>JAESUZ010000008.1:600000-1146792 GCA_017311185.1 Proteles cristata cristata | reverse complement strand
TCATATTGTAGGCAATGGCCTTCTCTTTCAAAAATGCTCTGCAGGGACAGGCACCAATCGATGGGTCAGGCCTCTGATCTTTTATTCGAAGGTTGGGCCCACAGGCAGTGCTAAACACTGGGATTTTCCATCCCTGAGCACTCCACTCCTGGTCTTGATAGATTTTTTTTTCAATTAGGAAAAAAAAGCCCACCTTTCTTAACATATAAAATAATGCAACTGTTTTACAAATGAATTAAGGACCCTTCTAACCTTGGCAAATGTACCCTTAATCTTTCTGTGATGTCTTTAAAATCCCAGACCACTTATGAGATGAGACAAAGGCTAAGAAAGAGAAGAGAGTAAGTACTTGGGGAAAGAAACTCTTCTTAGTTCCATAAAGATATGTTGTTTTTCTTTCCTTTTTTTTTTTTTCTCATTAATGAGCTTCTCTTCCAATATTTACTCAACAAATATACAAATGTTTTTTATGTGCCTGGTGCTGTGCTACGTGCTGGGGCATGAACATGACCCTTCCCTCAAGGAGTGTATAGTCAAGAGGGACTGAGAATTTGTGGATCCAACACAGTGAACTGGCGCTTTGGAAGTCTTTAAAAACATTTGATAGGTGAATGATTAATCAGTCATTTGTGACTGGAGGTATTCAATTCAGATGTCTAAAGCTGTATGTTTCTTTATGCGAATTAGAAACCAGTGAAAGTGTTACCAGGAAAGACTGCAAGAATCACCCCTGGGGTATTGTTTAAGTAGAACTATCTTTCTAGAACAGTGCTCCAATATAAAGGCATGATCCTATCCAAATTCCTGTGATCCTATCCAGACCTCTGAATCTCTGTAGCTGGGTTCTATTTAGCTGCCTGAGTTTAAATCCTCTACTTAGCATTCCCTGGGTCCAGTAGTAAAAGCCAACTGCCAGATTTGGGGGGAATTTTGTCAGCCAGTTGACATCACATTGGTAGCTTGAAATTGACCACTGTGGGAACATTTACACCATGGCAACTGGCAAATCCTCCAAGTCAGCACACATATCCCCTCTCACAAATCCTGCCCCAGAGCCAGTCCCCAGCCTACTCAGCCTGTCCTCCACATACCTCAGTCATGCCACTAATATCATTGTCACTACTGGACCCATCCTGGGTGGCTTGTCTGCTTGTCTGCCTCTAGGGTTAGAGGTCCTATTTCTTTACCCTGTTCCATGCCTTGTGGCCATGAAGATGTTGTTACCACAGTCCAGTTACCAGCTCCTGGCCAGGCGGCCCTCTCACCTCCACTTAGAGACTTTGAGTCAGGCCAGTGCTCCTCCCTTCCTGGAAAAGCATTGCTATCAAAGTCAAGAGAAACTGAATCAAGATCAGGGATCTTGCATATTCCATCTATACCCAGTCTTTATTAAATGCCTCCTATAAAAATGGACATGACTGTCTCTGCCCAATTTAAATTCCCACCACCTCCATCAGAGAGATTTTATGGTATGATAAGAAAGCATGTGCTCTGGGGAAACATGAGCCCAGTCAAACCCTAGCCCTGTCACTTACTAGCTTTGTGGTCTTGGGCAAGTTACTTACCTTTTGAAGCCTCACCTTTCATGACTACCGTTATCATTAGAGGTGATGTTTATAGCAGGTACTCAGTAAGTGTTAGCTACTACATCTCACGTATATTCATTTCTTAATTTGTCTGAAAGAAGTAAGTATGCTGTACCAAAATCCCTTGCTGTCAAGTGCAGTATGATAGGGAGGGGAGGGGACTGTGGGAAGAGGATGTGATGCCCTAGTGTGGTGGGGGTGGGCCCAGGATGGCAGCAAGGTCAAGGTGATGTTGAAATTAGGCAGAGTGAGCCAGACACCCTGACTAGGGGAAGCCAACATTGCCTCCCTTCCTCTCCCAGCCATGTGTTCCCTCCTGCCTTCTCGGCCAAGGTTGTGATTTCTTGCTACCTCCTAGGAATCTTGTGTTTCTTTATTACTTTCTTTTGCAGTTACTTCTTCCCACTTTTCCCGGGAATTTATCATCATCATCATCATCATCATCATCTCCAGTTGGTTTAAAAAGTTGGAACACTGGGTGTGCCTGGGTGCCTGAGTGTCCCACTTCAACTCAGGCCATGATCTCAAGGCTCATGAGTTCAAACCCCTCATGGGACTGTCTGTTGTCAACACAGAGCCCACTTCAGAACCTCTGTCCCCCAATCTCTCTGCCCATCCCCCACTCATGCTCACTCTCTCAAAAATAAATACACATTTAAAAAATAAAAAAATAAAATGAAACAAAAAGTTGGAACACATATAGACATTTTCCCAAAATTGTTCTTCCCCTAGAGCCTGAATCTTGACTCTTTCTAGCACATACTATGGTCACCACCTCAGGCAAGGACTTGGGGCAGCTGTTTGGTAACCATGTGCCTTCCAGGCCTCCCCCCTGCCAGGTCTCTGTTTAAATACCTGTCTTCAGTAGTTTCTGTCTCTTAGAAGGGAGACCCTATTACGAGGGCTCCTCAGGATAAATCCCCCCCTACCCTGCCTGCATCGGGACTTGTGTGGGCACACACAGATACTCAGCACTCAGGTTATGGGTGGACATGGGACAAGGGAGCTATGGGGAAAATTATTAAGAGGAAAAAGACCACAAGCTCCCTTCCTCTAGAGGGCAGCCTGGAGTGTAGCTGCAGCGGGACCATCTGAACTCATCAGGGGGCCCCACCAAGTCCCCAGGGGCTGGCGAGATGCCAGTGAAAGTGGCCTCCTTTCTGAGGCTGCCAGAAAGGAATAGGGGCAGCAGGGAAGCGCTTACTAACATTCATGGAAATGAAGAAAGGACAGCAGAGGTGAATGAGCGCTCTGCATTTGGTAACAGAATTGCGAGCCTTTCCTCTTTGGCTGAGGCTGGTGTGACCCAGAGCTTAAATAGACGGCAATCAACTTCTGTTTTCAGCTAGTCTATGCGCTGGTATAAACTCAGGCATATGTGAGCTCCGAGCCAGGACAACCCTGTCTTATTGAGTCACGTTGAGCAGTCTCCCGACCTCTCTCGAACTTCAGCATCCTCCTCAGTGAGGAGTTGGCCTGAAGCTGGTATATAGAGAGGAACGTGAAGATAGAGCCAGTTTCCCCAATAATGGTGTGTTTCTTGGTACTGAATAGAGGTAAGAAACAAATCTGAAACCGTAAACACTCTTGTTTACACGCTGCATCACAAACATAGCAGGCACCCTTCAATTAGGCTTCTAAAACACCCTGTATTTGTGCAGATTTAGATTTTAGTCTACCTAATAGTTGAGAATCTCACTGGACTCTTTGCTAAAAGGATATTTAATGACCTCCATGCTCACTGCTAGGAGTTTCAAAAGTAATGTAATAGGAGTTGATATTAAATTTGCTCACCTAATGTACATCGTATAGATCATAGATTCAGGTTATTTTTACAAATGACTTGAAGAATGGCATGTGGGTAGGGTCCACTCCAGCATGGGCTCCTGACTTCCTAGGTGGAGCAGGGAGGCTGCCAGGAGGCATGCCCAGGCCAGCTGGCTCCCAGGTCCATTGTCTCTACCTGAAAGGTATTTCTGGATTCTAAGGGTTCTGCTCAGGCGTGTCCTCCGAGAAGGGCTGGTTTATCCAGTCACTTTGCCCTTCACTCTCACTGTGCCCTTGTGTTTACGGCCAAGCATTCCTCCTCCTGAGATGTACTGCGGCACTGAGGGACACCAGATGTCTCCTTCAGAAAGTGACGTTGTCCCTTATCCCTCCCCCAGGTGGCCATGCCTTCTAGATGCTGCCAGGCATGCTGTGGGGTCAAGGTATGTGAAAGGAGCCACCACTCTGAATCAGATCTTGGAGGGTTTGGGGTTGTGGTGTGACTGGCTTCTCCCTACTGTAGGATGGGGAACAAAGAAACACAGTGCCTTCTCTCAGAAACCAAAGAGGTGGTGTTCAGGGCCGAGGGAACCAAGAGGTTCACCAAAGACTCAAGGAGGGTGTGGTCTACGGCGGCTCCAGCTGGGCTCCAGCTGCCATGCCTCTGTTCTTTCTGGGCATTTGGCACATCAGGACATTACACAAAGCAAGTTTCATTTATGTGGTATGAGAAGCATGGGAAATAAGACAGTGCCGAGAACTGGGAAAGCTGGAATCTAGCCCCAGCTTTGTCACCGACTCCCTGTATCAGCGCAGGAGAGGCACTTTGTCTCAGTTTTCTGCACTGTGAAATGAGGGGTTGAAAAGAATGACTTCTCAGATGGCTTCCAGCCTCAACCATCTATAATTCTGGCATTCGTCTCAGCATCCACCATTAACAAAAATATGAAGTACTGGTAATGGCTATCTATTCTTCCCACCACCCCCAAAAGAATTCATTCTCTTCCTCCTACCCTCCCCCCTCCTTCCCTTCTCCCCTTCTTCTGCTCTTCCCTTCTTCCACCCTTCTCTTTCTTTCTCTTACTCCTTCCTTCCATCAAATCTGTAGGCAGATTCTGAAGACGGTCAGGTCCCAAGATCATCCTCATGCTGTCTTATCTGCTGAGAGTTTTCTGACATAGGACCTTTGTCAATCGGCAAACACAACCGTCTCTTCTTCAGAACTTTCCTGTTGTCCCCTTCCCATGAAGATTTATCCAGTTAGATGTGGAGCACTTACACTGAGGACTTGACCCGAGTCAGGTGTGAGTGCCTGGGTTCTTGCGTTAATGTGTCAGTGCTCCCAGACAGTGCTGCTATCTTCATGAGTGCTGGCTCCCACCAAGGGCCATGTGTTCATTCTGCCCTACCTCCTGTCATGGGCCACAGCTGTTCCGTGAGTCAGGATGACCTAGAGCCTTCTACTCACAATGCGGTGCTGCGACCAGTAGCATCAACATCACCAGGGAGCTCCCAGACCTACCGAATCAGAATCTGAGATTCCCTAGGAGATTTACAGCACATTCAAGTCTGAGAACTGGCTGGGGACCTCGAGATAATTGTCTTACATTCTCTCACTATCAAAGGGCATTCCTTTGCTAAAATGCTAAAAATAATAGCCACAATGAACAACCCAATGTTTTTATTTCACAGAGTTTTTCACAAACACGATCTTTTTCCATCTTTACCTTTGTGAAGTAGTTTTTACTTATTTTACCCATTTTTAGATTAAGAAGGTGTAGTGCTTAGCAAAGATGACACAGCAGTAAAAAGAAGAGATAGAATCTGATCTTGAGACCCTGGGCTCCAAACCTCCACGTCCTGCACTGTGCCTACTAGGATACTAGGTACCTATGCCTCCCCTCTGCCCCGAAATTGCTCTTGTACCTTAACAGGGAAAATAGTTCAAGCTCAAGTGATGTTCTTTATGATGATTATTGGGGCAGGCTCCCTGCCTTCACCATCACCCAATTTGTATGTTTGCATTCCCTGTCTTAAGCTACCAGTTTGCTCTACGGAAATAGATCTCAGACCCTGTTAGCATGTGTTTATTACCCACTAATCAGAAGTGAGTTGCAATTAGACTGGAGTTAGAAAGCAATGGTGTGGTAGTTACCGTGTAATTAAGCAGTAATGGCAGACGATTATAAATCTGTCCTTGAGATTGAAAGTGATATCGCTGGAGCCCACCTCCTCTTCAAAGAAACGGCGACTACAAACGTGGTGTCACTGAAGATGCTACGAATCAACCAGGCAGGCCTGGTCCTTTCCCCCTCCCCACCTTGTTTTTACTATGGTTCTGGGACTCAACTGGGTGCCAACTGGATGCGTATTGGCAGCCGCTTAGCTGCTTTTGTTCCATGCCATTAAACTGCAGCTCTGTTTTACGAGGGGAGCCTCCATCCCAGCTGGCCAAGAGGAAACCATTTGTTTGCTTTTGCCCACCCTGCTGGCAGATGCCCTTCTCAAGCCTGGGAGCGCTACCTCCGGAAAACCTCACAAATCCACAGGGTCATTGCTTACGTCAGGAAGTGAGAATCTCCAGCCTGGCTGGCCTGAATATACCTGCTTTGCGTCTGCCGAGGAGCCTAAACCTGCTTGTCATCTCCAGGAACATATTGCTTGGGTGAGCAGCCGACCTGGGTGCAAGGACTATTCGGAGCTCCACTTTGGGCAATGCCATTCATCAAGCGCTGCCCTCACCTTCTGCCCAGGAGCACCCAGCACACAGGCTGTGATTCATCTTAGAGGCTGAGGATTTCATTGGGCACGGCCGTGCCTCTTCGGCTTTCCATCTGGCTGTTCATTAGCACACAGCTGTGCCTTGCCGCCTCATGGCCCAGCTGGGGAAGGCTGGATGGGCAGCCTTCTGCAACTAGAGGGGAAGTGGCTTCCATGAAGAGAGGACCCTGTGGCACTGGGATGGTGGGAGGGTCTCTTAGTGACCAAGGACCTGTTCCCTTCAGTCCCCTCTTCCACAGTGGTCTACTCCACTTCTCTCCTGTGCCATCTCTGGCTATTTGGCTTCCTAACAGAAGACAAACATGATACTCAACCCTAACAGCATCCTGGCCAGCAGCCATTGCCCTTAAGCCCTGTGTCCATTGCTGCCCAAAAGACCAAAGGGAGCATCTAGAGCCTCCACCAGTGCACAGCACCAAAAACTTGGTGCAGAGTCAAAGCTCAGGACTGGGCCCTCCAGGACTCTTCCTGGAGCAGCAAGTACATCATCCTGCCATTTCACTGCAAGACCACTTTACTTTTGGGAGACCAGAAAAGTCACATGGGCAGCTGAGCTGATGTATTGGACAGAAGAAAGCTAAGTGGGCTCAGCAGTGAGTCCAGCAGTCTGCCACGTGTTAGCCTGGCTAGGGTGAAAACAAGCATCACCATAGCTAGTTTGGGACCTAAAAAGGGAGTGACCTAATACCAGCCATGAAAGCACAGTGTTCGGAACTTGAAGAGTCTAAGAAAATTCTCCAATCCAACCCACCAACTTCTGGTTGAGGAAGTCAGGCCCTGGTCACATTGTGCGACTTGCTTTCAAGTCGCAACACTGGCTAGGGCTGAACCAGGAAAAGTAGCCGGGTTTATGGCACTCAGGGAACAGGTGGTAATCAAATGCACAGCCCTGCTCTTCCCTTCGAGAACAAAAAATGTAATAAACAGAGCCAATTACCACTAAAACCATGCACACACTCAGGTTGTGTGTCGGGGTGGAAACTAACGTGGCCTTGGTTTAAGAACACATTCATTCCAGTTCATCTCTTCCCTTGTAGTCCAGTCTCTTGTGTAAATCATTGGACTGAAATTTACCCATCTATAAAATGGGACTAATAAAAGCGACCTCACCAATTAAATGAAAAAGGAGAATTAAATGGAAAGCAAAACGTTGTATAATTGTTAGAATGGGCAATTTCACAGAGACTGAGTCATTGTTGCTACTAACTGCCTCTTTGGCTGTACAGGAAGCAAAGTCCAAAAAGTGATTTCAAGGGCCCAGAGGTAGTTTCTGGCACAGAACTCTCTCCCCTGGCTTGGAAGACAGTAGTAACCAATGTGTGCAAATTGCTCAGGGATCACAGAACAATGAGTGTGGAGCTGGCCAGGACTCCTCTCAGCTTTATCACCAGCCCGTTGGAGAGCCTCTGCAGGGTGTGGGCTGGGCTGTCTCAAGTCTGATAGAATAGAGACAGGCAGGGAACTGGACAGAGGGTACATAACACCCAGGCATGACCCAGCAACCTCCCCCTGCCCTGCCCCGCCCCACCCCTGCAACATGGCTTTCATCAGAGCTGCCAAGATGAGCCGAAGAAACCTGTCTGCATTCTGGAACTTTCCCTATGCCCTTGCCCATCCCTCCAGCAGAACTTCTAAGGAGCAGAACCACAGTCTGAAGGCTGGCAGGCAAGGGGAGGGAAGAGTAGCAGAGCAGCTGAAGGATGAGCACCTGCACAGTGGGATGGAGCGGCAGTGAGTAGGTGGTTCAGAGACTGAGGCCCCAAACTGTGCTCATGAAATTGAGTCACACGGGTCACTCTGTGCACAACGCTGGCCTCTGGTGTCCAGTGTGCACGCAGCCCAGGCTCAGAGCCCCTCCTTGGTGTTGGCGGGTGTGGGGAATGCCAGTTCAAGTGAGCCCAACCCCAAATCAGTTTGCTGAGGTAAAAAAAAAATTGCTTCTAAACTCAAGTCGCTTTGTAAAGCTGAGCTGTCGTTTTTAGTCTCCTACTTACCTTCCTGGTGGTTTGGCCCCTAATCTGCAGACATGTTTCATTTTCCAACTGCTATGAGCAGCCTGAATGTGCCAGATGCCCTGTTGGCTCTAAGTGTGGCATGCTATTCCCACCCAGCCCTCTTCCCTCTGCCGTTACTTTGCCTTGATTCAGGTCTTCATCAGCCTGGTCTTCAACTGTCAACTGCTGAAGGTCTGCTCTGTCTGAAGGTCAACTGTCTGAGAGCTCTGCTGCTTGGCCACCCACTCTATTACGGCACACCGCAGTGACTCAGGACACATTGTTGACCAAGTGACAGACCCGATTTACTGTAACAGGCCCCTTGCTCGACTCCCTGTCTACATCTGTCTTCCCTCTAGCCTGAATCCTGCTGCCAGATTCATCTTCCTGATTAAAATCTTCTGATGCCTCTTTGCTGCCCATTAAATTAAGTCTAAGTCTTCAGTCTGAATTTTCTGCTGGCCATGACATGGCCCCATCTGACCTTTCTTCCTTCCCTTCACGAAGCTGAGATCCACACTAATCTCAGCTCTATACTGCCCCTAAATTTGCCCCTGCGGTTTCCAGCTCTGCATTTAGGGATATTTTCCCCTCCTGCCTATTTCCCCTATTCCCAGATTCACCTGTCCAAATTACACGCAAACTCTTCTTTGCCTTCAATGTCCTAACCTATTACATGAGTTAATCATAATCCTACCTCACAGGCTCATTGCTTATATCATTGGCCCAACATTAGCTATGTAGCAAGTCCTTGATAAGGTCTTGTTAATATTGACTACCTGCTCCTCAAGGTCTTCCTCAAATTTGACCTCATTTAAAACTTTCCTGCTCTCCCCCTTCTTGCTCCCCCCACCTCGTAGCCAGGTCACCTTCCCCTTCTCTAAGGCTTTAGAAACTCTTTACACGTGCCAAGCTCTTGTTGTCTTATCTTTCCTGCTAGCTTATAAGCACCTTGGCGGCACAGATTTGTACCACCCAGTTCAGAGTATGGCCTGGATTGAGTCTGCCCTGGTTCAAGTCCCCATTCCACTACTTCTTGGCTGAACCCTTTGGGCAGCATAGGTATTTAGCCTCTTTAGGCTTGGATTCCTTCTCTGGCAAATAGGGATGATAATGTTGTTTGATCCACAAGGTTGTTAAGAGCCCTGCGTGAGATGATCCATGTAAGGCACTAGGCATAGTGCTTTGTACATAACACGTGCTGGGTAAATGTTAAGTATCTGTGTCATTATACATTTCTATATCTTACATGCCTAGTGTAGTACTTTGAATGCTAAACAAATATTTGTAGGATAAACGAGTCTTAGAAACTTAGTATCAGGAAGGAGCACGTGAGGTAGAACTGCTTTACATGTTCTCACTTTCCTACTGGATGCTGCGGTGTGGCAGCGAGGCAGGCACTCACAGGTGCATGGCCCAGCTGGGGCAGATGACCTCCCCAGCGCTCATTCATGATGAGAAGCACTGTATACATGGGAATGTAGCTGGGGAGTAATCATAGGCCAGATCATTGTTACAGGAAGCTCACACAGGAATCTAAAGGGAACAGTAGTTCTTGGGGGGTGGGGAGCCACCAAAAGGCTCACAGAGAAGAGTACAAAGGAAATGGAGTTCCAAAGACCCTTGTGTTTACTACACAGCCACGACGTGGTGCCAGTCCTCCAGCCCCAAGGGGAAAGCAGCCTTCAGTTGAGCATTTCCTATCTCTTGGCTGTCCCCAGCTTCCTGAGGAAGTATCAGATGGGTCCAAAGTCAGGGACACATCTAGTGTCTCGTCCTCAGCTTGGCCTGGGGTACTCTTGCTCTGGCACCAAGAAGTCATCCACCCTTTGCACCTTCAGAGCTCTGGGGAGGAAGAGACCTCTATTTACCTGGGAAAGCCCCCCCGGAGCCTCTAGTAGCTTCCACGATCCCATCAGCCCTGGTGACTCCTTGTTATGTCTTTTTATTTCCTCTCAAATAACCCACAACTGTGAAAAAGAACAGGATGATTTTTCTGTCCCTTCTGTCCGGAAACAATCCCTCCCAAGTGTCAGGAAAGAGAATCCCTTGAATGCAATAACTGTAACAGGGCTGGAAGCTTGGGCCCATGAGAGGGAGCATGTAGGGATGTGTAGGTGCTTTGGCAGGGGACCCGAGGGTAACACAGCTCTGGGCTGAGGTGGGGCACGCACTCTGGCACTGGCTGGTGCTGGGTCTCATGTAACATCTGGGGAGAAATGTTTTCTTGGCCTATAGACCACCCCTTCCTTGGGGATGCCCAGCGGGAGGGAATTCCCACAGGCCTCAGTGCCACCCAGCACCACAGTGTCCTTATTTGCAAAAAAAAAAAAAAAAGCATGAAAATACTCACCATGTGAGAACATGGAGAGAACTAAATAAAGTTATAATGATGAATAGTCTGAATCTGGCCTCAAACTTGATAGGCCTCCAGTAGATAATGGTTGAAACTATAATTATCGTCATCACTGCCCACCTATAAGTAAGATCAGTCATATATTCAGTTTAACCTGAGGCTCTCCTAACATTTTTACATGCCCAGACATGTTCTTTGGAAAAACTCAGCTTTTCCTTTTGGAGAAAGCCTGCAGGGACTAAGAAGCCCCTGGCCATGACCATCACAGCTGCTGAGGGAAATGGCAGGTCTGGAAGGGCCCAAGGAGCCAGCTGCCCCTGTCACATCAGATATGTGATGGTCTGAAGGAACCAGGCCACTAAGAGAAATGCCCAAGGTCTATAGTTTGTGGCTCTCAAACGTGTCTAAGAATCTCACAGAAGGCACATTAAGAAGGTGATTTCTAGGGCGCCTCGGGGGCTCAGTCGGTTAAACATTTGACTTTGGCTCAGGTTATGATCTTGTGGTTCATGTGTTCAAGCCCCGCATCGGGTTCTGCGCTAACAGCTCAGAGCCTGGAGCCTGCTTCAGATTCTGTGTCTCCCTCTCTCTCTGCCCCCCCACCCCCACTTGTGATCTGTGTCTCTCTCTCTAAAAAAAAAAAAAAAGCTATTCTCCTGGAAGTCATGGAAGAGATTCTGACTTAGTAATTCTGGGCAGGGGATTGAAAACAAGCCCTGGACCAACTTACCAGGTGACTCTGAAACAGTGTCTCTGGAGCCCGCACTCCGAAATGCCAGCATGAGCCTGCAAGGGAAGCATGTTCTCAGGGCTTCTTTCTCCCCAGGAGAGCGGGCACAAGTGTTGTGATTTGAGGCAGCGGGAACATCTCCCACAGCCTTGTTGGGATCTCTGAAATCTGTGGCTTAGATATGCGTTTGTTTGAAGGCTACTTGAAAGGGATCAAGGGGAAGAGGTAAAGAGTTAACTGCTAACATTTCAGCCCAGATGACAAGACCAGGTGTATCTGGCTTAGAGCTGGGGTTGGAGCTTGTAGCTGAAGAGCAGGGCTTGAGGAGGGAGGAGGGGCCATAGAAGCAGGATGGAGAGGGCCCAAGGACAAACTTCTTCACCAGCGCTTTGCCATTTGGACCAGCACTCGCCTGGAGGGAGATGGAAAGAAGAGTTCACCATCCCCAAGGGAAATGCCAAGCAGGAAAGCAAAGCAACTGCCAAGTCATTCAATTTGTCTATCAGATCCCTCGAGGCCTGCGATGGGCTTTCTGTGGCCATCAAGGTCAAGTTGTGGAGAACACTTATCTACTGGACTCTGCAGAAAACAAGAGAAATCTCATTTTCTCTCAAATTTAATTTTACCCTGTACTCTGCCAGTGTGATCCTATCAGGGCTAGAGTGTAATAGCCCAGTTGGAGGGATCAGATTGGATTTTGATAGCACCCCAAGCTCCCACGTGATAAGCACATCCGGCCCCAACCATCTGCCAGTGCTCAGAGCCTCTGAGAGGAGAGGATCTGCCTTTTCTCCATCTCCATCTCCAGTAACCGATCCCTTGACTTTAACATATGGTCAGCAGGGTGAAGGCACTGAAAAATATCCTACAGAGGCAGGCTAAGATGTTTCTAGCACAGGTTCCCAGGGAGAAACTTGGTTGTTTTAAAGTTTCTCACCACTGGAAATGATGCCAGGTTCCTAGCCCTCGTCCCTCACTTCCAAGAGCAGGCAGGACCATCGAAATGAGATGGTGCCCTGCAAAGGACAGCTAGCAAGCAGACTATGAACATAAGAAATGCAGAAATATGGAGAAAGGGCCGCAGAAACAGAAATGCAGTGAAATGGGCAGTGCATTTTCTTGCTGTAGGGAAACGGAGGTGAGAGAGGATGGGGACAAGTGGGAGTAGCCTGGCTATGGCCTCTGCAGCCTTGAGGTGAGGGTCAAGCACAGGGCATCAGAAGGGCAGAGCTAGGAGACTCAGGGGCCCTGAGAGTCCGAGGGCCTGAGTGTCAGCACTGAGAGACCAAAGTCAATGTCAGGGTTAAAAGGCCAAAGCTGAGATTTGGAAGCCAAGAATGTTATAGGTTAGAAGCAAGAGCCAGATGATTGCTAAAAACAATAGGCTTGACTTTCAGGAAACCCATCTTTGTTACTACAGAATTCTTAAAGACCTAAAGAGGGCTGAGGCCATCAATAGTGAGATGAGTGACTAGAAATAAATACTAACTGTAGAGAATAGATGCAACAGTAGTTGAGCACAGGGTCCCTCATGTAAATAAGTTATCAGCTCTTTGGGATAAATACTAAGTGCTGGATAGGAACTTGCTGATACAACCTCTGCCCAGAGGTCATTTCCCAGGACTCCACCACTCAGAGTTCTCCCGGGCCTGGAGTCATCATTGCTGTGGCTGCAGAACGGCAGACCCAAGTCTGGGAATAGGGTCTTTCCTTCAGCTGGACCTTGAGGGACTCCATGGTTCAAAAAATATATATATCTGGAGTGAAAGTTCTCTGGACTCTGAAGACAGGTCTGTAGAGTAGCAAGGTCCCACTCAGCTTGTGCAGAAGAGAACCCTTGGTTCAGACATGCCAAAAAGAGAGACCCTTGTCATATCCCTAAAACCCGCAGGTCGGTAGAGTCTTTCAGTGGAAACTTTCCTGAAATCGTAGTTGATTGAGGCAGTGTCTATCACTAACAGATCAGAAGTTGAAAAAATTATGTTGCTTTTGTTGTTTGATAATAATAGCAGCCATCCAAATGGATGAGGTGGTCACCGTGTGGCAGGCTTGAGTTAGGTGCTACATGTAGCTTGTACTTCATTGCTAGTCCTACAACAATCCTGTAAGGGTTCAAGACGTGACTCCAGACTTACTCTCTGTCTTTCCCTCCCTCTGTCTTTCTCGTACGGTTTCATCTTTTGCAAATAAGAAGGTTTGGCAGATAAGAGGGTTTTGGCCTCTTTCAAATATGCCTCCTCTGGTGTTTAGGGAATCCCTTTCCTACCACGGTATTTAGCTTCACTGTTAGGCCTCCTTTTAATGAATAAAACACAACCTTTTAGAGCTGTCAGGGCTATTTCACACTAAATTTACTTGGGCTCCTAACTCCACCTGAGAACTCAGCTGAACTGTGCTGACAAAACAGAGGTAAGCTGAGCAGCTTGGGAAGAGCAGGCCAGATTCTCATCCACCAAGCGGGTCAGGACATTGGCTCCCGGACAGTGGTCAGGTGGCTATTCTGGAGGAAGGAAGGGGTCCAAGGAGGCTAATTTAATTAATTTCTAGTTCTTCTGATTTGCAACAATTAAAGAGATTGATGCTATCCAGGACTGGGAAGACCTGGTCGGTTTTATCTATAGTCCTATAGATTGGGAGCAAATTTATAGGGTAATGTGTTCTAATTGATTTCATTTGCCAAATTAAACAAACAAGAAAATGTGCATGAGTGTGCATGTGTGCGTGTGTGTGCGCACACACGTGCACAGACCCAAACACTGAGAACATAGTAGAAGGATGCACACACTAAAATATGGACATCGGTCATGTCAGTTGCATGGAATTAGAGGGGTCAGCAGCATATTAGCACTTTCTCTATACACCTATGTACTGTTTTGCATATTATAAAAAGCATAGAATACCTGGGATTAAAAACTTAAAAATAAAATTATAATTGACACTATTTAGGAAAACCAGGAGGCATCTATGGCCGTTAATTGCCCATCATTGCTAACAATACCAATACATGATCCTCACGAACGCAACTCGGCTCTGGAGGAGACAGACCCCATGAGACAGCATCTTGACATGGACCACGCAGGGGAGCATCACCTAAGCTCCAGCAGCGCCCTAGCCACGTAGTGATCATGCTCAGGAGGCTTCCACTCCACTTGGTAAGCTTAGCAAACCCAAAAAAGCATCTTTAACAAGGCAAAAAGCAGCTTGGACAAAAGTGTTTGGCAAATCTGACAATGAAAGATGGTGTGACCAGAGCCGGTTTTCAGTTCCCAAGGCTCACCGGTTCCCTATGAAGAATGGAGGTCCCCTGTGGGCAGCCATTTGTACAGACTGAAAAAGCGGGACATACTTGCTGATATCATCTTATTTGAACATTGGATTGATTCTTTGAGCCCGCTCGGAAACTAGAGTCTAAGAGGTAAAGAGAAGGCCAAACCATGAAACTGAGACCTGCAAATACTGGCAACCGTGAATTTAGTGTTGATATTTTGCTAGACCCTGCAGAGGCAATGTAATTCTTTATCTTTTTAAGATGCATAATAGTTTACAAAAGTTTTTGAATTAAAAATAAAAGTGATATAAATATTAATTTCTGATAAATACTTATTTAGTGTCATGTACCTCATCTTTTTTTAAAATTTTTTTTATGTTTTATTTATTTCTAGAGAGAGAGAGAGAGAGAGAGAGAGAGAGAGAGAGACAGCGTGAGCAGGGGAGGGTCAGAGAGAGAGGGAGTCACAGACTGAAACAGGCTCCAGGCTCCAAGCTGGCAGTCAGCACAGAGCCCGACGCGGGGCTCGAACTCAAGAACCGCGAGATCATGACCTAAGTGAAAGTCGGACGCTTAACCGACTAAGCCACCCAGGCGCCCCTACCTCATCTTTTTTTTAATATTTATTTATTTTGGGGGTGGGAGAGTACAAGCAGGGGTGGGAGGGCAGAAAGAGGGGAACAGAAGATCCAAAGCAGGCTCTGTGCTGATAGGCTGAAAGCAGCGAGCTCGATGCAGGGCTCGAACTCCTGAACCGGGAGACTGTGACCTGAGAGAAAGTTGGGCATTCAACCAGCTGAGCCACCCAGGTGCTCCCCATGTACCTTATCTTATTTAATCCCAAGAAGAGCTCTGCAAGGCCTTATTAATTGTCATGTGCAGATGGCAACAACCAGAAAGGAAATTTGCCACCTGCCATGACCATACAGACGGTATGTGGCGAAGCTAGAATTCAAACCCAGAGCATCTGATATCCAGGACACAAATCCAGAACTTCCAAGACTGAGCTAGGACTTTTCAATGCACCGTGCTACCTTCTCATACAAGGAAGCATATTGTCCTTTCTCTCAGAAGAACAATAGTCGTGGGTATAGTTCTCAGCCCTATAACTCCTCATAGGGAAGACACTCACACCCTTCCCAGTTATAAGCTGCCCTTTCTGTCTAAAAGATTTACCTTCTCTCCTCTGCTTTATAGTAATTTATTGCTTATTTCAAGGCTTCACTCAACTCCTCAAACTCAGACATGTCTTCTGTCTTCCTGTATTATAGAACTTAGCTTACTTGTAACTTCCTATATTGTAGAACATAGCTTAGTTTTGCGTGCATGCGTGTGTGTGTGTGTGTGTATGTGTGTGTGTGTGTTAAACTCCATTTGTCTACAAGGGCTTTGAGAACAGAATTTTGTACTCATTGATGCCCCACAGAGCCTAACACAATGCCTCACACACACCAGCTACTTGACACATGTTTTGTGAACAAATGGATGAACACAAAACACAAATGAATGAAGAGCCACTGCTCTCAACCCTCCAGTTAGAGTAAAATCAGAATTCTTCCTGGTGGGAGTACTTAAGAGACCCAAAACTGGGGAAGTCAGAAAGCATAGCGTCCCCAGAGCAGATTAAGAGTCCAGCTTTGAAATGAGTCTCATGTCAACCAAGATGTGATGTCAGGTCCCAGCATTCCAGAGAAAAGTGCTGCCCGGGGCTGTGGCACATCAGAGACCCAGAGGGATGCTGAGTAGGGGGAATAGCAAACAACTTGGGGATCCACTAGGTGGGTTCTCCCCCCGCCCCGAATCCCCCCATAGAGTTTGTGATATAATCCCTAGTCCTGTAGACAGAATCCTGCCTTGGTCAGGTGAGAATATAGCTGGGACTGTCACAGCCAGCGGAGGACATGCTCAGCTCACCATGAGGAGTAGCTGGGCTCTGTGGTACTAGGCCTGCCCAAAACTTCTGGAAAGCCAGGGCATGGCTTCTCTGTCCTCACAAGCCCAGAGGGGGAGGCACAGAATGTGGCAGGGAGTTTTCTTGGGTCCAGAATAAACATTCCAGACAATAGTTGTGTCATTGCCTGGCATCCATAGGTGCTCAAAAATCTTTGTGAAGTGAATGAATGCATGAGTAAATGAGGAAGAGGATACAGAGAAAAGAAATACAGTACACCTTTTCAGCTTCCCAGGAACGTGCTCCCATTGCTGTCAATACGAATGCTACACCTATCTCGGAAGCCTGCTCAAACACGCCTCCATGCTGGCCATGGGATTGTCATCTGGGGCTCTTTGTCTTATTCACATTTCAATGTGTTTATGGATTGTTTCCTTAAGAAGCCCATCTGGATCTTGTAGGCCAAGACTTTGTCTTATGTTCTTTCTGTGTTTCTCCTATCTGTAGCACACAGGACTGAGGTACGGCCGACACCCTTTGAGTCCCTGTGCCTTCAATTATGAGAAAGAAGGAAGTAAAGGCTCCAGCACTAGCAGAATGGTGGGAAAGGAAGAGAGAAAGAAACAAGAGGTTTTGGTGGCAAAGAAAAACCATGTTTTGCACAATCAAGCTTGTGCTAAAATTAAAATAGAAATGGCTTTCAAAATGGCATGTGTAATTATAATTAATTAAATATTCTGTTACCCAAATT
The DNA here is from genome assembly GCA_017311185.1 of Proteles cristata cristata. NCBI lineage: Eukaryota > Metazoa > Chordata > Mammalia > Carnivora > Hyaenidae > Proteles > Proteles cristata. Next base: position 1,129,668 of record JAESUZ010000008.1, on the reverse strand, counting down.
ATTTAATTACCAAAGCTTCCCACAACCTCAGAGTTGATTTAGTCACAAATGCCATAAAAATTAGGGTAATAAATGGATGGCCTCTTAGTACATTCCATGGTATAAATGGAAGTCTCTGCCAGAAATGGGAGGAAGGGAGAAAGAGAGAAGAGAAAAGAATGAAGCAAAGGCCTCCTTACCCTCCAATTTGCTGATGTTTATCTCAGAAGCTGGGGTTGGGGGATGGTGGGGGTTAAGGAAAAGAGGAAGTAATTAGGGAAATGAGCCAGAACTGATGTGCCCCCAGCCAGACCAAGTTCTGATTGCAGCAGGAGGCAGTGAAAAGGAGGTGGGAGTCAGCCAGACCCAGGTCAGCCCAGCGCCAGCAGTAACCAGCTGAGTGGCCCTCCTGACTTGGTTATTTTCCATCATTGAACTGGAATAATAATAATGAAAATAAGGCCAACCCATGAGGTCACTGTGTGGATGAAATAAGCCAGTAAATGTAAAACACTTGACACAGAGAACAAACCATGGCACCCTCCATGATGGTCAATTCCCTACTTTGATCTTGAAAACAGCTTGCTCTTTAAATTGGGGGCATGGAGGAAGTTGGGGAAGAGGGCACAGCAGTTGGCCCTGCATTTCAGATTCCCCTGAAGAGTCAGCTTTTTTTGTGGGCTGATGCTGGTGCTGAGGATACACTCACTTCACTTGTTACCACAGCATCTCCTTCCTCCATTCCATCCATCCAGCTGCCCGACACCTCTTATCCCACATCTCCATCAACTCTGCCCTCCCTCTCACCTGTGAGTCCCAGCTCTGCCTTCTGTGCTGAGCCATCTGTTCTGCTGAGGGGGTTTCATCTTCTTTCATATTTTGTTTTCTTGGCTTAAAGGAATGTCTGTCCATCTTAGGCAAGTGTTTTATCTCAATAGTCCAAGTATGTGTGAAGAGTAGAGTGGATCAGAGAGGAAATCTAAATGCTCAGTGGCATGGAAATGTGGGCTTTGGTTGGGACTTAGTATGTTGAAGCAAGAAACAGGACTCATGGACTTGAAACATTACAGTTGAAAAGGTCCTAATACATCCCTAGTTCTGCCTGTCTCTACCATCCTGAGGTACAGATGCAGAAACCAAGACACAGAAATGGAAATTGACTTGCCCATGCTCATCCAACATCAGAAGTCAACCCCAAGTTTCACATTCCCATCTGATGCTCTTTTTGTGATAAACCATTGCTTTTTCATGGAAATTACAATTTTATACAGTATTACTTATTACCAACTCCCACCCTCCCCCAAACAAACAAAAAACTCAAAAAGAGGTTGCCATGGCAATTCTAGATTGTCCTCATTCTCTTAATGCATGCCACCATGCCAATGCCTTATTGTCACTGCCCCCTGCACGACCCCCACTCTGGCTTTTTATAGGTTCTGGTGAACCTGGCCATGAGCACCCAAGACAGAAGGTCTGCCTCCTTAGACAGTTAACAAGAGGGATTCCCCAAAACACAAGAGGTCTGCTGCATCCCCACCCCCACCCCCTAAAGTTAAAGATATGTTAAAGAGTTGTTCTCAAGAAACTGATCCTAGCACATGATGGGTCTGACCCAGAGGTCAGCACTGACTCTGAAGCCTTGATTAGATCTGACATATCTGGAAGTTGTTTGACTTTGAGCAGCCTGGAAAGTTCCATCTCAAATATGTTCACCAACATGTGGGTAAACTGAACAGTCTCTCATTTTTCCCTTAAAACTTTGCCCCAGGGCAATGAATGATCTCCAACAGTTTGGAAATTCTCCAGTGGGATTTGTCCTGGTTTTAAAGTTTGCCTGCAACACTGGCCTGATAATTCCAATATTCGGCAAGAGTGAGTTTTCTTATCATGACTCCATATCTACATTTGTAGAACACATTTTATCAAGTACTTGGCAGGAGATATGGAGCAGCAAGGAGGTAATTCTCTTGTATTGGTCTGATTTGAGAATTTTTAATAAAAACTCCCCAAAATCCAGCTCCACTGATAAAGATGGAATTGGTAGTATGTGCCTCAGACTGAATTAACTCTATAGAGACTGAATTAGTGACGGGACCCCTCAGCAATCATCCCATGCTTCACCTCCTGTATGATGCTGTGCTTACCCTGACTGCAGAAGACCCTCAATCAAATAATAGAGCATATTCATCTTGGACTATTACAGTCCATAGAGGCCTATAGATTACTGAGAAGAGAGTTCGCATTATTCGCATTTGGATTCTTGAGTGTTTACTTTAGAAATACAAAAAATCAATTTCAGTCCAAGCAGATTTATGTTTCCCCACACAGATATCTGGCATGCTCAGTTTTTGAGAGCTATTTATTACATGTTCCTGTCTGAGAGTCGCCTATTTAGGCTACCGTCAGGCCACCCCATGGAGGCCAGGCTCAATCTTCATTTCCTTTCTACCCAGATCCCCACAACTGGACCTTCTGTTCCCCTCCACACACCCAATGGACCATTCTGGTTCCAATTCTCAGACCAATCCAAAGATATGAAAATAGCATCTAGAGAGGCTTACCCACAGTAGTTGGGGTGAGTGTCCATAACCTTGCTGAACTGAGATCCAAGTGCTTGACTGTGACCACTGCCTCCTCCATTATAAGAATCAGGATATAGCATTCCTTGGATAGTTACATGAAATAATAATGGTGGTGATGATGATGATGATGATAATAGCTAACACTTAAAAATGACTTTTATGTTCTAGGCATTATTTTACGCACTCTACACTTTAAACACATTGAAGCTTTCCCACTAACAGCTGAGTCATGGTCCTTCCCTAAGAGCTCTCTGCCCTCTTTCCTAGGCCCCTGTGATTCTTTGCTGATTACCTAATTCTCTTGTTCCTAGTACCTTTGCTAGGACTAGAGACTTACAATTGAGCCCTAATTCAAGAGCCAGGACCAGTTACCTAGGCACAGATTTCCCAGATACTGATTATATTGTCTTCTGCTTGATTTCTAAACTTCCTCTGGGAGGCCTTGCTGGGGGCTGACCTCCTGCCCTTGGAACTGTGGTGCTTTGGGTTGTGTGATTCTTTACCAAGAGGCTCTCTCTGTTTGCGCACTGAATTTCACTGGCCCTGGAAAACCCATGGTTGGTTGGGGTGAGTCCATGCCAAGCCTTTACCTGATGCTTCAAGTCAGAGTCTGAAAAAAATAATCCCAGGTGATGAGACTGACTGGGACTGTTGTTCTAACAAATGACTTCCTTTTGGAGCCTTCATAACTGACATGCATTGGGTATGACTTAAAACCAATTTATACCAATAAGGAAAAGAATGATAGCACAGTTCCATCATGGATCTTACAGACTCGATCCTGAAAACTGATAAGAAAGAACAGACTTAGCATATGAATCCAATGTTTAAGGAGTTGGTGATAATGAAAGATTACTGAGACATTCAAGGCAGCACGCTGGACTTGTCTTCTGCTTATTTCCATTGCTCTGCAACATCATGAGTTCTAATGGTCCCTGATAAATAGCATGCTGGAATATGATTACAGAGCAGACATAGTTATTACATGGTGCAGTTGTCAACTGTGCAGCCATTACTGCCGACGTTCAGGGATCCATAATAATGAAAGCAGAGATAACATGGATAATTAAAACTTAAAGAGAATCCAATATCATTTTTAAGCCCTTTAGTCTCTCCCGCACCAAATCTTTTCTTCTAACTCACAAATATTTAGACTACATTGAGCTGTACTTCTTCTTTCTACTTGTATCTACCCTGTGATGGAGAGAGATAGGACCGATTTATAGAATCCTCAAAAGACAGAGAGTAGAAAAAGGAAAAAAAATAGAGAAGCCCTGGGTAATCCACAGCCTAATTAATCATGCTTGGGTGACAATGACTGAGAGGCAATACATTTGTATTTTCATGATAGGTTCATCATTAGGGCCCAGAATAAACTAGGTATCAGCTAATCAGTGCCTGGATAATTAAGTATTTGGATGAACTTCTGGATGGTTCCAAGAAGAAATCTTCCACTAAGGAGGAAATGTCAAATCTAATGTCGTCTGGACAACTTTCCATCATCTAAAGCTTGTCTTAGCTGTGACTTCTGATTAGACTCTCTGCTGAGGCTTCTTATCTGTACACATGGACTCATGATCACCATCAGACACTGCTCTGCAGACAAGGAGATTCTGAATATAATGAGGGAGAGATGAGTGTCTTCAACAGAGGTGACAATCTCCTTCACCCCACCCCCACCTCCTGTGCACCTTAAGAGTGACTCCTGGGTTTCCAGGGTTCTTCCGTTACTTGTCAGGCTGCAGAGTATCTAATTGCTCTTCTCTTGGAGCAGAGCAGAGTTATTCTCCCAAACTAGTGGCCAAGTTCATCTTTCAACAAATCACGCACCCATAGAACTATCTATATTAGCCCATAATCCTTACTTATTTGTATTTAGAATATGTTTTTTTTTTCCAAATGGAAGTATCACTTTTCCTTATTTTGGTTTCCTGACTTAGTCCTTTTACAAGAACACAGTTTTATTAAATGAAATATGTTCTTCTTGACTCCTCTCTTTCTCTCCATACCTACATCTAATCCATCAGTGAATTCTACTAACTTAGTCTTCAAAATACATGCAGAATCTAATCACATCACTGCACAGATCTGGCCTAAGTCACAAGCATCTCTCATGGAAGCTGATGTCCCTGTTTCCATCCTTGCCTCATTATAGTCTATTCTGTATGTAATCTCATGTCATATTGTATCACCTCTCTACTGGCTTTCCAGCTCCTGGAAGTAACAAGCAAGGACCTCATTGTGACAGTTGGTGATCTTATCCCAGCTAACTTTCCAACCTCACCCAGAATTCCTGGCTTATTCCACACCAGCCACACTGGCTTCTGGGTTCACTTCCAACTTGGGAAAGTTAACCTGTTCCTTCACCCAGGAATGCTCTTCTCTTGCCTATTCACAGAGTTCCCTTCCTGACTTCATTCTGGTTTCTTTTCAAATGTCCTCTATCAGAGAAGCTTTCCATAACTATTCAGTTTAGCTCAATGTTCCCTTTGCTTGATGATTTTTCTCCATAGAGAAAGATTTTGACACCCCCACAAAAATGTAACCTCAGTTATATAAGGGCTTTTACAGCTTACTTTACTGCTACGTCCCCAGAGACTAGAACAGTGCCTGGTAGGTAGTATACACTCAAAAAACATATGTTGAATGAAAAAATAAAATCAGTGAACTAAAACCGCTTGGGTATTTGGAAGGTGATAAGGGTAACTACGTACCTCCAGAGATAAATATTTTCTTTGAAGGGAGAGCATAAAGATTTTGTTGCTGTATGCCTTTTACTCAGCTTAGATACAGGTGAATATTTGGAGCCATTGAAGAACTTCCTTTTGCAAACTTCCTTTTTCCCTTTCCTGTATATGTTCCAGGCAAACTCTGAGCATACCCTTCTGGAATTCTCACTGTGACTTACAAGGAACTTGAGCTACTTAAGTACTGGGACAGCTACCTGGGACAGATAATTTAGGGGGACTTGGTTGTTAAGCCAGGTGCTGCCACCATCACCCTCAGTATCAGTGCCACCAAGATTTTTGCTGGATATTTAATCCAAAGTTTGACTGTTCAGCTCATTGAGAACTCCCATTTTTAAAGCTTACCATGCCCTATATTCTTCAAAAGACTTTATTAAGGAGCCATACTTAGTGGTTCTTTGCTATGTGGGAGAACCCACGATCCAATTTATGACATCCCCTTTGATTTCCCCTGGGCTCACAGGAGGAGGGTGGAGAGGAGGACTTCAAATTGTATGCATATTGTCTCCTTTACAAGATAATGCTCTCAGCCACACTTTAAAGTCCTAGAGCTTGATATTAATTGTTCACGTACTTCACCTATCAACAGTATGTTGTAACCAATGAAATATACATATTTGTAAGTAGGATGACAAGTGTTGAAATTACCATAAAGCACCAGGAGCAAAAAATAAGCTAATTAGTCTTCACAGAATTAAACATGTGATCCCTTGCTCTACCAAGTAGAGGTGTTTTGCATAAGGTATATAACTGGCCCAGGTGGAGTTGAAAAGATGATGGCAACCTAGTTCAATGTAGAACTTCTACATCATCCTGTTTTCTAAATTATATGTGTTCTCATTCTAATTACTGATATTTATTTATACCTCTATTAATACATTTGATAACAAAACAATTCAAAATAGCTGAAAAAGAAAGGTACTGTAAAGCAAAATAAAATACATAAAGTGTGAGGAAAAGTGTCAAACAGAAATAAAGTATGGAAAATGATGTGTTTAGATAATATGACATAATTCATGTTTTGAAGTCTTACATACTAGCAAGAGGCCAGCCACAAGTTGGCTTTCAAGCTTCCAACAGCCAGTTTAAGATACAGTTTTATGGTTTGCATTGTCCATAAGGTAAAAATAAATGAGTTATCTGGGAAAAGTTTCTTAGGAGACAATACTGAATACTCCTAAGTGCCTACTTAGGTAGAACACAGTATTATACGGATTAATATAGTCAACAGCATCCTCCATCACTCACTGTAGAGAGGGTACAATAGGGTGGAATGACCCATGGGGCAAGGTGTTTTTACCCAGGGGAAGGAGAAGGAGGACATTCAGCAATGCAGTGACCCTTCTTAATCTATTTTTGTCTTCCAGCTAGGATTTAAAAAAAAAAAAAATAGTCTCCACGTCTGACACTGGAATAAAAAACTGCTTTTTACTAATGTAGCTCTTTGTTCATGAAGCTAGGTTACAAATAGTTTTGCTCTAGGCTCCAGGATTGTGCTGAGAATCTTTTGTATTATACAGAGGGGAAGATGTGTTAGTGAATTATTGACCAGGAAAGCCTCATAGCACAGGTTAAAGAAATGAGCTATCCAAGGTGCTGGAGTGTATCGCTGTAGGAACAAAATGGGATTTTCGTGCCTTATTCTCTTCACTTCAGTTCAATAGACATTTATTGAAAACCTAATACATGTTAGGAACTATTAAGCTAATACCATGAAGATTAATAAAACCCTGTCCCTGCTATGAAGTAGGTCATAATCAGAGGAGGCAGAGAAGTAGATTCACTACCCAGGGCCAGTCAACTCTTAAGGATACATGCACAGGCATCGAAGTGGAGGGGCCTCTAACCCAGCCCAGAGAGATCAGAAACAGCAACCCAGAGAAGGAAATCTATGAACTGGATCCTGAAGAATATTTCCATTACCCCTGTTCCCAATCCACAAGAGGTACTATGTGAAAAGTGTATGAACATAGGGTGCATTTACCCATAGGCAACACTTAAATGCTTGTGGAGTCCATGCTGAAGGGAGATGGTTTTGCAAACTCAGGAAAGAGCATATGCAAAAGCAAGCAAGCATGAAACTGCAAGAAAATTGGTATATTATTGAAACTTATGGTTAGAGACAGAAGTTGCAAGAGCTTCATTTGGAGAAGCACCCAGAGGCCAAATGATGAAAGAAGCTTGGTCTTTTTCCATAAGCAACAAGGATTTGCTAAGGTGGACATGACCATATTCGCATTCTATATTACCCTTGAAGTTCTGTGGAGGAAGGATTGGTGTTGGCAGCTGGTGGGGTAGGGGGAGACCTGAAATAAGGCAAAGACCATTGGGAAAAGGGGAAAGCAATGGCTTTAAAAATCCCCAAAGGAAACATTACCAGAACTTTGTAATCTATCAGGGGAGGGGGAAGGGAAAAAAGTCTAGGATATATCTCCTATTTCTAAATGGTGATGATGCATCAAGGGGAGACAGAAAGAGAAGGCTATGCATACTTGTGGCCCTTCACCTGTAAATGAGCCACTTTTTAGATCAGAGATTAACTCTAATGCCCAATTCTATAATCATTCTCCATATCCTAGAGATATGCTGTAGGCTGTGATAAGAATCATCTTCCACTACATCAACCTCTAGTTTAAAGGCAGTGTTATGAGTGAGAAGTGTTTGGAGATAAATATCAGGAGTTCTTGGCCTCTACTAAGCTCTTGGTGAATAACAGTAATATTGGTCACCAATTCTCTGTGCCTCAGTTTTCTCATATGTACAATGGATGTCTGACAATCTCACAGGTGTCTACTCATCTCACAGTCAATGTAAAAACCAAACACTGTACAGTTGGCCTTTGAACAACACAGGGATTGGGGCATCAACCCCCTCTGCAATTGAAAATCCATTTGTAACTTTTGACTCCCTAAAACCATATCTATACTAATAATCTACTATTGATCAGGATTACATAAATGGCTGATTAACACATATTTTGTATGGTATATCTATTATATTATATACTATATGGTAATAAAGTAAGCTAGAGAAAAAATGCTATTAAGAAAATCATAAGAAAAATAAAATGCATGTAGAGTACTGTACTGCATTTATTGGAAGAAATCTGAGCATAAGTGGACCTGCACAATTCAAATACCTATTGTTCAAGGGTCAACTGCACTTTATTAGACAATGTTTTTTAGAATATGTATAAGCTGCAAAGTTAAGATACCATTGTTATTATTATAGGAGGGAAAAACAAAGCAAAGCATGGTAAGAAAATGCAACAGCAGTTCTGCAGAGCCCAGAGAACTTTTTAATCATTTCCCTCCTTTTCATTTTCTTTTCAGTATGCAATGAAAAATACATACAAATATGGCCACAGAAGTGCTGCCAAATTCAATACTCATAATATCTATTCAATATTCAGCAATACACATGCAATATTGCAGATGGTCGTGGGATGCGATGGTCTCTTTCCAATAGTTCCAAAGGGGAAAACAAAATGTTTTAAGACAACAGCCAGTCATTTGATGCATCCTGGTTGTTTAAATGATATGAGAGTCAGCAATCATGTGCAAATTAAAACATAATTATGCACACAGACCACCCAGGATTAAGTAACATTTCACAGATGCATGCTAAATTACTAAACACCCTTTGAAATAAATTGTGACCATCATTTGCTATTTTCCTAAGAATGTTTAAAAAAAAGCAAAGTACAGAAATATGTATTGCCAGCGAATTAATAGTATGTATGTTATAAGAGATGGTTACCACAAAGTGGGGGAAGTGTTAGCAACAAAGTAGTCACATTACTCCCCAGGGTCAGTAAACAATTTATGTAAATGTGCACCAATAGAAATACATACGTTCCTCAACAACATGCCTTTCCCCCCTTGACAATGCAAGCTATTGAGCTCTGAGGTATTTGGTCACAGTTTATTGCAGACCCAATCAGTGCCACCTCATCATAACCCCCAGATACAAGCAAGTATGCACTCTCTAATTCTGGTGTGAGTTATATCACACCTCCATCCAGCCAGATCATGGCTGTGAGCAGAAGAGTCAAGAACATGGAGGTATTGGACTTAACTGGTCCAACAACTGGAAGATGAAGAAAGACCATGTGTGTGAGGATACACGTTATAAAGTAGACCAGTGAGTGGTTGATTCCTCACTGTTACCATTTCTCTGTACCCCTCCACCCAGTTCCACAAAGCTGGGCAATTCCAACAGAAAGATAACCCTGATGGCAACATCCTGGGGCCATCTTATGAATCGTGGCCCTGAGATCTTTTCTATGTAACCCCTGAAGCCAGACCACTCTCCATCATCTCTGTCTTCTCCCACCTGTCATGGTGTGAGGCTCATGGTAAACACTCAGTGCATGCTTGCAAAATGCAGGAAATCTTTAGGCAAGCTGAAGCCATTTTCTAGAGTTCAAAAGTCCTTGCACATTAGGAATTCTTACTGAAATCCAGGAATCAGAGTAAATTACACTTCTACTTTCTGTGTCAGATGCCTATTCATTTACAGAGGAGGAAGAAAGTATGTGAAACCTGTCTATTCGTTTACTTCATATTTATGAATAAACTTCTATTCTTTACATGATTTATGCTTTTTTGTTCCTTTTGGTGTCTTAGGAATGAGCTCTTAGTCAATATTGAAGTGAAAAAATTAGCAAGTATCTATTGAGTGCTAAATGGGTGTAAAGCTCTGCGTTAAGTATAATTGAAAGATTTTTTGAAAATTACATTTCCAGCTGAGACGGTTAAAGAGGTACAAATGAAGTAACTTGAAAACAATAATAAATGACATGTGTTTTTAAATGAGCATAAAATTTATGTGTGATTTCTGTCCTGCTTATTTCCAAAATGATTTCAATCAACATATAATAAAACATATATATGCAGAAAACAATTAAAAATAAGTCAACTTCAAGACAATGAAACAGAAAGATAATTGTGCCCCAATTTGGAAACATGTGGTCACTGCCACCAGCAGGAAGTCAGGCTTTTAAGATTCCCAGCAGCCAAGGCAAAAAGGGAAAGGGAGCATGATGAGATCTAGAATCTTCATGATCACTTAAGAGGAAACATTCTCTTGAGCCAAGAGAAGCAAACATTTTCTTGGTATTAAATTCTAAGAGGAATTTATAATGTGGATCATTGTATCAGGAACATTGAACAACATAATGGACATAACTTCCACAACAGTTTTTAGAGAAAATGTGGAAATGTTCTTCATTTGGCTGTCTCAAAATGGCCTTTCATAAAAGTCATGGGCATGATAACCAACACGATTCAGTGAAGATATTTCTCCAGGGAACAAAGTTAATGTGGTCCAGGAATAGAGCTCTCTGAACAACCCAACAAGAATCAGGGAGAGAACTTAATAAACATTAAGCAATAAATGATTGGCATTACTTTGATCTAACTTAAAATTTATCAGTTATTTCAGCCAAGCTTTTGTCTGGAACTAAAAAGCACTTGCTTTACTGCTGCATACTTGGCAAATGTTGAATGAAGAGAGAGTCGTATGCTTGAGATATCAGACCTGTAGACACAACAAAGCTGATGTTTTTGTTACAGAGGGAAGAAGCCTGACCATTGTTCTTGTCTGGACTAAAGGACACAAGAAGGTCTTTGGACAAGGTCACATTTTTTTTCCTAATGCCCGGGTGCCAAAGCAAGAAGGTGAGTTTTGGTAGTATATTAAATGGTGAGCATGTGTGGGGAAGGGAAGTAAACTAAAGATGTTCTAGTTGCATACAATTATACAATCAAAGACTCACCTGCAGTTTCCTTCTCGTGCCTCATAACTCAGGTCTCTACAAAAGTCCCATCCCACAGTGTCTAAAGAGGCTCCCATTTGACTCAGGTAGTTATTCTGGGAAAATATTACTCAAGACAGAAGGCCAGCTTTGAGTGTGGATTTGATTGTACTGACTGGGTCACTTTTTATGAGAAAGAAATCATGTAAACAGTGGTGGCTTTGTGGGTAGGCAGAACACCAAGCTGTCAAGGCAGCATTATGTGGTAAGGAAACAGGTGCAGAACCAGGTAAAATTCTTGCTGCAAGTAACTATTTCAAGGACTTATCATAAAGCTGCCATCTCCACCATTAGAGATTCACTTTTTGGGCTTCTCATCTTTAAGGGGTTGTGATTTTTTAAAAATATTTTTTAAATAAAAATATTTTTTAAAGTTTATTTATTTTTGAGAGAGAAAGAGAGGGAGAGAGAGAGCAGGAAAGGGGCAGAGAGAGAGGGAGAGAATCACAAGTAAGAATCACAAGGTAGCAGAGCCTGATGTAGGGTTCAATCCCACGAACAATGAAATCATGATCTGAGCTGAAATCAAGAGTTGGACCCTTAACCAACTGACTGAGCTACCCAGTTGTGATTAAAATATTCAGTAGAGAGACAGTAGAACCTTAATCCTTGACCAAACACTGATAGAACCAGAGAGATAGACATAACCCTGGCCCAGAGATCACAAGTTTCCTGTCTTGCAGGCCACTTGATATGGGGCCTGCAGATATGTTTGTGTGGCTTGGAGAGTGGTTTGAAAAATGAAATTTTCACATAAAATTCACAGGTTTTAGTCTTTAAAAAAATCAGAAATCTGGCAACACCAGGCTCACACGACCTATAGCAGCAATCAGCTGAAGCAAAAGAATCTCAACCGTCAGTCACAGCGGCGTCATGCACTTTGTAGGGACTTTGTAGGGAATCCCTACAACTCCTTCGTGTCTTCTGCCAGGCCTGCTTCACCCATTTCCATGACCTGCTTTACCCTGAGGTTACTGGAGTTTGTAATCCTTCATGACTTAATACCCTCAATGGATGTCCCAAAGAAGGAAAGGCACTTGTTCAAGGTTGCACATGTGGTTAGCGTCTAAGCCAGAGGCGACCCTACCTTCCCAGGATCTCAGTTCTCTCCATTGAAGATCTAAGCCCTCAGTAGGCAGGATGGGATGGGTCCCAGCGGACATGACCCTTTCATCGGGGAAGAGAAGTCAGGAAAGCACCAAACACAAGCTTTGCTTGGCTTACACTATTTCGCCCCAGGCTGGCTCTGCCTGCAATAATATTTTTATAGCATCTTCCAGAAAAATCAATTTGTTTAAAATAGCAACTGATTTTGCCCTGGGTGAAAATGTTTGGTATATGCAAAAAAGGGAGCATTGTGCGTTCTTTAAAGCTCTTCCTAACCTACGAACAAGTGGAATTGTTCACCGCACACATAAAAAAAATTGCTCAAGTATATTTTTTTTGGGGAGAGACAGATTTAAAATTTAGGGATGTAGGTTTTTATCTAATTCTTTAAGAGCCTTTCTTTCAGCCACATAATGCTTTTCTTTGTTACAATATTCAAAAATATACTTGTCACTATTTTGTGCTAAAAAAATTAAAAAGTTCATAGTCTAGAGCTCGCCAGAGGAGAAAGAAACAAGAGTAAAGGGAGGAGGGGATGTTGGAATAAATGGTTTTGCCTAGATGGAAAAAAAAATCACAGGCAGAACATTCCCAAGCTGCTAAACACCAGAAGGAGATAACAGGCAGTGTGTGAAATGCCAATTATGATGGTGACAATAATGAAAATGGTCCTAAAGCAGTCCCTACTGGGCCTTGGAAAGTGTCAAGCCCTATGCAGACCTGAGCCTTCCAATGCCCAGAAGTTCTGGGCAGGGAGAACTTCCTTAGCTGGAAGCTGTGTGATCTCGCATGTGGAGGGCAGGAATGAGAAGCCCCCCGGGGTTGCCCGCAAGAGGAAGTACCCCGACTGGTCCATTTATCCTATGCTGGTAGCCTGGTGTCCTTCCACTGCAGAACCCCTAGTTTTCCATCTGTTTCCACTTCTGTCACCGACAGACCCCTCCCCAACTATGTGCAGATGCTCGCCTGGGTACCCCTTTCAGAATTCCCACCTTTAGCCAAAGCTGAAGCAAGCTCCCTCCTCCAGGAGGCCATCTCAGGTCCTCCTCCAGCCCTTCCTCCATCAATCTCCTCTCCTGCTCGCCGCTGCTTGTACTTCCTTCCTCCTGCTGGTTTTACTGTCACCATCCCTGACTGGATGCTAAGTCTCCAGAGACCTGGAACAGTGACTTTAGCTATGTTTGTACCCTCCTCCCTTCAGAGCGTCTATAGATGTTTAATGAAAACAGGGTTCTACTTTAAAATAAATAAATAAATAAATAAATAAATAAATAAATAAATAAATAAATGAAGTGCTTTGCTGGGTGAGAGGGAGCTGGGTGATCCCAGCGAGGCAGGATGTCATCAGTCACAGGAACACAGTGACCATCACTCAGCCAGTATTCCACAATCCAAAGGGCCACCCGGCCAGCACAGGAGCCCCTCACTCCACCATCGCCTAATGGCGGGTGGCTTGGCATCCGAAGAAGATGGGCTTGGCCCGGTTGTGGTTCCCACCTTGCAAATTGCCCCCTTTTCTTTCTCTGCCTCTGAGAGGGGACGCCCCTGTCTCTGACAGCCTACCCTCAGTCCTGGCTCCCCCTCACCCATCAGCTGCCCTTCCCCCACGTGCCTGGTCAACTTTCCCGGCCCGCCGGCCCTTCTCCTTGTGGTGCCGGCGACGTCAGTCTTGCTCCACAGCAAAACCACCTTCCCCATCCTCAAAGTCGCTGTCCTCCTCTGCCCACCTGTGCAGCCTGTCGCACCCTTCGTCCCTCCCATCACGGTAGACATGTCATCCATCTGCCCAGTCACTTGGCAGAAACCTTGCTTTCTCCCTTTCCTCTGAGCCCCGTGCAAGCCCCATGTGTGGCCGTCCTTGTTGGCCCTGCTTGACACCTTGTCACCTTGCTCTTCCTCATCTCCTGCCTAGAGCAGCGGCGGCTACTCCTACCCCTTGACCCACATCCTGCCCTGTCGCCAGAAGGACCGTGTTCCTCCCTCCTGGCCGCGCCTCTCCACGTCGTCCACTCACACCAGGACAAAGCCGGGCCCCTGGTCAGGCTGCATCTGCTCCCCCTGCCACTCTCCTGTTCCCCCTGCAGCTCTGCCCTCCTCACTTTCCCATGAGTGCTCCCGTCTCCTCTCGTATCCGGGCTTTTCCTTGCTGTTCCTTTAACCCCAAAGCTCTTTCCCACGCTTTCTTTCTCTGTCTTCAGGGCAGCCTAATCCAGATTACATTTCTATTAGCCACTTTCTCAAGATTGGTATCAAAATGAGAAATATTGTCAGTGGTGCTGTAATAGCGCTGCACACAGGCAGACGGCAGAGCTGCACTTGCGGAGAGCACGGCGGGACATGCAGACCTGTCAATCACCGGGGGGCACTCCTGAAACTGATGCAGCACAGCGTGTCAACTATACTTCAATTAAAAAGAAGAAGAAGAAATGATAAAGATTAGTATCAGAATGAAAGCACAAAATTTTTAAATTTCTTAAGGTTCTGTTGATCTCGGTTTGAGAAGCACTGGTTTGAACGATTTCTGCTTGCCTGTATGCTGTGTTCTATTTATTTTTAATACAAATTTCTTATAATCTTAACTCACACTAATTGAGGAAATCATAAAATCTGGATTATTGAGTTAGCTCCCTCATAAGAGGACTTTGATGGGACTGCAATGCCTGTGTTTGTATTATTGTTTACAATAACCTTGGCAACAAGCTGAGCTAGAATAATGGACTGAGGCTAGTAAGAAACTGACAGTGGAGACAAGTCAATTACCCCTTCCCCCACCTCATTACTGCCCCCCACCTCATTACTGCCCCTCCCCCACCTCATTACTGCCCCTCCCCCACCTCATTACTAACCTCTCCCCCACCTCATTACTAACCCCTCCCCACTTCATTACTAACTTCTCTTCCAGCACCACATTCACAAGTACCAGGGCTAGTCCTCCTGAAGCAAGAGCTGTGGGAAAAATTCCTTTCTCAGGCAGAGGGTTCAGCATTATCTGAGGGAGAGGGTCACTTTGGGGTGAAGGAAGAAATGGGTGGCAGATGTGGAGGGTCAGACACAGAGAAGAAGACAGAGGCCTTTTGCCCTATACTGAGTGAATGAATGAATGAATGAATGAAGTGAAGGAGGGAAATTCAGGCACAACCTAGAGTCCTTTAAAAATAATACAATAATATTATGACAATGTTTTAATAAAATAGAAAAAAATGACATGCATAAGCCTTAGAATACATAAAATACAATATTTGTAACAGATTTGGAAAAGGAAAGTGAAGAACTCCTTCCAAAGAACCACAGGCCTGGTCCTTTGTACAGGTACATTCTGGTAAATGTTCAAGCAATAGATAACCTTTACATTATATAAGTTGTTCCACAAAATATAAAAAGAAAAGTGCCTAACTCATTTCATGAGGCTAATATGACAATGAACCTGGAACTGGATAAGGATAGCACAGGAACAAAAATCAAGGGTTCATCTCACTTCTGCACATGGTAAACAAAAATGCTACGTGAATATTAACTCACTGAATACAATAATGAATGGAAACAATTAAAAGACTATTGTCAAGTGAGAGCTGCACCAAGAAAGAAACGTACATCCAAAATTTATTCCAAGACATTATGTTCGTATCGTGATTATATTACCGTTTTACTATATTCAGAAAAGGCATTTAATAAAGTACAACCTATCTAGAAATAACTTTCCAAAAGTAAGAATAGAAATTTTTTTATGTTAATTTATTTTTGAGAGAGAGACAGAGACAGAGACAGAGAGCACAAGTGGGGAGGTACAGAGAGTGAGAAGGAGACACAGAATCTGAAGCAGGCTCCAGGCTCCATGCTGTCAGCACAGAGCTAGCCACTGGGTTCCAACTCATGAACTGTGAGATCATGATCTGAGCTGAAGTCAGACACCAGACACTTAACCAACTGAGCCAAGGATAGAACTTTCTTTTTTTTTTTTTTTAATGTTTTTTTTTTATTTCTAGGGAGAGAGAGAGACAGCGTGAGCCGGGGAGGGTCAGAGAGAGAGGGAGTCACAGACTGAAACAGGCTCCAGGCTCTGAGCTGGCAGTCAGCACAGAGCCCGACGCGGGGCCCGAACCCATGAACCGTGAGATCATGACCTAAGCGAAAGTCAGATGCTTAACCGACTAAGCCACCCAGGCGCCCCAAGGATAGAACTTTCTTAACTTGATAAAGGCTATATTCTAAAAACTCAGAACAAACCTCACACCTTTAAGCTTATAGATGACAAAATATGAGAATATAATTATCATTTTGAGTTGGTAACACATTTAAAAAATAAAATTTAAGAACCACAAACAACAAAACAAAAGTTAATAGATTTAACTACCACAAAATTAAAGATTTCTATTCAATGGTGACCAATAGGCAAAATTAACAAAGTTAATTAGATAGGTCACAAATTTGAAGGTGATGTCTCCAAGTATAAAACCAGTAACAAATTAATATCTATGATATAAAAGAATCTTGCAAATCAACAAGAAAGGAAACCTAATAAAAAAATGGGCAAAAGTTATGGGTAGACAACTCATAACGCAGAAAAACAAACTGGCTAACAAATATTTGAAGAGATGGTCAACTCACTTATCAAATGGGAAAAAAAAACACCAATTAAAACAGTGTATAGGGGCGTTTAGGTGGCTCAGTTGGTTAAGCGTCCTACTCTTGATATCGGTTCAGGTCATGATCTCATGGTTCGTGGGATGAAGCCCCACCTCAGGCTCTGCGCTAACAGCAGAGACTGCTTGGGATTCTCTCTCTCCCTCTCTCTCTCTCTGCCCCTCCCCTGCTTGTTCTCTCTCTCTCTTTCTCAAAATAAATGAAGAGTTAAAAAAAAAAAAAAGCAATGGGGTGCCTGGGTGGCTCAGTCGGTTAAGCATCCGACTTCAGCTCAGGTCATGATCTCATGGTTTGAGCCCTGCATCAGGTTCTGTGCGGACACCCAGCATGGAGCCTGTTCCAGATTCTGTGTCTCCCTCTCTCTCTGATCCTCCCCTGCTCACGCTCTCTCTCTCTCTCTCTCTCAGAAATAAATAAAACATTAAATTTATTTTTAAAAAGCAATGTATAATATGTTACACCTATCAGAGTGGCAAATATGTTAAAGTCAGACACTAGCAAAGTTTGGCAAGGAAGTGAGAAGAGGAAACCAATACCATCCTGGGATGTAAACTGGCAGAGTGACCCTCGAGAACCATCTTATTAAGATGATCTATGTGCAAGTATTTCATAATCGTGCACCCCATTCTCAAAGACATGCCCTACAGAAACTTTGGCACAAATGGGTGACATTAGCACAGCTTTATTTGTGGCAGTGGGCAATGGGAGGCAAAGTACGTATGTTTCCCCCAGGAAAGTAGCTGATGAAAATGCTGCATAGCGTGACACTGTGTGCAGTTAGAAGCAATATTTACAAATTCGCTCAGCAACATGGGCCATTCATAAAAAGATGGCAACAAATGAAAAAGGTAAGAAATAAGATGAAGTCTGTGGCTCAACATCATTTGCATAAGTTAAAACCAAAGTGCAAAAACAACACTACATTTTACACACAAAAAACCAGAAGTCTAAGGACACATATCCAATATCTCACACATTCAAGTGGGTGCTTAGGGGAGGGGGGTGTTCTGGGGAGGCAGAAGAGTGAAGGAAAAGAATGAAATGGAACAGTATACAAAAGGGGCCTCATACTGACAAATGAGGATAGCTTGCCATGACTAAAGTCATGTAATTAATTCAGCTTTCTGTATCTTGGGTTTACCAGAGAAAAGAGACAGGTGGTAGAAACATGGGGTTATTTTATACCATATGCAGGTATCTTAAATTCAAACAGATCAGCAGTGTCGATGAGTCGTCAGACATGGTATTCACTTTCTAAGCAGATATTCATTCTGAGCAAAACAATATCATGTCCTACAAAATGGATGGGATTAATTTGAAGGTGAGTTTGTCAATTTTTTATTTAATATATACATGTATTTTAATTTTATGATTCATGTAAGATTTCCAAGTATTAGGAATATATACTTAGTTTTAGGTCTCCATAAATTTAAAGTACCATTAGAATAAAAATAATTTAACATTAGAGTGCTTGAGAATATTTTTCTCTCTCGTATGTGAAACATCACTTACAGACTATGACTCTTTGCCACCTGAAGGCACTTGAGTGTTATCTTTAGGCACAATCTAGATATTCTTTTTGTTCCTTCAGTATTTTAGAGCATTTCTATGAATTCCCCCTAATCTTTCTTGCTTATAACTCTTCACGGCCCTGAGGCCCCCAATCTCTCTTTGGCGTGTATATGTAAAAGATGTTTTGGGTTTTAAAAAATTATTATCATTTGAGACTGAGAGAGAGCAGGGGAGAGGGGAAGAGAGGGAGAGGGAGAGAGAGAGAGAGAGAGAGAGAGAGAGAGAGAGAGAATCTTAAGCAGGCTCCATGCTCAGCGTGGAGACCAACAACAGGGCTCAATCCCACGACCCTGGGATCATGACCTAAACCTAAATCAGGAGTCGGATGCTCAACCGACTGAGCCACTCAAACACCCATGTAAAAGATGTTTTAAAATGAGACTCTTCAAGAGCACGATGCTGATTTTAGCTACGGAAGGCCCTCGCTGTTCCGAAAGCTTCCCAAAGTGGATTTGCCATGGATAATATAAAGAATGCATGAATGCAGAAAAGGTGAACCCTATTCTATCTTGCAGAGAAGGGGATTGAGAGCCTACTATAAACTCAACAGAATGCTGTCTTCTGATAGTGACTTGAAGAGTCACTGTACTCTCTCCTATCCTGTCTCTTTATGGGAACCCCAAATATCCCATCACTGGAGTGAGGACCCACCATGACACACTCTGTGTATCCAGGGTCTCATGAAAGTGGACATTTTCTCCCCTCCACATCCAGTGCTTCTGTCAAGGTTCTTTCCTCTTCCTGGAATGCTACCTCCCTCCCTAACCCAGCTTCCATCTGTCCACCCTTTTAAGACTGATCTCAATAAATCTCTTCTGCCATTTCCAATAGACTATTTCTTCTATAGTCTAGAAGATGACGGTTGGCATCCCCTGCATGGCATAGTACCTGATAAGTAACATGTGCTCCACAAATGTCCCCTGAGGTAAATCAGAAGCACAATTTGATATCTTCTGGAACTGCCCTATTACATCTCTGCTCCTTCCAGAAAATTAATTCCTTACTTGAGCTCCATAATTTTTATTAACTCACCCTATGTCCAACCCCAGGACAATATAAATATATATACATTAATTCTCCCCAAAAGCCTATAGGGCAGGTGGTATTAGCCCATTTTGCAAATAAACTGAAGCTCAGAAAGGCTGTAAAACTGTCACTTTGGTAGTGATAGATAAGAGCTGGGATTCAAACTTGGGGTGGCCTGATTCTGAACTCCTTTCTCTTGCCTCCACATTGGGTTGCCCCTCAAAGTAGCAGGAGCCGATGGTTGGAGCAGGACCCCTGATCATCACAGTCCCCCTCAAGGATGACGGGACATGCGTGCACATGTGCTTTGGAATCTGTGAGGAATTCTTTGCAATGTAACTATTATAATGAATTCTGTTGCTCCTTCTCTCATTGCTGTTACAATGAGCCAGCCATGACCTTGCATGAGTGAATCGCTCCAGCCATTCTCTGAGTCGGAGTGCGGAGTAAGCATCACACCTCACCAATGGCCTCACCAGTGAGGGAACAGGGACAGGGATGTCTAGGAGAGGTTTGTCGCCTGTTGGCTCTGGGCTGTCATTATAAAACACAATAAGAAAGCTCATCAGGGCTGGGTGGGTGGGTGATGGAGGGGTGCCCGCCTGCCCAGGCCTGCTGTGTGTGGGTATATGATTTTTGTTCAAGCCCCAAGGACTGAGGGTGCTGGAATCCAGCCAGTGCTACGTGTCCTGTGCAGGGTGGTGACCTCCCAGAAAAAGAGAGAGCATCACCCTAAAGCATCAAGCCATCAGTCCATCCGTCCAGACAGGGCATGTTTTTAAAAATCTGTTCTTGCAGGGGGAAGGAAGGAGGAGGGTGAGAGAGAGAGAGTGTGTGTTTCTAATTTGTCCCAGGCCTTCCTCAGCTTGAAAACTTGGTGCCAGCCCTGTACCCTCCCTCATGTACCACACAGACCAGCAATGACCTTGCCTACATAGTGGGCCAGGCAGGAAACCCCCGCCAGCTAATGGTGGCCGTCAGCTGTCAGAGAAAACTATTTTTCAGTTCCTGCTGGCTGGAGCTGGGTCTAACCCAGTGATCGCAGTAAACATCTCCAAGCTCCATTAACTCAGTCGCTCGAGAGCCTGCCTCCTGGTTACAGTTGAATCCTGAAGTCTAAGCCGCTGGCTGGGGGGAGGGGGGGGGGTCCTGTATTCACTGAGGTGCTCATATACCTGAAGGGGCTGGAGGTGACTCACGCTGCTGCCTGCCCTCCTTAGCCCAGGCTGGGGGTGGCAGCGTCACCAGAGGGGGTGTGACGCGTCGCCATACCGTGACGGCTTATCAGAGCAGACCTGGTGGCCACGTTAGCCACCTGCTGGAGCCGGCAGAGGCCAGGAGGGGAGGACTCTGGGGACAGGGGCGTGTTTGCGGGTGGAGGCGTACGTGGCTATATGTGTGTGTGTGTGTGTGTGTGTGTGTGTGTGTGTGTGTGTGTGTGGTGCACACGCGTGGGTGTGTGTAAAGGGATGTGCGTGCGGTTGTGCATTGACATGGTTGTAGGTGAGAACACACGTGTGGTTGTGTGTTTGGTGCCTGTTTGTCGTAGGAGGCTATGTGCGCTGAGTGCGAAACGACATGAGACACAGAACATGTGAGGCAGGAGGGAGAAGGAAGGGGACACAGAAGACAAGGAGGTGGGGGGAAGGAGGAAAAGATGCATGTGGAAGACACGGAGGGATCAGGGGAGTCGGGGCTGGCTCCCAGAAGCAAAGGGCTGGAACGTTCTTTCCCAGATGGACATTCTGTAGCCCTTATTAAGATGCAGGTTAATGAGGGCTGGGAGGGAAGCGGAAGCCACAGCGAAGCAGCTGTCTCCCCTCTGGTGCCCGACATCAGGGAGATGGCTCACCCTTGATGACTGGGCCGCTTTGCAAGCCCCCAGGGCTCTGAGGCCCCGGCTCCTGGGCTCTGGCTGTCAGCTGATGCTCCTCCACCTCCAAGTTCGGAGCCAAGGCCACGACACTGGTGCCCCCCACACCATCAGGTCGAGAGACCCTCAGGTGGAGGAACTTGGCTCCCGATAGCTTGCTTCTGCCCCTCCAGGCCCAGGGTCTCAGCTGTCGTGAGGTCAAGGCCAAGGTGGCACAGTGGGGAGACGCTCCTTCCCTCTTATAGCAGGTTCACCAGAGGCCCTTCCCCAAGGACATGAGGGGACAAGAGGGTCTGGATCGCAGGTTCTCAGGAGGGAAACCAGCCCTGGGGGTGGTAAGTTGGCTCCGTGTGCTCCGTGTGGAATGTCGGGGGCCCAGAGGGACCTGTGCTGAGGACAAAGTAGAGCTGCATCCCTGTCTGCCCCACGGGTGACACATCTGCTGGCTTATGTGGCCCAAACATGGGGGCAGGGACAGGGCACTCAGGAGAGGAGATGCTGTAACTCGCGGGCACCTTCTTCCAAATAAACACAACATTCTCCAGTGGTCTCAGTGCCCAGAACTTCTTGAGGGCCAGCGCTCAGTCTCTGGCAATACCTCTTCCTTTCCCTCCTCCGCTGCTGGTTTCCTTCATGCAAACCCTGCTTACATCAGGCCGACTTTCTGCTAAACGTGTTCCATTGATTCCTTGAAAGCAGAGGCTCACAAAGAGGGAATTTTCTTTTCTCCAAAATCGATACTAGGAGACAGAATTTCTCCTTCATTCTTTTGCCAAGCCTCAGAGACCATTTCGGGAAACAGCCCAGACCAGAGGCAGAACGGGAAGAAGCCCAGCAAAACTAAAGCACTGACTGTGCTCGAGATGCTAAGCTGCCTGCTTTCACAGAGATTTTCAAGGCGCTCTGGAGCCAAGCGCGACCAAAGGAAGCTGACAAATGTTCAGTGAGGGATTCTCCAACCTAAGCCGTGCGGCCGTGTCGGGCGAGGCAGAGAAAAGGGCGGGGGGAGGGGGTGGAAGTTGCCTCTGCCTCTGCCCTTTCTCCCATTCCACTCTCAAAGAAGCCCAGCATGGCCCCAGAAGTCCCAGCCCATCAGAAGACCAACCCAACGGTTAGGGCCTCAGCTGGGCAGAGCTGCTTAGTGACTGAGGTCAAGCTCCCCTACTGGGTGAGCCGGTCCGGCAAAGGAACATGGCTTCCCTCTGAAGCCTGGGGTTGTGGTGGATCCAGATGAACGGAAGGGACTAGGGTCTGGGGCAGAAGAGTGGATCAGGGATCAGGATATGTCTGCTGCAGACCCTCCCCAACTCACTGTGGATGGTGGTTAAGACCAAGATCGTTGCCAAGGAACAAACCCACCAGGGAAAACAGCTTTAGAGACCCTGTGTGCCAGTGAGGACAGGGAAACCCTCTTACAGGTGAAGCGATCAGGGGGCCAGACACGCTGCCCCATGGGTCCCCCTGCATGCCCACCTATCCATGCTAACTCCCAACACCTCCCTTCCCACTCCTCAAGATGAGAATCAGGAGGCTTCTGACTGTCAAGCCCTGCTTTTCCCATCTCCCCATCTATCAAATGGGAGCGGTGGTCTCTGCTGGGCTCACAGCAGTCACATGAGGGCCAAAGGAGTGGATGCTATGGTTGAACGGACTGCTTGTGGGGAAGGACTCTTTCATCATAAAGACGCCGATACCACACAGAGGCTGCACCTGCAAAAGCCACACTGCTGGAGGTTCAGACCACTGGTAATAACTCCAGGAGCTGACTGGTCGGGGGATGGCTAAAAACAAATAAGCTTTGGGTGCCTGAGTGTCTCAGTCACTTAAGTGTCTGACTCTTGATTTCGGCTCAGATCATGATCTCAAGGTTCGTGAATTTGAGCCCTGCATCAGGCTCTGTGTTGACAACACAGCCTGCTTGGGATTCTCCCTCTCTCTCTGCCCTTCCCCCATTGCGTGCACATGCACTCTCTCTCTCTCTCTCTCAAAATAAATGAATAAACTTTTTTTAAAAAAAGTTAAAAAGTTTTTTAAAAAATAAGCTAGACTCATATATATAATCTTTTGGTATCTCCCCCCTTCATTTCTACTCCCAATTTTTCTTTCACCGAATCTTTCTGAATTTAAGATTGTGGGTCCCTTTTTACTAATTTAACAGGCTGTCCGACTCACACAGTGCGTGCAGGAGACCTGGCTTCTCCCCATGACACCAATTCAAACAGCCTGAGTGACTCTGAACCAGCCATGTCTCCTCTCTGGACTCAGTTTCCACACCTCTAAAATGAGGGGGTTGAACTAGCAGGAGGCTCTGATGAAGAGAGCCCTGACTTGTGAATCATACCTCTTGACAGCCGAGGCTTGTGAGGCAGCGCCAGGAGACGGGGACATGGAGAGACGATCAGGAGCTCTGCCACTGGGTCACCATGGGTGTAATCAGTTCCCCCAGCCAGCCCCATCTCGGGAAACAGCTCCAGAGGCAGTCCCTGGGAACTTGGGGCCCCTGCGGCCCCAATGGGGATGGCACCCACCAAACCAGCCTAGAGAGAATGTTACCAGGGATTTTCCCCCTTGATGACACAAGCAGGTCACATGACCCAGAGCGAGCACTCTCCCCTTTCTGTGCACCTCCATCTCTGTGGACGCGATGCCTGCAGACACCCCAGACTGGGGTTGGAGAGTCAAGTGAAGATGATTATGAAAGCCTTCAAAAGGCTTTCATAACCACACTTTCCGCATACAGCAGGTGTCCACCCATTCAGTGTTTATGGGAATCTCAAAGATGCTCAGACATTGGGAGCTCAGACACTGGGTGAGAAAGAACTTAGAGAGCACAACGCTTGGGACTCCTGTTAGGTTACCGCGGGGAAGGGCAACATTGGGTTAGTGGGCAAGCACTGGGGTGCAGAGCCCACAGTGAGCTCCCCGAGGCAGAGAGGAGGGCCCTTCCTCCTTGGCTGACTCGGTGGAGGCTTCCAGAAGCAGCAGCACCTGTGGTGGGGCCTCAGAGACAGGGGAGGAGACTCCAAACGATGCAGACCCTGGGTACGAAGGGCATCATCTGGGGAACCCATTGATGCTGTCCACCCTGCAGCCTGCCCAGCAGACACCAAGCCACCTCCCTCCGAGACCGGGTCCCCTGTGAGTCAGGGTGTGCATGGACATGCTCACAAGGCTCGGAGACCCTGGATTTGGGTGGTATCTGAAAACAGTCAGTGTTCCATTCTCTAGTCACATGATCATTTCCTCCAGCCTGTCCGTCCTGTTCTCCTGCCACGGAGAAGATCCAGCTGTCAGAACGGCAGCCCCACAGGTGGCCTGGTAAGTCCATCCATATGGGGTGCCGGCAGCCAGTGAGGAAGCACTTAGTGCTTCCAGCCCCGGCTGACATCACCCGGGACAGAGGTGAGCCGGTCCTGTCGTCCCTGTCTGAATTCCTGATAATGGGACTCATGAGAAGTGATAAAAGAGTACCTGTTTTAAGCTACCAAATTCTGGGGGCACCTGGGTGGCTCAGTCGGTTGAGCTTCCAACCTCAGCTCGAGTCATGTTATCAAGGCTCGTGGGTTCGAGCCCTACATTGGGCTTTGTGATGACAGCTCAGAGCCTGGAGCCTGCTTCAGATTCTGTGTCTCCCTCTCTCTCTCTGCCTCTCCCCAACTTGCTCTCTCTCTCTCTCACTCTCTTTCTTTCTCTCTCTCTTTCTCTCAAAAACAAATATTTAAGCCACCAAATTTTGATATACTAGATCCTGAACTGTGCTCACAGCAGGGGCTGGGATCATTGGGGGAGCACTTTATTTCAGGGACATCGGAAAGATTTCACTGATGAAGGGGATTTGGCTCAGGCCTGGAGACAGGACAGCCTTCCAAGGCCTTCTCTTCATCCGGCTGCCCCTCCTCTGCCCCCACCAGGGATAGGCCCCCCTCTGTCTGACAGCAGAGCCCCGTAAAGCAAATGTCTTCCCATAGTGAGGGATTTTGCTGCAAATCCCTAATCAATGAGGAAAAATTTAAAGAGATTAAGGGAGCTGCTGCACTGAACACGTCTCCCTTTCCTCCTCCTGCTGGACCTTTCTTTCGTCTAACTTGACTCTCCTCTCTCTGTTCCCTCCCCTCTACATCTACCAGTCCTCCCTCCCTCCAGGATCCTCTCCCCTCCCTGGGGCTCTTTCTCCTGCCTCCCTCTGCCCCTGCCAGCCCAGGTCTTCCCCCACATTCTACCTGAAGGGGGGCTCTTTCTCCGCAGCGGCTCTCTGGCCTTGAAGGGATACTCTTGCTGTTTATAAGTTTAGGACCAGATGAAACTACTTCTCTGACAAGCCCACAGGGAGACACTCCTGCTTCCGTCCCCAGCCCCCTATGCCATCCAGCATACAGGTAAGTGTCCTGAAGAACTTGGTCTCCTAAGATCTGTCCTCCCCAGGTCTTAGGAGGAAGAGACCAGGATTGAGGCATTAGAACCAGAAACGGCAGGTGAGAAAGGACGGAAGATGGATTCCGTCTTGTGAATATTGGTGTACTTGTCAGAAACCCAGATCTGGGCAAGAATAACTCTGATCACAGATGACATCTAATGGCACCGTGTGCTTGCTGCATAGCTCTTTCAGTGCTTCTAGCCACTCATATGTGTCCTGTTTCCCTGTTCCTGCAAGAGCTCCCCCTCCAATTCTCCAGCCCTCACCTCATAACCCACCCACCATGAGGACCCACTGTGAGTCCCAGGGCTCACACAACATCTGCTGAACTGATTCCTAAAGCACTGAGTATCCGCCTCTCACAATTTGGCTGCTGATAATTTACTGTCTTCTCTCTTTCTCTTGCTGTTTCTGACGTGTAGGTCTCATCTCCCAAGCAGGGCTTCTGCAGGGCCCAGCCCAGGCCTAATGCTTCTTCTCTAATGGGCTTGGAGTCTGGCTCTGTGCTGAGCATCTGGTGGTGGGTCAATAGTATATGATCAAATGATGACAAGTCTCATGCAAGCCTGTGAGGCAGGCAGGGTGGATAGATAGTCTTCTACCAATATGATGCTGAGCAACTGGAGGGTATCTCTTACCCATCCTTGGGGTCAAAGAAGTCATTTATTCCATTAGCTCTGTACAACTTGCCACAGTCTGGGTATAGGGGGCAGGGGAAGGGAGCCCAGAGGGCCTAGAACACATCTCCTCAGGCCATACCCCTCAGGGCCTCACCTTGGCCCAGCTGCTTGGAATAGAAGTCATGTCATAGAATGAACACTTACTGCGTTCCAAGTAGAAGGAGTAAGATTTGAAGTTTGGTTTCATACAGAACTATGTTCAAATCTCAGTTAGACCCGCCATATCTTCAATCCCCGCTTTTTCCAGCTGTGAAGTGGGCTTAATTTCTACCTCAGTGATTTGTTAAATGGATTAAATGATGCTGTTTATGGAAAACCATTAGCATAGTACCTGGCTTCTGGTTAAGCACTCAGAAAAATTGGCTCCCTGCCGCCTGCCCTTACTGAGGGAGATGTAGAATCAAGGAGTGGAAAAGGCCTCCTTCCATTCCCCAGGCAGCCACTGTGGCAGCAGAGGTGCTCCACTCAGGCTCTGACCCCTCACTCAGAGCATTGCCAAACCCCTCACCTTCCAGAGAATTGCCAGTCGGGCGCTAGTGTCCATAGCTGGAGTTTGACCCATGAGGAATATGAAGAAGAAGAGAAAACTCTTCTTTAGGAGCAGGGGACGGGAACCTACTAATGAAGCCTCTTATAGCCCATGGGCAGCTAATTTACTAGCAGTGCAAGGAAAGTAAAGGACAGTGTTGAAGTCAAGGATGGGAGAGGAATGGCTGGTCTGCAGCACATACGGAAAGGTTTTTGTTGCCTTTAAGTTCTCTATGAACCTATGATGTGATATGATGGCAGAGAGAGAGAGAGATGGCAGAGAGATGACAGAGATGGCAGAGAGATAGATGGATGGATGGTTGGATGGATGGATGGATGGATAGATAGATAGATAGATAGATAGATAGATAGATAGATAGATACAGATACAGATATAGATTGATATGGGTATGGATATAGATATAGATTTATAGATAATATAAAATAACCTGTGGTCAGGGAAAACCTTGGTGGGTTCTAGATTCAATGACTAGAGAAAGGAAGTGACAGAGTAGTATTGGACTGTGATTCTTGAGCCTGGATCCCACCCATTAAATGGCAAGGGACACAAGAAGTATGTTCAGAAAGGAGTGCCCACGGTAGAGGACTAGGAACTGTTTTTCACAGGACTCAGCTTTCAGTCTGAGGAACTTAGGACTCAGTCCAGGGCATCCATATTAAATCACTGAAGGGATGCCTTGAGAGAAATATCTCACTCTTCTGTGAATGGGATGGTGGGTTTCTAAATGAAGATAGACCCCTGTCCAAACTGAAGGTGAACTCACCAGTATTTAGAACCATCCAAGGACGGTGTTCTGGGGAAGGGAGGGGGTTCATGTGGGTGGTATGTGAGCAAACATTGGACCTCACTAAAGTGAAGAGGGAGATGTGGCCACTCCTGGGTTCAGAGGTGTGACTATGCAGCCTGTGAGCCCTTCCTAATCCTCAATAGCTATCTGCTTAGAAGTTAATTCTTTAAACTGTTTTCTTCTTTGACCAGCTGCAGCCAGCCTGCCTCTGGCCGGAAACTTGGACCTAGACTTCCTCCATGTGTGGGGAGGCCAGAGAGGCACTGCAGGGGGAGGCTGCCTTGGTTATCTGCCCTGGATGGAGTTCACTCCCACCAAAAAGGGGCAGAGAAGGGGAGGTCTGCTGTTCAGGAAGACACTGGAGGGGCCTCTCTGCCAAACACTTGCCGCATCAGGATGACATCATGGATGGGGGGTTGGGGATGAAAAGACAGAGCTGTAGGAGTATCTGGTTTAACAGCTGATTTGAGCCTTTCTGAGATGGAGGAGGTAGGGAGGGTGGAAGGTGAGGTGATAGAGGCAGAGATTCCTTGATGTGTGGTCAGTGATGCTGAAGAAACCAGAGGGTTCAGAATTTCTTAGACGATCTGAAGCCTCCGTGAGCCTTATTTTCTGCAACTACCAAGGCTCCCTACAATTGTGTGAACTTTTCCTAAACAAGCCTTCTATTCTAATGAGCACAGGGCAGGGTGTCAACATTTTGATGAAAAAAGCAATGGAAGATTCAGGTTAGACTGAGCCTGTACCCTCTGTTTCTAGCACTCAGGATATAATTTTGTAAATGTGATGGGCACAAACCACCAAAAAGTAAAGACAAAAGCAAAGAAGCCAGAGTGTGGGGTTGACAGGTAGCATGCCCTAAAACATCAAAGACAAGAAAACACAACAGGAAGGAGGAAACTTCCAAGGATGGTCCCAAAATACCTGAGTGGGTTTGGTTAGTGAAAGTAAACAAAACTTCTAGGCAGAAATAGAAAGTGGGCAAAGGGTGACTTTGAGGCAGGTGGATAGATCTTCCTAGGCATCTAAGAGAGTGAATGACGTAGCTAATAGTCACCCTAGCAGAAACGTTAATGGCTTGATGTTAACATTAACTAGGTTGGTCTTCTAAGGATGGACATTGCTTTGAAATTAAGCAATGAGCGTGGCACTGTCTTCTTTCCTCACAATCCCGGATAAATTGCATAATCCTTTGTGGCTTCTTTTAACATTAGCACGTCACATGAGGCTACTTGACTTGTATGGTTTCTGTGAGTCCCAAACCTCAGCTATTGGTTAGCTGGTTTTCAGATGTGTGTAAGACATTGCAGCTTTCCAAATATCCTGCCATGAAACTACAGCTTCCTGTCTCTCCTTGACTCCTCTTGGAACCCCAGCTTCCAAATCCCACTCTTCTAGGTCATTCCTGGGTGCCCGAAGGAGGCGCCAGGCCCACAGAGTGAGGCCAGTTATTTTCCTCACTCTTCTCCATCCTCACCTTGGATCCTGTTGGATCCAGAGAGCTCCTTGTGGCTGCCTGGCATTCTTAACCCAGTGTAGCTGAGAAATGGGGAAATCGAGGTGCATGCTGTCAAGTATATCATCAAGAAAGTCTGCTTCCCTGCTCCTGGCCGGAAGAGGGGCTGTGAGGTTGCCCTTAACAGAATATACAGATCTTGTACCACTGGAGCCACTTTCTGGAGGTTTCAGGGGCCTACTTTTGAATCAAAACTGACTCAGCTCCACACTTGTCACCACACTGTTCCTTCTTCCTGAATGACCTTCCCCATCCTTCTTCCCCCTTTGAGAGCCTGCACATCCTTCAAGGCCTGGACCGTGACCTCTTCCTCCATTCCTCAAGCCAGATCTTGTGTCTCCATCCTCTGTGCTCTCCCAAGCCGAGACCCCCACACCACAGCACTTAGCCGTCTGCTGGTTTGTCATGGACAGCGAGTCTCCCCACGGCCAGGTAACCCCATGACAGCGATGACCAAGCATTAGCCTCTGTGGTGCATCTCAGTCCTCATTGCATGCTTCATAAATGTTCACAGAGTGTAGATGAATAAAGTGCCAGGACGTGACATCCATCCAGCCTGTATGTCAATGAGTCCTTCCTACCCATCCGTGAACATTTCTTAAGCACCTTCTATGGACTGAGCATAATGCCATGTACCAGGGACACAAAGCTGAATAAGGTCCTTCTCTGGAGGTTCTCAGCCTGGCTGGTGGGACACAAGTGAACAGGGAGTCTGCATACAGAAACGACAAGGCAGCAACCCTGACTCACACTGGGAGGTGTGAGGGAAGAGAGCATTGTTGAGAGAGCTGCAGGCAGCGGACAATGTTCAAGATGCTCCACACAGAGAGATACAGGCCCTCCATCCCTCCCTTGACACACCTGCCTGACCATCCCTATACACCACTGGACTCTGCCCTCCTGCCCACCCACACTCTCTTGGTCAAGCTCATCTTTCTCATACACTGCAGAGAGATCTAGCCATCCTAGATGTGGGTACAGACTGAAGGAACCTGGGGAGAGGGCACCAGTCAGCAGATCAGCCAAGGAGACCTGCTACCTCCATCCTGGGCTCCTGCAAGTGGAGCCATGTACCAGCAGCATCAGCATCACCTGGGACCTTGTTGGAAATGCAGACCTCAGGCCCTGCCCTGGACCTACTGAATCTAGAGGCTGTATTTTTAACAAGAGCCCCCACATGGTTATATGCTTATTATTCATACTTGAAGAATACTGGTCTGATCCACACCTGTCGAACTGCCTTCCAGGAGCAGATCCAGGGGCCCTCCTTCCTGGGAATAGGGACTGGAGGCTTATCTTGTGTACTGCATAGCAAAGAGATTTGTACGAGTGAACCTAATACATGAGGCAGCTTCCTGGAGAAAAGAAGTGAGAATACGAGGCACACAGGAAGATGGGGGAGGCCTCCCCACCTTTGCTGGACCTCAGCTTAAGTGATCAGGTGAATTCCAGGTTGGTTGTTTGAAGAGAGATGTCTTGTGTCGCCATCAGCCCCAATGTCTGCTTCCTGCTAACCGCCATGTTGCTGCACCAACACCATGCATGCCATGTGGCATCCCCACAGCAGGGAGGGTGTTTTTTCCGACCACGGCCATTCAGAGAGTGGCCTCCTGGGTCCTGGCATGCAATCCACCCCCAGAGTGATGTCACTGCCCCAGGACAGGGCCAAGGGGGAAAGAAGTCCTGCTGTCAATCATGCATGCTGCTGCCTGGCATCTCAGAAGGCCAGCATCTACACTGGACACGGCTGTAATATGTGTAATAATTGCATTTATTGAACACCTACCATGACTGACACCGTGCTAACATTACACATATTCTCACTAATGATCTGAACAGCTCTAAAAGAAAGGAGCACCACCTCCTTTTTAAAATAACTGAGGCTCAAAGAAGCAAATGATAGACACAGGCTCACATAGATGGCAAGAGATAGGGTGGAAATTAGAACTCAGATCTCTTTATACCAAAGCTTGCGTTCCTTCCTCTGCCTAGCCTCCTTGGCCTGGTGCACAGAGCCTCCCTGGGACGACAGATCTGTGTGCTCAGTCCCCATGTGTTGAGCCTCTGTAACAGAGGTGGCTCCCAGGGCTAATGAGGTCTGCACTGGGGGCCAGCCGCTCTCAGGAACTTGCCCAGCCACTCTCCTGGTCCTCCCCCATCATCACAAGCTGACACACCAGCTTCTCCCTCAGTTTCCCCACATTTTCTCAGCAGGCAGCACTAAGTGATAATTATCTCACTAGGGGCTGTGAGTGCTAAAGAGATAATGACAGTAAAGCAATTGAAAAATAAAATGCAGTAACCACTGCAATTATTGCTTCAGCCGGAACGTCCTCTACTCTGTAGTCAAGAGGACGAAACATTCTCTGGAAAGGTCTGTGGCCAAGCACAGCACCTGGCATTCAGCGCGGTTGCTAAATGAAAATCCCGCAGCTTGTCTAACCCCACTCCTGGAAACCTCCCTCCTCTGTGATCTTTGATGTGGAGTCTTACAACTGATGAGGCTTTGGGGTAGGCAAGAAAGTAGGAGAATGGGCTGGTTCTCTCAGAATACAACACTGCCTGGCACTGGGGGGCTCAGGCAGTTAAGTGTCTAACTCTTGATTTCAGCTCATGTCATGATCTCTCAGTTCATGGGTTCAAGCCTTGCATTAGGCTCCTGGCTGGCAGCACTGAGCCTGCTTGAGATTCTCTCTCTCTCTTTGTAACTCTCTCTGTCTCTCTCTTTCTCAAAATAAACAAACTTAAAAAGAAAAAGGAATACAGCAATCTGAGTTATTGGTTCAGGAAGGAATGGCCCATCACCTCTCACCTTTTCTGCATCTGATCATCTCCTACTCAGAGGCATGGAGTCTCCCAGCCCATGGCTTCCAGCACTTGCAGAAGGAGAATCTCTGGGATAGGACTGGCCCTTGGTCTTCCGGCGCTGCGTGTTACAGTGCCATGCCTCCTGGTCTTTCCAGCCCACCCTGCAGCCGGCCCCCTCCAGTGATGCCCTCCTCTCCACTGGGCACAGTCAGCCAACAGTAACAGGCCACTCAGTCTCAGGAGTGTGGGGAAATGTCTGCCTAGGCACCAGATTGAGTTGATGAAATTCATTTCATGTGTACTGTGACCTCGGCCCCAGCAATCTTTGCTATCTCCAGGGACCCAAAGCTGGTTACTTCATTAACCCCTGAAAGCTATCAAAGCCTGTTTGGGGATTCCAGTAGCATTAGGATCTAGCCATTCAGGGCCTGAGGGTCTCAAATCCAGAACATGAAGCCTGGTGTGAGAAAACTGGTGATCTGCAGGTCCACTTCCTCCCACTGAAGGGACTCAAAAAAGAGGGGAGGGAGGTTGCATGTGAACAGACAGAGGGAAAAGGAAGTGATTTTAGCTTAAGTCGGCATTTTGTGAAGTCAGAGAGTTGGTAAACAAGTGTTCAAACTTGTAGTTACTTAACCATTTACTTGTTGAGTTACTATTTACTATTTTACTATTACTACACACCTACCATGTGTAGACAACACAGTGCTACCACAGGACTAAAAAGTCAGATACAACAGTGTGATAAGTGATTGGCTGAGAATGCTCCAGGGTGCTGGGGAAACCCAGAGGGATTTCTACACAACCCTTGAGACAGGGAAAGCTTCCTGAAAGAGCAGAATCTTGAAGGGAAGAGCATGATCTGTTTGGGAGAGTACAACGGTTTGGGGTGGCTAAAGAGAGAGGCGTAGATGGAAGAGCACTGGGTTGTGTCAAAAAGCGGTAAGGGGGGTACAAATCATCAAGGTTTGGACACTAAGCTAAGGATCTTGATGCTCTTGTAATGGGGAGCCAGTGACAACGTAGATACGGGCAAGCAGAGAATCAGTTTCATGTCTTGGAAAACCCAACCTGAGAGCTGGGTGAGAAGTCACAGGACTTAAAGGACATGCAAATGATTTGGGTGAGGGATGAGGGTGGCGAACTCGGGCCACGGCCAACAGGCGGGCAGAGAAGGACAGGATGGGGACATAACGAAGCCGGCAGGTGGTTACTGAATACCTGGGTGAGTTCTAGAAAGAGAGTGGCCAAAGTCTAGTGTGTGGACACCCCTTCACTCATGTAGGAAACCAGGTGAGAAGTGGAAGTTTGAGGAAATGATGAGGGGTCTGTTTGGACATGCTGTT
The DNA here is from genome assembly GCA_017311185.1 of Proteles cristata cristata. Taxonomy (NCBI): domain Eukaryota; kingdom Metazoa; phylum Chordata; class Mammalia; order Carnivora; family Hyaenidae; genus Proteles; species Proteles cristata. The sequence goes on along the minus strand of JAESUZ010000008.1, from coordinate 1,096,222 downwards.
TGCAGTTTGAGGAGTCCATGGCCATCCACATGAAGTGCCCACCAGGCTCCCACTGACCCCCCATGTTTGGCTCTCAGGAACTGGGAGAAGCAGGAGCAGAGGCCACCTGGGGGCCAATACCACACAGCCAGGCAGATCTGTCCTCTTGTGGGAACGCTGGCCACGCTGAGAGGCACTGACTATTCATTAAGGAGGGAGTGGGGACCCCATGGCTTCTCAGTTGGTGGAGGCTAGTTAGTATGCCTGGCATCTCCACCACGTGGCCTGGACCCCTGAGTGGATGTGGAGATGTTGTCCTGCACTCGGCATGGTGGCAGTGATAGGTGACAGGGAGGAAAGGTTGCCAGATGAAAAGACACCCCCTTAGGATTAAAGAGTACACGTAGCATGATGAGCACGGGGTGGTGTGTGGAAGTGTTGAATCACCATACTGTACACCTGAAATGAATATAACACTGTATGTTATAATTGAACATGTACTGGAATTAAAATTAAAAACTTAATAATATTTTTTAAAAAAGAGCAAAAAGATGGGGCACCTGGGTGGCTTAGTCGGTTGAGCGTCCGACTTTCGCTTAGGTCATGATCTCGCGGTTCGTGGGTTCGGGCCCCGTGTCGGGCTCTGTGCTGACTGCCAGCTCGGAGCCTGGGGCCTATTTCAGAGTCTGTGTCTCCCTCTCTCTCTGACCCTCCCCTGCTCATGCTGTCTCTCTCTCTCTCTCTCTCCTAGAAATAAATTAAAAAAATATTAAAAAAAAAAAAAAGAGCAAAAAGAACCGACCATCATCAAGCTCAGGGGCCGTTGAGTGTTCAGGGGCAGTGCAACCTTTTCTCAGCATCAGGGACACAGCTGGGACACGAAAGGTACACTGGCCTCATCTCCCTGACATCTCTTCCCCAAGGCCTATCTGCTTATTGGAGGGGCTGTTTGTCTTAAATAGGAATTGCTATATTTAAATATTATTACATTAAAGCTCTTTACTTTGGACACCCTGTTCAATTTGAATCTCAGAGAAACAACAAATTTTTAGTATAGGTATATCCCAAATACTACATGGGATATACTTATACTAAAATTTTCTATTTATTTATTTATTTAGTCATTTATCTGAACTTCGAATTTGTATTCTTATTTGCTAAATCTGGCAATCCTACAAGGGGGTTAAACAGGATCCACCTCTAGATCCTGATCCTGCTAGACCCAGAAATGTATACTTGTGCTGGTAGCAAAATAATTACTCAGGGAAGTCCTGGCCAGATCTCTTGGCCCCATCATGGGTTCTCCTTATTCAAAGAAGCCGGAGAGCTTTATCTGTGTGTGTGTGTGTGTGTGTGTGTGTGTGTGTGTGTGTGTGTGTGTGTGTGTGGGAGAGAGGAAAGAGAGAGAGAGAGAGAGAGAGAGACAGGGAATATTTATCTTCCACTAAAGGGCATCAGTGCAGTGGTCTAGCACAGTGGATGGCCCCTGTAGACCCTCAATAAATATTTGACCAGAAATGGATGGAAAGATTCAGATTCCTGTTCCAGAAACAGAATGACCTTGGACAAGTTCCTCATCTCGCAGCTTCAATTTTCTCATTCATAAAATGGAGATAATAGAACCTTCCCACAGAGCTATTGTGACATACTAGCGAAAGAAGGCAGGTAAAGGGTCAAGCACAGGCACTCAACAAAGGCCCACCCACCGGGTCTCCTGTTCCCATCCCCCAGGCTTCTGTGAGTAGAATGTGGGGCAATGCTAAGTGTTGCTCTCCTGCCTGAGTAGTGATATGCTGTCTTTGTCATTCAATATCCACTGTCTTTTTTTTTTTTTAATGTTTTATTTATTTCTGGCAGAGAGAGAGACAGGATGAGCAGGGGAGAGTCAGAGAGAGAGGGAAATACAGAATCTGAAACAGGCTCCAGGCTCTGAGCTAGCTGTCAGCACAGAGCCCGATGCGGGGCTCAAACCCACGAACCATGAGATCATGACCTGAGCCGAAGTCGGACGCTTAACTGACTGAGCCACCCAGGTGCCCCTCAATATCCACTGCTGACAGCCCGTCACTGCCCCTCCAAAGGCAGTTTCTGCACACCTTCTCAGGGAGGCCAGCCCGTGCCCAGGCCAAAAGCCCATGAATCCAAAGAGCTGAATTCTCACCAGGTCACAAGACATCACACAATTCCTTTTACTGGCAACACTTGAGAACCTTCCAAGCCTCTCCCCATGCCAGGTGACCCTGAGCTCCCAGCTAGCTCAGGTTTGCAAAGGAGGACAAAGCAGGTGCATCCTGCAAGGTTTGGGTCTGATTTATCAGTGTCATCAGCTTCCATTCATATTCCCCTTTCAGTTCTGAAATGCCCTCTGAAACGCTGCTTCCCACTAGGCTAGCCTCCATTCTTTTCCCACGATCAACACGCTTATTTCTGATTCCAAGTCTGAATATCTCATGCTGTTCCCTCAGCCTGGAAATGACCGCCCTGCCCAGCAGTGCCCAGGGGCTCCCACCTTCCAAGTCCCAGCTCAAGCTGGGCAATGTCCTCTGTTCCCTGGACCCACAAGCCCTTCCTTGTCTATGGGGTCCTAAAGTAGGTGCATCTGTGTCATTCTTTGGGGGCCCTTCATTCAAATCTGCCTTGATTGGTCACTTCACTATTTCCTCTGAACATCTTGTCTCTTCAATCACCTTGCAAGCACTTGGAAGGAATAGCGGAATGTGACACTTCTTTCCTGTCCCCGTCAAGCACAAGTTCATTCTAGCCTAGGAGAAAGCACTCCATAGACAATTTGAGGCCAAATAAGAGGGAGAGTGAAGGCCCAGCATTAAGGACAACCATCTGTCCAGAGAACTAGTATGACTCCATGGGTCCTGCCCCTCTGGGATTTACAAGCTCAGGCAGAATCTCTACTAGAGAATGGAGATACGTTCAGAAGGATGCATAGGTGTTGATCAATAGTTAAATGTTTGCTTTATGCAGAAACAAAGTGTAGCTGGAGCTGTGGAAGAGTCAAAAAGAGAGTTGTGAATGTGAACTCATTCATTTCCTCAGCCAGCAAAGGCCTTGCGGTGCTGCTCGTGAATCTCAGCTCCCTGCTGTGTGCTGAGGGCAAACCACGAAGGAGACAAGCTTCCTGCCCATGGGACCTCACAACCGACAGAACAAACACTTCTCTTTGGCCAGAGAAACCTGGACAGCCTTCTTAGAAGGTTGGACATTAGGATCTGCTGGACTGGGAGGGAAGAATGAGAAGGAAGTGAGAAGGAAAAGACCTTTGGGGTGGGCCATTCATAAAAAGCAACCATTACAAGGTTATCGCTAGTTAACATAGCTACGGAAGACACACCTTAAGAATGAAATACTCAGAAAAGGCATCAGGACACTTAAAGTGGCCAAGCACAAGGCATAATTAAGCCCAGGGAGCGCTGGAGTGCACACTGCACTTACTGTGGCCATGTGCTGGCCCGCATGGATGCCCAAGGTTCCCCTTTCAGTGCCTCGCCCTGGGGCCCACCTCTGCAGGGATAACGCTGTGTGACCCTCTCTCCTCCACCCTGGTGCCAAGTGGCAAGGGGAAACATGGGGTGCTGTGCTGGAGGAGGTGGGGAATCTAAAACTGGCCAGCTGTTCAACTATACAGCAGCAGGGAGGTCTGTGTGTGTGTCCAGCCCATCAGGGACAAGGTGTGGGGAGAGCTCACACCCTGCGTAAGGTGAAAGGAAGAGGAGGAAGGGCCAAGGAATGGCAGGAATGAAAGCTGGGGAAGCTAGGGATGAATGCACATGTTCTTTTTCTTTACCAGAGATCACTCCCCTCCTGACCAAATCTCTTTAAAAGGAAATAAACACAGTTTCGAAGGTCAGCTCTGGCCGAGAGCTGGACCCCTGGAAACTGCAGCCCAAATCTGTCGAATTCCATTCTTTATATTTGAGCTAAAAAGCTTCCCACCAGGCTTAAACTCCAGCCTTGCCCCCCACCCACCCTGGCACAGCTCAGCCCCCGTGCGTGTGTCCATGTACTCATACACACTCCTCACTGGCCTTCTCCCCCTGCCCTACTGGGCCAGGGGAAGCTGTGACGTTTGAGGCCAGTGAGGCCTTTGAGACAGTCCTGGACAATCTGGGACAACTGGTCACCCCACAGTAGTCTGAGCACTCCATGTATTAGGGGTGCACGGTGCTGTCCTTGCACCTGGCCGGTTGGCTTTCCCGAGCAGCCCCTGCCTTCTGAGGCCATCTGCCACGTCAGCCTCCGAGGCTCCTCTTTCCCATCCCCTGATGGAGAGGAGAGCCCCAGGACCCTCAATCAATCTGCTGGGCCTCGGAGAACCTGTCCTGCTGTGATGGATTTTTTAATTGGATTGTGACAAACATTTAATACCTAATAGAGCTCTTACCAGCACAGTTAATTAAGAATGTGACTAATCTAATTCGGTGGCAGCTCAGAAAGGAAGTGGGGAGAGCTTCACACGGGAGTGGGGTTTGGGGAGATGCGGCCGTTGGAGCTGGGAAAGGACTTGCGGGCTTGTTTCTCGTCAGGGCCAGGGGCTCCCAAACCTATGACACAGAGAGACCGCGTCAAGCTCGAGAGAGAGGAGCATGATGTCGACAAGCGGCAGAGTAGCCAGGTGGACAAGGACCTCGCTTCTCAGTCTGTCGCTCGGTCCCATTGTGCTCATCGGCTTGTCGTCGCCGGCTTGTTAGCAACGCCTGAGCGATCGGGGCTTCGTGGGTCCTCCAAAGCTGTATAGATAACTGCTGAGTGTTACAAGCCTGCTTCCTGAACCTGCCTTACGACGGGAGCTCGGCTTGGCACTGCCAGCCCAGAGCCGGCAGGCGCCTTCACCCGTCTGGACCCCCAGGGTCCTGCACATTTGATACGGAATACAAATACTACATTCCTAACCAGCCCCCTCCCCGACCACAGGTACACCGCCAAAAGTATCATGGGAATGTGCCGCGTACGCGCGCGCCCCCATGCGTGCTGTCCGCAAGGGGAAGCGGGTATCGCTGCGGGTCCACACAGCAGAAGCGCACTCCCGTGCACATAGGACGCACACAGAGATGAAACCACCAGCGCCAGTTTGCAAACCTGCCACGTCCTGGAACACCCCAGGGAGCACTACCGGTCAGTGGAGGCCCTTCTATCTGCAACGCAGGCTAGACTCCTGCATATGCGGTAGCGAGATCCCACAGGCTGGCTGCCTCCCAGATAGGATGGGACCCTAGCCCTTAGCAGTCCCTTTCACCTCCAGCAGGTGGCCCCACGCATAAGAGTGGAGGGAGGGGTCTGAGGGAGGTCAGCGCACAGCGTTCTTGGGTGCGCAGTGTCAGCAAGAGAAAGAAAGGTGCCCTGCAAACACGGAATGCTGTTGACATGGCCTCTGATTGTGGGTGGAGGCAAAAAGGAGGGCTCGGTGTCGGGGTTAACTTTCAAAGGGGGTGGTGTAGGGGGAATATTAATCCCTTGTATGCACGGTACCATAGTAACTGCTGAGAAGAACTATTTTGAGTGTGTCTCTGTTACATCAAGTGGCAGGTACTGCGCTGAGCTCTACAAATGTGTGGCTTTCATATTCTGATCTTTAATGGCAGGTGATAAGATTAGGGCCAGAAAGCTATGATTTAGCAGTTCTGAGCTACTTGATATCTCACCCAGGGCTCAGCCACCCTTTGTGCTAATCCCCAAGGCAAACCAGAGGTGGGGGCGGGGGTGGGGTGGGGTGCAGACTGAGCTACCTTCTGGAATGTCGGCTCCTAGAGGGCAGGAAACAGCCCTCACAGAGCTCTAGCGGCTGGGGGGGCCAGTGGTGGTTAACCAGCCATTCGTTGGTGGAGAAGCCGGGGCAGCTCCTAGCCAACCCGGGGAACAGCAGTTCTGGCAAGGGAGGGCGGGCAGTGCAGACGTGGCTGTATGCCAGGGGTTGGGGCAGCAGGCAGGGCCGCTCTCTTTGGGACAGAAACAAAGGACAAGTCTCCTGATAGGACTCAGAAGGGACCTGTGATGAGCCTCACAGCTGGAAAGGTCAGAGGACACATCAGCAACAAACAAAAAAGCTGAAAGAAGGGAACACAGCAGAAGAACTCCCTCTCTTCCTGGCCTGACTACCCCTGGGGTGTGTGAATCATTCCTTACATATGGATGGCATTTGGCATTGCCAGGACCTCACACACACATGGAGCTATCGCACACTCACAGGATTTTCTGCACGGGGGGGAGGGGGGGGATGCTGGTGAGAGGACCCTGATCTCCTGGATCCCAGACAAGCACTGCCTACTCTGCACACCATTTCACCAAAACCCACCACGGTACCACTGTCCCCATCATACAGGTGAGGACACTGAGGCTCTGTGGATGAGTGACCGGCAGTAGCCGAGGCCACTCAGGTGATAAGTAGTAGGGATGCGACTTGGGGTCCAGCCCCAAGTGGATTCCCAGTGGTGTGCCCTCCCACTTCCCTGTTCTCCTTGTACAGGAGGTGTGAGGGGAGCCCCGGAAAGAAGACTGGAAAAGTGCTCAGTTCCTGGAGCACCGGAGGGCACTCTGAGCTGCGAGGCTGGGGAGAGTTCCAGAAGTGTGGCCAGAGTCCATCCAATGAGGTTTTCTTGTGTGTATTCCTCTACCTCTCCCTTTGGTTTCCAGGTGCCTTTCTTTGATTTCTGCGTGCCCCTCATTCCTGTACCAGGTTCAGCCCCTCCCACCACTGAGTCTCAGGCCTTTCCCTGCAGCAGTAAACCTCCCAACAGCCATTTGCCTAACAACTTGATCTGGCGAGGAAAAGCCAAGGCACAAGGGAAAGGAGTCCCAGGGAAGGGCCTGGAGGCGGCAGAGCTGCGGCGGTGAGCAGAGCCTTCGGTGAGGCCAACACAGTGCATATTTCCTATGTGCTGCTAAAGCGACCTGAGCCCAGCTGTCGCATACTTTTGAACTTCAGCCATTAACTGGGAATTAAAAATCTCTGCACACCTTCCTGGCCGAGAATAAATCATACATAAGAAAGAGGCTTGAAAGCTGTAAAGGGCTACAGAAATGAAAGGTAAATGAAGGTGTTTTTATTAAGTACAATGAGGAAGATCACAAGTGGCAGAGAAAGAGGAGGTAAGAACCGGAAGGCTCAGTGTAAGTGCCAGCAGAAATGAATGCTTCCCCACCGAGAAATGCATTAGGCACCTCCAAATGTTCATTCTTTTCTAGAAGATCATAAAGGAAATCTATTCCTAATGGGCATCAATTAGAAGACTTAAGAGTCAGCTTGTGGCACCTGTGATTAGTAGAGTCCGTGGCAGTTCCTTCCATTATTTCCCCACCCCCAGTCTGGTACACAAAATCTGCCCTTTCTCACCCTCAGCTGGTCTAGAAAGGGTAATACCGAAGATCGGGGCGTGAAAATGAGGGAAGATCTGAGAAAAGAGAACTCTTACAGCGAATTCTGAATGCTGTCGATAAAGTGTACCCTTAAGGGTTAGGGCAAAATAAGGGAGGGCTTTTGGCTGCCTTGCTTGGATGCCCCAGCCTGCAGTGCTGGTGTCCAGGGACAAAGCAGCAGCACTCTTGAGGTTGAGCTCTCCCTCTTCGACGCATGCTAGATGTTATGCGTCCTCCATGAGCCGTGGGTCAGGACTCCAGACTTGACAGTGTGGCGCTGCTGAGACATCTCCAAGTCTCCAGCCAGGTGCAGGCCCTCTGAACCATCACCATATTTACTGAGTGCCTACTGGGTGCTCGATGCTAGACTAGCTGCTGGACAAGGGGAGGGACAACATGCATGGAAGATATGACCCTCATTGTCAAAACGAGGCTCAATTGGGTCCAGTTCAAATGCCCCGTTGTGGGTCCATTCCATCATGAGCTGCTGCCCTCCAGCCATGAAGATGATGTCACAGCCATGATCAAGAAGGCATAGACTAAAACCTAGGACTGCACAAGGGGCTACTGAGGAAAGGATTGGAGTGAGACCGGAAGATTCAAGGGTTCCTTGGAAGAGGCCAGACACATGCAAGTGTGAGCACGGCTCCCTGCCATCACAGCCCTGCACTGGATGGCAGTGTGGACACATGGACAGCCCACAGAGAGGAGGAAGGCCTGCATTCTGCCTCCAGCTCTGCTCTAACTTCAAGACTTCATCCGCAAGGGCGATGTGGACACAGGTAATGTGATGTCCACCGTCACCGCCCTCCATGAAATCCGTAGGCCCCTCCACCACCGTGCTCTGTCTGCCTGAGGACACCTAGTGTGCGGCCTCAACCAAAAAACAAAGGGGCTTGAGCTCTGAGAGGAGATCCTAGCCGGGAACCGTGTAGGCCCCCAGTGGAACTCAATCACCAGCCAGCTGCCCATCTGTATGCAGGGCATCCCCTGGCCACCAGGGTTTATAAATAAACCAAGAGAAGTCATTTTGTCCCAAGAGACCGGGATGTCTCTTGAAATACAGAGATGCTCTGTCTTGTGCCTCTGTGGTTCCTGAGTTCATTGTTATTCTTTGGCAAGGAACAGAGCTTGGATTGAACCTGGTCCCCATCTACAGCTGAGAGTCTCAGTGAAGGCGGAGGGATGGAGCAAGGACCGAGACAAAGGCGCTCTCGGTTGTGCCCTGAAGTAATCAATGGGGCCACTAAATGAACAAGAGAGGGAGACAAGAGAGAAGCGTGGCAGAGAGGGAGCAGAGGGCGGAGGGTGTTGAGATGGGAAAGAGGCAGTGAGAGAAAGAGATACTGACAGAGACATAGAGAAGAGACCCTGGCAGAATGACAGCTGAAGCAGCCAGCCGGGCCAGGGGCAACGGAGATGGGGAAATCGGATGGAGAGGAAAACAAAGGCAGACAGCTTGAGGCCAAGTGCCGGGGCCTTGGAAATGCGAGAGGGACTGAGACAGACAGAGCCACGTGGAGTTGGAGAGCAGGGCCCAGGCAGCGGGGGACAGCGGAGGAGGGGGGCTGGCACAGAGAGGCCAGGGGGATAAAGGGACACTGTGAGCACGTGGGGCCTGAGTGTGAGGACTAAATGCCCACGTGCATCTAAAGACAAAAGAGCAGCCTTGTCTGTCTTGCATGCATCCTTGTGTAAAGAAAGAGCAGAGACCCTGGGTTTGAATCCTGGTGCCACCAGTTTCTAGCGGCGTGACTTCCAGTAAGTTAAGGAACCAATCTGACCCAATTCCCCTCCTGGGCAAGTGAGCATAATGTGAGAATGACCTCCTAGGGTTGCCATGTCGGTGGAAGAGCTGTTCATAGACACTGTGTAGGCGCTCAGAGCAGTGCCCTGCACAGGGAGGACCTTGGCGGCTGCAGGCGTGGACACGATGGTGGGGAAAGGAAGCACCCACTTTTCACTTCACATTTATTATCTTGAGTTGATGCACTTTTTGTGGTGAGCCCTGGGGCTGAGGAGGACAGAAGAGCCCCCAACTGTGGACCAGCCCAACTGGCCGGGTGGAAGCCTGAGTCAAGAAGAAGAAAGGAGGCTGGGGGGGGGGGGTCAATGTCATAACAGACTCTGAGGAGACAGGGAGGAGGCTGATGCAGGGGGTGGGGAGCCAGCAGGATCCAAGGACCTTGAGCATGCCATCTGTCCCACTGCATGCCATCTCTCCTGCCCCCCAGGGGGATGGGCTTTTCCTACCTGAACTGCTAGACTTCAGAAATGACTTCCTCTGGGACTAAGGTGTCCACCTGCACACTCATGGCAAATGTGACACACTTTGCCAAGCTGGGCACAGAAATGTCACAGGGACAGGATCTTTTTCTGGACAGAGTGGCAATGGGAAGGAGGGAGGGATATGAGGAGAAGAAAAAGGACTAGAAGCTCATTTTGTCGCAAAGCCCCCCTCCCCTTGCCCTCTGAGGCTGTCTCCTGTGATCTCAGGGTGGGTCAAGGGCAGGAAGCCGATGCCGACACTGCTGCCCACCCACCCTCCCTGAACAGAGTACGTTTCTTGCAAGGGACCCAGAAAGCCAGAGCAGTCATTGCACTGAGTAGGTGCTGCTCGCTGGACGTTATTTTGTCACCAGAGATGGCTCCTGAATCATGTGAGACTCCCAGCTGCCCAAGGTTGGTTTTAATCCTCAGGAAAAAAAAACAGGAAACCAGTGTCTCCAATCCCCACTTTGCTAATCCAGGCTCTTGGTGCTGGAATTGCACCTGGAGCAACAAACATAAGGACACATTGAAAAAGCTAAAACGTATTAATTACTGCCAACACTCACTTGTGGTTATGAATATTATGATCACAGCTATCACTTACTGTAAGGCTCCCTAGGGCCCAGGTGCTTTTCCTCATAAACTCCTAAACCCTCAGAACTCTTCAGAGCAGAATTGGGATTCCTGACAAGCTTCAGACAAGAACAGAGGCTCAGAGAGGTGAGTGTTGCTCACATTCGAGTGGACCCAGAGCCTCCTCCCTTTCCACATCTAAAGCCCCCTCGTGTTTCCTTAAGGAGCATGGATTTCCGTTAATGTCAGATTCTACTTTCTAAAGTTCAGTTTCTCTAGAAGGCAGTGCCTGCCCACCCACTCCTGCCATCTTCTACACTTGTAGGATCGAATGATGGGCTCTGTGAGACCGTCCTTATGAATCGGACACAATCCCAGAACTCTGGCTGAGAGCAATAGCCTTGTAGAGCCGCCCACCCAGAGAGAGACACAAGTTCTACTGCTTTCTTCCTTTCCTTTCTCATGAGCCCTTTCGGCTTCTGTGGGGAGCAGGGGAAGGCTGAGCAGGGAGCCGTCCGGGCACCTGGAGCTCTTCGTCCCCAGAGACTCCCACCCACTATGTGTGGGTTATGGAATGACATGACTTCTGACTTCCAACCTTCCAAAAGTTTCAGACCTTACTGTCCCAGGACACATTCCATGTATAGCTAGAGCCACAGATAAAGCCCACAGAATAGTAGGGCCCCCATTTCTGTTTGCAACAAGACTCCAGCTACTCCAAACTACTGTTTCCAGAAACAATGAATGAGTTTAGGGGCAAAGGGTGAGCACCAACTGGTCAGGGTTCATAGGCCTGTGACAGCTAATTCTCCTTCCCTTTGTCTCTGTCTACCGGCATGAGTGACTCCATACGATGCTCAGACAACCCCCAAATAGGTGTCTTAGTCCATTCTGGCTGCTACCATGGAAGACCATAGACTGGGCAGCTTATAAACAACAGAAATTTATTCCTCACAGTTCTGGAGGCTGGGGAGTCCAAGGTCAAGGCGCTGCCAGATCTAATGTTTCATGAGGACCTGCTTCCTGGTCCATAGATGCCGTCTACTTGCTATGCCCTTGCATTGGGTGAGGGAGGGAGCTCTCTGGAGTCTCTTTTATAAAGGCACCTGTCCCATATAGAAGGGCTCCACTCTCCTACCTAATCACCTCCCAGAGGCCCCACCAATGCCACCACACTGAGTGTTAAGATTTAACACATGAACTTGGTAGCACACGAGAGCATTCAGTCTTTATCAGACACACACACGTGCGCACGCGCGCACACACACACACACACACACACAGCTTATTTCCTTAAGAGAGTAAGGAACCCACAGAGGTCTAATCAAGAAAGATAATAAAATCTTGTCCTAGAAAAATCAGGTTAATGCCCAGCTCCTTACAGGCAGCAAGTGGCAATGTGGTACCAATACTGATTGAATTTCATCTGGATGTGACCAGCCCCACAGTCTCCAAGTCAGAACTCCTTTGCTGGAACGATTTTCCTCAAGGAACGATTCTACTGCCACCACCCCCATGTGGAAAAGACCCTGAAGATGCCAAAATCGCCCAAGGGTGAGCTGGCAGATGGAACTTCCGAGCTGCCTCCTCTGCCCATCTCCCTCCAACAAGAGGCGGGCATTTGCGCCTGGTCTCTGCATTTCGGTTGGAGCCTGTGAGGGTTCCGTGGTAGCACCTGTCTGGTGATCTCCCACCTCAGCCCAAACCCCTGCACTGAGAGCTCAGGCATGAGAGGTGAGAGGGTTGTGGAGGCGAAGGAAGGAGCCAGGACACACAGAAGGAGGCAGGTGGCACCAGAAGAAAGGAGACCACACGTGAGAGCGTGTGCTGGTGTGGGTTTGGGGAAACCCCAGGAGATCGGCTTCCAACCGTGATTAATGTAGCGAGAGAAAATAGATTCTCACTGCCAGCCACCAAGTCTGCAGAAGCTGATGATGAGGCAGTCGGCCCCGCCATCAGGCAGCTCTGGTCCTATGTGAGAAGGCAATGTGTGAGCTCCATGCTCGGGTACCAACAGCCCAGTGATGGTGGGAGCCCATCCCCCCAGCCCCCTGTGGGGAAGGAGCCACCCCACACCTGGAGAGGGAGGTGCTGCCTCTCACCAGAGCCTGCTTCCAGCATCAGTGGGACTCGGGGACCCAGAGGTGCAAGGGTTCCCATGGGCATCCGTGCCTGGCTGGCCCTATCCAGGGGAAGGTGGCACCTGCATGTGTGTGAGGCATCGGCTCAGCGCCAGGGAAAGGCTGAAGGTCTGGTGTGAGCACAGCATCTCCCGTTCTGACAGACAGGACATGATAGTTCATCACCTATGAAGCCGCCCATTCATTCATTCCGCAAAATGGATTGTGCTTCTGCTGTGTTTCAGGCCCTGTGTTAGGTGCTACGGTCACAACAGCGCAGAGAAAATAAATGTAGACCCTGCCCTCCCTTGTGAGGGAGGCAGGAAGTTCCGTGATGAGTGGATTTCACCAATCCATCCCATATATGCACGTGATTCCAAATACTCAAAGGGAACCAACTAGAATGATAAAGCCTAAAGGGGGATAAGACTTCAAAATCATTGAGCCCACCATCATCTGATGTCAGAGGAAACTGGAGCCCAGAGTAGTTGTGTAACATGTCCAAAGTCACACAGAGAGTGAGCACCAAGAGCAAGGATTAGAATTTTCATTCCCTTTCTAAGACTTTTCTTACCACCCCCCACTGCCACAGTCCAGAGACCCAGGGAGAATGAAGCATATTCAACATTTCCCAAAGTATGTTGCTTGAATGCCTCCCTTGTCAGATGCTCCACAAAAAAAGTGTTCTATTGTCAACTAAGTTGGGGAAATGCCAGCACTGTGTCTTCCTTATGGGAGATGACAGCATACATGATTGTATTAAAGGCTCTAAGGTCTGTGGGAAAGATCTCTGTTTGTCACTGTCTAATGCGGTGTTTCCCAGACAGCTTTGTCCGTGAAAGCCCCTTGCCATCACACATCTTAACACGCCACACTGCTCCTCCTCAGAACCTTGGGAAATCCCAAATCGGTTCAAGTTCTGTGAATTTGGGACATTGGCCACTCCCTTGCTGGATTTTCCTGGTTTCATTTTCTATCAAGGAGTTTTGACTCCTCCCCTCTAAGTCCACTAGATCAGAGTGTTTGTTCTCTCAGACTTTCCACATTTCTGGGAACCCCTTTTCCTGAAGCCCTGGGGGGTCCCTCTTCTCATGGATTTTCTTCACTTGGTTCTCTGTGAATCACATTTGCAGACTTCTCATTTCTTTCTGTCCCTCAGTAATTGATCTTCAATTTACTTCAAGCTTGCTTTTTCCTAGGTGGTCAAAGAAAGGACTTGAAACTTCACCAGTCATGTTCTTACGCATAAATCACAAATCCAATAACTGACCTATGACCTTTCTCTACCATGATTTGCTTCTCCAGCTAACAGTCCATTCATCTATATGAACAATACTTATTGAACACTGATGTACAGGTCATACTAAAGGCCACTCTCCCTGCAATCCCTGCCTAGTTAATTCCACTGGTTAGAGAACCGTGGGAATCAGGTTAAGTTCATGGATTTGACTTCTTGTGGGCCCTTGAGTTTCATTCTTCCCATGACCTTGAATCTTGGCCAATATTCTCTCAAATGTGTGCCCTTGAGCATAAAGGGGACAGAATAAGGGAATGTGTCTGGTTTGACCTGGTATGACGAAATGTGACCTCTGAAGGAAAAACACTCAAAGTCCATGCCCTGCGATTGGATACAATGTCTCCAGAAGTGTGGCCAAGTGACAATTTGTTCCTCCCCACATCAGTCACCCACCTGCTTCTCCCAGGTTCCCAACCATCTTTGAAACCATCTCCTTCTGCAAAATCCGATAATTATTTTATCAGGAAATAGCTAACATTTGTCTTTTATTCCTTTTTACTCAAACAAACCTCATTTTTTTCTATTCACTGTCTATTTCTTTATTCCCTCTGGCACAGTGGTTCATATGTGGTGCTCAGAGATTTCATTTGGACCTGAAGAAATGAAAGAAAAGGCCTTAAAAATGTCTACTGTTCAGCAGTAGGATTATCAGCAATATGGTCCCTTTTGCAATAAACTTACTGCCACCAGATGTGTGACTGAGTCTGAATTCTCAATCTCTCTCTATGTCTCTCTTCTGTATCTCTCTATCTCTGTCTATCTGTCTCTCTGTCTCTGCCTCTCTCTCTCTCTCTCTGTCACACACGCACACACACACACACACACACACACACACACACACACACCACAGTTTTTTTTCATAGGAAGAAAACCCTCAGAAGTTGATTTTACCATGTACCTAAATTTTTTTGGAATCCTTCAGGGAACTCTCTGTGGAAAGTTGCTTACTACACCTGCTCTCCCAATACTCCTGGGAATCTCTAACATAGAAGACAAATAACTCTTACCCCAGCATCATTAAGAAGTGTCAGAAAAAAACACTACCAAAATTTATACCAACCATTAATTTAAAAGGCTGTATACAGACAGAGTCCTAACCAGCCTCCATTCACACACTCACTCTCGGCACCTGCCACCAGCATTCTGGATTCCTCTCCCCACACAGGTGAGAGAGAGCTCAGAGCGCGTGGCTCGGCCTTCCCCGGGGCCCCTTCTCCTCTCTGCCGTAGCCTTGTCTTGTCTCCTACAGCCCCATTTGTACCCTGAGTCCCCCCAGAATCCCTCTGCCCACTACGGGCTGTCCCTCCTCTTCCTTCACCCCTGCATTACAGCCTTGGAACAAACACTTATTTTTCCAAAAGCTCAGTCTGCATTAGTGCTGTCAGCCCTTACACCACCGGAAATGAAGCTATAACGCTATAGGCTACAAAGCTATATGCTATAATACAAAGAACATGGATTCAAAAGAACACAACATATTCTTTCCCTTCCTTTCTTTCTCCCAGGCAACCTCCAGCTTGCCTGGTCTCGCCGACCCTTTCTAGGCATAGGCAGTTCGTAGTTAACTTCCAAATGAACCAGAGACATGAGGTGCTGAGATCCTGCATTCCCCCGCAAGTCTCCCGTGTTGGATATGGGTGTTTTCTTCCTTTTTGGAAGACAATGGAGGGGACTGAAGTCACGATAATGTCCCCTCCTCCCCTGCACGGAGAAAAGAGGAGCCATAGACAATGAGAGGCAGATGCTCTTGTCAGGATCCCATGTTTCAAGCAAGACGCAGCCCATATGGCTCGGGCTGAAGACTCCTTGGCCCCCCCATCTTCTGATGCCAGCCCCCCACACACACAGCCCTCCCCTCGCCCAGAACACCCTCAAATCTTCCAACAAGTCGGGCGTGAACACACCAGCCATCTCAAACACCCAGGGATTTGGGGAAAGTGTTAGGAAGAAATATAAACAATACATACTAATTGCTGCTGTGACATAAGTTATAAATTAAATTAGACGGGCCAGAGTGCCGAGCTCGCCTACGCTCCCAGCTCCTACCCTCAGCCTGATGGTGGAACAAAGTCAGGCATCTCTGAGAGAAGCAACCCGCTCTCACGTGCACCTTTCGGTCGTTCAGTGACCAGGCCCTGGATGCTTTGTGCCACATCAGCCCTCCACTCTGCTCTCCGCTGGGGTTTCAGGACACTCCAGGCTGATGCGAGCAGGAGCCCTCGTCCCTGGGGTAGGCCCTGGCAGTCAAGCCCCAACCCCCCGCTGTAGCTCACATGCCTTCCGTGGGTGTGGCGGCCTTGGAGCATGAACCTCAGAATCAGCCCTGCCCTTGAGAAATCCCCAGAGGAAGAGAGAAGCTGAGCTTTCCAAGGAACTCTGAGGAGGCTTGCCCCTCCCTTCCATGTGGCTGCAAGAGAGGACTGGAAGCAAAGCTGATGCTAAATGGACATTACTTGAGCAAATGAAGGAAGGAAGGAAGGAAGGAAGGAAGGAAGGAAGGAAGGAAGGAAGGAAGGAAGGAGTAAGAGAGTGACTGCAACTGTTGGACGCTCCAAATGCCTCTTCTGTTTGCAGCCCCAAGTTTTGCTTGGTTTTGCTTTCTGAGTGGATGGAGGTGGGAGGAAATGGTGGCTCCATTGGGTGGCCCTGGGAGGCCTCTCCTTGGCCACGGTAGATGGCTAAAGTTGGCTGAACCAAATAGAAGCCAGAGGCAGGACTGAGAATCTGCTGTTGTGTGGTATAGTCAGAGCAGGGTGGGGACTGGGACCTAGGTTTCTCTTCATTTTTTCTGGCAACGCCCCACTCACATGCTAGTTATGAGTCTCTGGTATTCTCTCCTTTCTGTCTCCATTAGAGAGAGTTGTTTCCATGCTCCAGGCCAAGGCTGCATCTTCTGCAATAGCAGCCAGGGTCAATGGTGCCCAAGTCTGTACATTCATTCAACGAACATCAGCAAGTAACCCCTGTGTGCGTGGCTCCATGGCATGGTGCTGGTCTCTGGGGAGTCTCCAATGGATGAAACACAGTTGCCAGGCTCAAGGGCACCTGGCCTAGTAGGGAGGCCATGCAGGCCTCACTCCCCAAGGCTTCAAAGGCACCACACTGGGGACAATGCTACCAATAGTAAGCGTGAAGCCCACAGGGGACCAGAGGCCTGATCTGAGTCCACAGATTCTCAAGGACCTTCTCCTGGCTCCCACCTGGAGCCTTTTGCTATGCAGCCTGTAGGCCACACAGGGTGACCTGGAGCAGTGCTCCCATGCCTCTCTGTTACCCCTCTATCTAAAACATGCCATGAAGAGCTCCTGTTTCCACAGGGACACCAGAGAATGTGGCCAAATATCTCTGCCTACCTTGGTTTTCTTCCATTGTTTTCATCAATATACATCCAAGGTGCCAAATACCGCTTAGACTGGAGGCCTGCAGGCTGCCAGGGAGGAGACCCAC
Source organism: Proteles cristata cristata (assembly GCA_017311185.1). Taxonomy (NCBI): domain Eukaryota; kingdom Metazoa; phylum Chordata; class Mammalia; order Carnivora; family Hyaenidae; genus Proteles; species Proteles cristata. Next base: position 1,079,170 of record JAESUZ010000008.1, on the reverse strand, counting down.
ACTGGGAGTAGAGCCATTTGCATACTTTCATTAAAGCAGACTCTCTCACTGGCCACGCTGCCAGCTCTCCTGAATGCGCGTCTTCCTGGGGTGATAGAGAATCAATTGGCTTGATGCAACTCCTGGATCCTTGTTACAGTCCTGGCTTGGGTCCCGTGGAGGCCCTCAAACAGACATCAATAACCTTGCCTCTCATTGCCTTTATCAGCCTGGATCTGGCCCCATTAGAATGCGCCAATATTTATGTACATTTTAACAGGGCTGCCCACATCAGCACCACAACAGTGTGGTCAGGCCAGCCAGAGCAGGAGTGGGGGAAAAGCTGCAAGCTGGGCTTTCTCTCCCTCCCTCTGCCTTTGCTCAGTCCAGAGACAGAAGTCTCCTCTCTCCTCAAGCCCCTATCTCCACTGGCTGAGGCCTCAGTTGCCATTGCCCCCTGCCAGAGGTTCAATGTTAATAAAAATAAGTAATATCTGCTAGAGATCCATATAGTCAAGGCATACTTTTATATATACATTCCTTATCTCATGCAATGATCTCAAAATTCAGTGAGACAAGTAGCATTGCTATTTAACAGGTTAATAGATCAAAGCTCAGAGTAGTTGAGAAGTAAGCTTAAAGTTACACAGCTATCACCAGGGTTGTAGGAAGGGTAATAAGGTCACACAGGAAGAGCCAAGGTTTTAGCTTATGTCTAGATCCAAACACTGTATACTTTTACTCAATCATACCCCCTTGTGTTCTTTTTTTTTTTTTTTTTTGCCTTGCATCATTTAAGTTAAATAAATGTAATAAATACTTATGGAGTATTTACTATGTTCCAGGTGCCACCATAAGTGGAGGATACTGAAGTAACAGGCAAGAACATTGTAAGATGATAAATACATCCACAAGCAAATCTGACCTGGTAATAAGTATGTGCAGAGAGTTAAAAGTAAGTGACTGGATGCCATTTTTAGATGGAGTGAAAAGGAAGTCCTCTTGAGGGGGTGGCATTCATACTGAGTCATGAATAGCAAGGAGGAGCCTATCACATGACCCTCAGGAGACACAAGCTGGGTGGCCGTGAGAAAAGGAGGGAAGACCAGAGTGACGGAGACCTAGCAGGTGAGGGGGGTGATAGGTGGGAGACGTGGGAGAGGAGGGGGCAGGGCAGGGCCCTGTGTGCCAGAGGAAGCCATTGTGTTTCACTTTCATTGTGATAAGTCCCCGGACTCTACCTAATATAATTTCTTGAAGTTCCCTCTGGCTTTGTGCAGGGAAGTGTTGGAGAGGAACAAAAGGAGAACCAGGTGGACTTACGAGGCCATGGAGATGGTTGCTTAGGAAGGACTGGAGGAAGGAGGGAAGAGAACATGTGCTGGATAGTTTTAGGAAGTAGGGTAAATTGTCTGGCTGGTGGGTTGGAGATGAGGTGTAAGGGAGAGAGAAGAGTTGAGAAAGACTTCCAGGTTTTAAAGCTGAGCAGTTTGGTGAATCATGGTGCCATTTTTTGGGATGGGAGGGTTGTATGAGGAGACAAGATTTCTATTTGGGCTGCTTATAGGTCTAGATGTTAATTGAACGTTCATGTAAGTAGTTGGCTACTACCATGGAGAATATATAGCTACAGATGGGAAAGGTCCAGTTCTATCCCTGCCACATATTAATATTCAGAGGTAGAGTAGAGGAAGAGAAGGCTGAGAAAAAGAGGCCAGTAGGGTAGGAGGAAAACCTGGAGAATGCAGGATCTGAGAAGCAGAGAAATTAAAGCATTTCAAAGTTGATGATGATGATGATGATGATGATGATGGTGATGGTGATGGTGATGATGCTGGTGGTGGTGATGATGATGATGTTGATGGCAGTGATGATGATGATGTTGATAGCAGTGATGATGATGATGATGATGATGATGATGATGATGATGGTGGTGGTGATCATGATGATGGTGATGATGATGATGATGGCGATGATGACAGAAAGAGGAGGAGGGTGACACTGTTATTTTATAGGTGTGACAACTGAGGTTCAGAGAAACTACTTAAAAGTGAAATCACTTCTCTTTCTTCCTCTTGTGTTCATTAAATGAGCAATGCCCGGTTCCTTCTTTCTGTGCCCTACAAATCAGCTTCTGTGCCTCAAACAAGTCCTGACTGAGTTCTCCAGAGGTCCTGTCCTTTTTCAGCCCTGAACTTGGTTTATTAATCTCTTTGTCGGTTTCAATGTTCAGATCAGGGAAAATCTGCTAGCTTAGCCGACAGACAAGCAGTCTGCAGCTGTGGAGGGCAATCAGGTTTCCTATTTTGCTCTATTCTCCAACACAAACCTTTCTCCAGGCTCAGCCTTTCACCAGCTGCTAAACACAGTGTATGGTAGTTGGGCCTCCCCTCGCCACCCAAAACTGCTCCACATCCTTCCTCGACACCTCATCCAATTCTCATCTCCTCTGAGGGGGTTTTCCTGAAACAGTTACCCATATTCATCTCTACAGTCCTTCAGAAATTAGTCCATATATAATTCATTTTCATTCCTAATTAGGTTCAATTTTGCACTTCGTATTGGCAAAGTGGTTGGATTCCCGTGACATAATTCACAGTCAAAAACGTCATTACCAGAGGTGAAAATAACAATGAAGGGAGAGAAATGTGTCCCTGGGTGTGAGAAAAGGGACTAGTTGGGGGAAAAATGATCTTAAATGCCAATTAACCTTGGGGAAGAGACATGCAAGAGCAGGGGGCACCAGGAAGAGGCTGGATAAAGGGGCATGGGTGAGCATGGCTAGGGTGGCTCGCTCCAGGCCCTAGAAAAGACCCCAGCTCTCTACTGCTGGCAGTGCTTGACCATGATCCTGCACAGCTAGGCATAGTCCTGGCCCAACCCTCCAGAGAGAAGCAGGAGCCATCTGGGAAGTGAGCCCGACTGCAGCACCCCTTCTGACCAGCTCTTGTCACATCCATCCGAAACGGACCACATACATCTGTGCACGGAGCCTTCCCCAGCAACGGTAATCTAATTTAAGAGTGTCCAAGTTCCCTTCACCAATCTTCCCATCTGCTTACAGTATGCAATTTGTATACTTGAAGAATAAAGCTTTTAATGTTGCAACTATAAACAAGTGGGCTCATTTCCATCAGCACGGTTGAGGGATCTCAGTGGGGAAAGGTGAGTCACACCAAGGGGTGAACAGGTGTAAGCCAGTCCAAGGGGTGTGGATGTGAGATGAGATCCTGCTCTCACTGGGGTCATAAGGCAGGGAGGGGAGAGGAAGGTCTCATAGAAAGAGCAGCAGGAGGCATGGGAAGAAGTGTCATGAACTCCACAAACCCTCAGGGATAGGCCCTCGTTTCCTCCATTGTATGCAGACAGACAGGGTGAAGTAGGATTTGTCATTAGGCACTGCTCTGTGCACAGATGACCCCCTGCAGACCTGTCACCACATGTGGGGAGACCCTCGCCAGTCCTGCTTTGTGGGATTCTGAAGGCTGTTCATTCGTTCACCCAATAAATAGGTACCGGGCATCTACTACATGCAGACAGCACCCTGGGTGCTTGCAATAAGTCACTGAACAAAAAAGACACAGACCCAGGCTAGCATTCAAGTGAGGACACTCACAATAAACTACAGACATGATGAACAGTAAAGTATGTGGGAGGTTAGAGGTAAGAGAGTAAAGCCTGTCAAAGACACTGTCTTTCCCTGACTGTGTGTCCTAAGTACTACATCATCCTGTACAATCCCACTTTGTTCTCTCTTATTAGAAGCTGACACACTGCTCACTTCTCTCTCCTTCCACCAAGTACCCTTCTCTGCCTGAAACTTGTACTCTGCACATATCAGACACAGAGAAGGTGCTCAGTCGCTTGTGTGACATTGAATTAGTCATCCTAGTTTGGGAGCACAAATGCTGTCCCCTGACAGAAATCCTCTTTCGAGATTATCTGTTTACCCTAGAGTCCCTGTTCTTCAGATCCTGTGTTCCCTGTGACACAGGTGGGAAATGTGGTTATGCAAGGTGGGTTGGTCTCACTCGGGAAGGGAAGAGAAAACTCATGTTCCTATCATGACTGCTTTTCCTTCCTCTCCTGCTTGGATCTCCCAGGACCTGCAATTTCTACCTCTCCCTTATAGCGCTTGCCTCTCCTAGGTCTTCCTGACCCAGAAGGAGAGATGGGGGGTGAGGCAAACACTGCATCCTCATGTGTATCCCACAGGTGAGTGTTCTAAAATTCACCATATAAAAGGTCTGAATAGGCTCTGATTTCATCTTCTCTCCAGCCCACGTGCACACAATGCATGAAATGTGAAGTCCACATCCCACCACGTGCCCAGCCTGGGGCAATGGGTAGAAACCCTCTCAGAGAACATCATGAGCCAATGGCCAAAGTGCCATTGGACTGCTTCCTTATTCTCACATGCATTATGTCAAGTTCTGTAAAGACACAGCTAAGCCATAGTTTCAGATTCAGTATCTGTGGAAAGTAGAAGAGTGGGCTCAAAACTCCAGGGTGTGTATACGCCAGAGCTCCTTGAGGCTCGGCCCCAGACCCCTTTCTCTTCTTGCTCCTACGTGGGTCCAGTCCAGTCTCACACATGTACTCTTTTCAGATACCACCTCTCTGTTGATGACTCACAGACTTATATTTGCAACCCAGACCTCTCTGTGCCTTAGAACTGAGCACCTCACAGCCTCTGGAGGGATGCCCCTACCTGGATCACTACCAGATTTCTCAACACCAGACAACCATTACAAACGTAGAACCCTCCTACCACCACCTCCAAGCCTGGACCTCTTCCATCATCAGCAATAGCTTCACCACCATCCAGGGTACAAGCTGGAAGTCCAAGCACCATCATTGGCTCTCCCTTGTTCTCACCCTCATATTCAATTTATCTAAAGTCCTAACAAGTGTGTGTCCTAAATATCTCTTGAGTCTATCAATTCCTGTTGTCTATGGCCACCACCTTCATCCCAACACCCATCCCATCTCACCTGGAGTATTTAAGATCTCCAGGCAATCTTCACTTGGCTCCCCTTCTAAGCAGATTCCCACATTGCCATCTAAGATTTTTCTAAATGCGAATCTGAGAGTGCTATGCCTCTTCAAGTTTAAGTTTACTTCCATAGTTTCCTTTTGCTTTAAGAATAAATACCAAAATTCTTATGTTATGGGTTGAATTATGTCCCCCCCAATTCATATGTCAAAGATGTACCCCACCCAGTACCTCAGAATGTGACTGTATTTGGACACAGTGTCTTTACAGAGTTAACTCAGTTATAATAAAGCCATTAGGGTGGGTTCTAATCCAGTATGATTGGTGTTCTTCTAAGAAGAGGAAATTGGGACACAGACAGAAAGGAGACCAGGTGAAAACTCAGGGAGAAGATGGCTGTCTATAAGCCAAGGATAGGCTTCAGGAGAACTGACCCCTGCCGGCACCTTGATCTTGACTTCTGACCTCCAAAATTGTGAGAGAATAAATTTCTGTTGTTTAAACCACACATTCCATGGTTTTTTGCTATGGCGGCCCTAGAAAAATGATTTAATAGCGCTCAACAGGTCTTAATAGAGCTACCGAAGTCCTCCATGGCTTATATGGTGGTTTTAAAATACACACACGAGTCTTTGACAGTTCTCCCTTCAAAGAATGGAGCCGAATTCTCTTCCCCTTGAGTGTGGGCTAATGGCTCACCTCTAACACATAGAATGCCTAGAAGCGACAGGGCGCCGATTCCCAGATTAGGATTTAAAAGGCGTGATGGCTTCCTTCTTGTTCTCTTTCTCTTGGATCATTGCTCTGGGGGATGGATCACTGCCACATCATGAAGACTCTTATGGAGTTCTATGGAGGGGTCCATGTGGTAAGGACTGAGGCCCCTGGCAACGGCCCCATAAGCGAGACCCTGCCATCCCTGGCAGGTCTCCAAGTGACTACAGTCTCACCAGTGTCTTGCCTTGTGATTTCATGAGAGACCCTGAGCCAGGGCCACTCAGCTGAGCTCCTTCTGAATTCCTCACCCACAGAAACTCTGAGATAATAAACGTGTGTTGTTTTAAGCTGCTAATTTTGGGGGCAATTTGTTATGCAGCAGTAGATATCCAGTGCAGCTTGACACAGACTCCTTTTCTAGGCTTGCATCTTTCCACGCTCTCTTACTCTCAGCTCCAGTCCCATTGGCTTTCTTGCCAGGCCTCAAACTCCCCATGTTCCCCAAGCCCGTATTTCTAGGATGCACCCCTCCATTCTTCCTTATCTGAGTCTTACTTATCCTTTGATTACATTTCAAGCACTAATTTCTTAGGGAAATCCTTCCTGAACCGTAGTCTGGTAACATGCTCTCATTAAACCATGCCTCTTCTCTTTAGAACACTTTCCTCAGCTTATTATTTATTCTTTAGGGTGATTATTGAATTGATGTCCATCTTCCCCACTAGACTAGAAGCTATATGAGGCCAGAGATGGTGCTGTGTTTGCCCACCTCTATGTCCCCAGTATCTATACAATTTTGTCAGTCAATAAATAATTATTGGATGGATGGATGGATGGGTGGGTGGATGGGTGGATTATAGGCAATATCTGCCGAGCCTTGTTCTTCAGGAATAAGTCCCACATTTCAGAAATGCCCTTCTGTTAAGTCTCCTAGTTACAGGTCATCTGTGAACCGACAAACCCTTAACCAATCTGTAGCTAAACAGGAGTTAACTCGGGCTCCGAAATCTGTACACAGTTGGCTTATACATATTACACCAATACAAATTATTTTGCCTTTCTCTGGTATCTTTGTAAAATTTCTTTTCAAAATTCCGTGAGCTACAGAACTGTTTATGAGTGAGGAGAGGAAAGGGAGTCTCTTCCAAATCTGGAACAGGGGGGTGGGGAGAGTGTGCAAGGCCAGTAATTCTGGAGTAAAGACATAGCAGCTAGGTTCTGCAAACAGCTTTGTCTTAATTGATGATCCTCAAGAAAAGAAGGCCAAAGAGAAGCACTGGTTCTGAATTGGCTAACCCTTCCTTGTGGAGACAATCACATGGGTGGCTCCGCACTTGACAGATAGAGTGATCCGGGAGGATGAGGAAGCCACAGCTCATTTTTTAAAAGATAAATATCATAATTTTAAATAAAAACAGATGCTTTTAAATCCAAGGGCTTTATTAAATCAAACTATTTAGCTGCACTTAGCCCAGTTTGCTCTAGTTTGAATTTGTGTTGCCTGTAAGTGTAGTTTATGAATGACAATTCTTTAAAAGAAAAAAAAAAACACAACAACCAGAAAGCTGTTTATCCTGCGCCTCTTTATCTTGGGCTATTTTGCATGTATATGTATGTACATATATCTGTAATTTCTCCCTAGGACCAGGATGGCCAGACTTGGGAAGAGCTTTTATTCATTATTTAATCAAGGAAAGAGCCTTAACTCAAACAAGAGCAGGGGAGGGTGGGCGGGGCGGGGGAGCGCATCCAGGCTGGGAGAGAGAGAGCATTTTTATAAACAGACTCTCAAGATAAAAACCCGAACAAAGAGCAACAAACGGCTCCTTTCTACATCTTTTTTTCTTTCTTTCTTTCTTGAAGCTCCTGACAGACTCAATTCCCTTCCTGCATAATCTCCTCTCATTTCTTTCTGGAGCGATGTCAGTGTTCTGAATACAGAAATACATCACCACTGGCTTCCCCTTCCTCTGGGGGGGACATAGGAGACGGGAGCCGAGCCCAGCCCCCAGCGGGCTTCGAGGTTCCAGATCCTTCCTCCACCCCCACCCCAGGGCTCTCCCCTCACCTGAGATGGTGTCTGTGACTTAATTAACTGTACAGGCAGCAGATGGTGGCTGACATTCGGCCTCAGTCCCACTTGGGGTGAGACAGGGGCACCCGGGCCTGCCGACCCCTGTGAGCACCCGCTGAGGGCCAGCCCTCCTGCGAGCTGCATCTCACTGGGCCTCACAGCAACCAGGAGAGGGTCACTCCCGCCCTCACTGTGCAGACAAGGGGCCTGATTAGAGAGACAGCTTCGTGTTTGTGGAAGAGCCCTTGCTTTGGTCAGGCCTGCCTTTCCAGCACCGTGAGCTCTCTGGGGCTCTTGCCGTTCCCCATCCAAGCATCCAGAGAACTTCCTCTGTGGCCTAATCTCCCTGCCTGTGTTTGCCTCCTGCCGCTGGCGTTAACTCATTAATTCAGCAGCTACTTATTGAGCACCTCCTTCGCCAAGCCTGGTGTTGCTCCTGGGGCTTCCCTTCTAGTTAAGGAAGACAGGTAACAAGCAGGTGTCCTGTGCACAGACAGTGTAAGTGCTGCGGGATGGGGAGAGACGGGGCAGGCACAAGGCATGGGGCACGGGGTGGGCAGGGAACTTCATGCCCTTCTGTGTTGGGAGGTCAAGGAGGCCTTCCAAAAGGTGATGCTTAAGAGCAGACTTGAAGTGGGGGGCGCCTGGATGACTCAGTTGGTTAGGCGTTCAGCTTGGGTCATGACCTTATGGTCCGTGAGTTCAAGGCCAGCATCTGGCTCTCTGCTGTCAGCACAGAGCCTGCTTCAGATTCTCTCTCTCTCACTCAAAAATATTTTTTAAATTATAATAAATAAATAAATTTTTAAAAAGAGCAGACATGAAGGGATGGAAGGATGTGGTCTGGGGAAAGGAACAGAATGTGCAAAGGCTCTGGAGTCCAAGGAACAGTGTGTCCAAGGAACAGTGAGGAGGCTGTGTGGCGGAGGGAACAGTCAGGGAGGTGTGACAGGTGAGGCCAGCGACACCGGGAGCTCAGCACGAGGGCCTTCGGCTGTTGCCGCTTTCGTTTCTACTCCGAGCGAGTTTGAGCGGTACCGCAGGTTGGCAGCAGAAGGGAACACGGTCTAACACCATCACTCTGGGTGCCGGGTCAAGAGCAGACCGGGGCAGGGAGGCAAGGTCAATCCCGGGAGGACCCATGGGGGTGCTCCGCGGTCGTGTAGGCCCAAGCTGGTGGCGACGGTGGAAGTGATGGGCACAGTGAGAGTCTGGAAAGACCCAGAAGGTGGAGCCAACAGAGTTCCTGCCATCTTGGCGGTAAGAGTGAGATAGAGAGGAATCCCAGCTGACTTCAGCGTTTGAGCAACTGGAAGACGGAATTGCCATTCCCCAGAGAGACAGAGAGAGAGAGACAAGACCATGAGAGGAGAAGAATCAGGTGAGAACAGAGGGAGAGGACTGAGAAAAATGAAGGAGGAAGAGCCGTCCCTGGAGGGGAGAGTGAACAGAGTAGGGGGACGCAGTAAGATTGCTCAGCAGAGCTGGGGGCTCTGTTGAAGTTGGTGGCCATGAAGGCAAAGTGACTTCACGGCCAGGTTTTGTTTGTTTCTGCTAGCCATGTATTTGCACGAGTGTGGAGGGGGCAGGGAGTGGGGTCTCCCCCGGGCTGGGGATGCGCGGCCAGTGTACTGGAGGACCAACGTGGAGGCACTGAGTTTGTGCATGAGAGAGGGGATAAAGAAGGTCAATGCTAACCACCTGAGCCAGACAGCAGGGGAGTAAGCAGAGGGCCGAGGACAGGGGCAGTTGGCGGGTAAGATCAATGGCTTGTGCATCTTGGAAAGGCAGCAGACTTGCTAGAGGAAGCCGGCCGGGGAGTCCGGGGGTGGTGGGGGACGGAACGGGTGTGGAAGTCGGGTGTAATTGGCTCCAGGGTAGGAACGGGAGGGGACTGCAGGACCGGCCTCCCTGACATCTCCCATAGCTTGGGCTCCCTCCCGTTCTTCTGCTTTTTCTCCCGAGAATCCTTTCCCTTGCTGAAATGTGAGTGCTTAACTGCTACACACCAGGCTCCTTTCCCCTGTCTGTTGGCCCCCACTTCTGTTGGTCTGGATCCTCTGAGAACCAGAGGTCATGGGATTAAACACACAGGAATCTTATTAAGGGCAATGTCTCTGAAAGGAAACGGAGGAGCTGGATAAGGTGGGGAGAGCCGTCAGACCACCGTGAAACCCTGACCCCAGGCAAAGGAGAGAGACAGAGACAAAGGAAAGAGAGGCAGAGATTGAAGGAAGAGAGAGAAGAGAGGAATGGGGAAGCATCTAGCAACTGTCCGGAAGTCCTCTGGCTGAAGGCGTGAAGCCACATGAGAGAAGCATGTCAGCGGCCTGCAGCTGACGCCCTCCACACACAGTGGTGCTCCCAACGGGGTCCTCACCTCTGAGATGTTTCTGGGCCCTCAGGGAAGCTGCACTGTGTGTGCTGCCTGCCTGGCCCGGGTCCAGCTGCCACAGCTAAGATGCGCTCTGCAGGAGCTGGACTCAGAGAGCATCGGGGCACATTGACACAGAGGCAGAATCGGAACGCCCAGAGCCCGTCCGTCGCTCCTTGCTGACAGCAGCGTGCTCCCCATCTCGCAGGAAGGCTGTTTTCATCTATCCCTCTGGCCTTCTTCACGTCCCTCCCGGTGCTCTGCCCCATATTTCCTGCTCCTGGACCCCTGGAAACTCAGCCATCAGAAGCTGTCTCCCCCCACCCCCGAGTCCTCAGGCCGCTCCCCAAAAGAAGCGTCATCTCCAGCCCTTGGCAGTCACCGTAACAAGCGCCTGTGATTTTTCTTTCCTTCCTCAATTCCTTTTGCTCCACATCCCTCAATGACTCCTGGCGTGTCACCCATGTGCTCTCATGTCTGTCCCTGCATCCCTCTGCCTACTTCCTGCTCTAGGCACCCTCCTCGCTGTTACCCATTGCTTCTTGCCTGTGTAGTTTTCTTTCCTGCCCTTCTCCTCTTTCCTTCCTTCTCCTGTCCCCACGCTCCTGTCTTCATCCTCAAAACAGACCTCCCCAACCCACGAAGCCCCCCACTGTTTCTCCCCACCCTTCCACCCCTGCCCTCAACAAGGCCCCCATGCATGCACCTCCAAACCATCTTCTCTTAAGACTGAAACTAAACCAAATGCTCCTTTCAATAGCGGGGTCATTCAGAGCAATATTTCAGTCCCCCATCCTGTCCTCGGGCCCCCAGCTGGCCAGCTGAGACCCCACGGGAGGCACCCACAAAGGGCAGGGGTTTAGAGGTGGGGTTGGACATAAGAGTCTCTTAAATACAGTGAATAAACTGAGGATGGACAGGAAAATGGGTGATGGGCATTGAGGAGGGCACTTGTTGGGATGAGCACTGGGTGTTGTATGCAAGTGATGAACCACAGGAATCTACCCCCAAAACCAAGGACACGCTGTACACACTGTATGTTAGCCAATTTGACTATAAATTATATTTTAAAAAGAGAGAGAGAGAAAGAGAGAAAGATGGGGTTGGAACTGGAGTCATAATAAAATTTGGAGCAAAGATTCTACAAGTGGTTTCCTCAAGCTCACCCAGAGCTAGAACCCAGGTAGAGTGATGCTCAGTCCAGTACTCCTTGCACAGCATATTGGCAGTGTTGCCAGTTAAGAAGAAACCCCAGCCGAGCGTGGTGGCGGCGGGGCAGCCACATGGGGCCCTGTAGGAACACAGAGTCTAGGTCCCATGTACGCTTGCATGGGTGGCTCCTCCGCACGTCAGGAGTGCCACTGCAGAGACCCTCGGCTGCACCTCCCCAGTCCGTGACTGGCCCCACTAGCCAGATTAGAGGCTCCACAACACCGTATCTGGTGGGCGATTTGTAACGGGGTCCAGAGAGCTCTCCGTAACACAATGGATGCGAAATCCATTTTATTTACCGATAGCCTGATTAAACAGTCCTGTCCCTTACTTAGTTTTGTCTTCCACAAATAGCAAGTTGAGTCAATCATTTTCCAGGGATATTTTCAAAGGAAGATGCTGTAAAGGTGGCTCTGAAGGACAGCTGGTGACTGTGGCATCTTCCATGGGAGCTAAGAGGCCACACTCTGGGACTCTGCTGCTCTGCTCACAACAGTGGACTTGGTGAGAAGCAAGGAAATATGGGTGCATTATAGACTCATTCTCAGCTCTACCTCACCCACTGAGACACAGTGCCCCAAGCTGCTCTTAGAATGACATGCTGCCCCTGGCTGTCACCTAACCAGCGTCCTTTGTAATGTAAAGAATGAGACTCCCTCAAAACATTGATTTGGGGATCCATGGGCACCTTCCTTCCTCCAGACCCACAGACAGGAAGAAAGGCATCCTTGCGGCCTGCACTGAGCCTCTTGCTAGCTGAGGGCAGGGAAACTCGAATGGACAAAGTGCGGCATCTGGTGATCGCATGGTAAAATGAGGTCAACAATCAGAAATACTCTCTCCAAGATCCCATCCCTTCGGCACAGCAGGTGTGCTAGTGCACAGAGTGCTGACCAGAAATGAGCCTCGAGGAAGAAGTCATTTCTGTCTGAATGGCAGTGTCTGCACCACATTCCAATGAGGTGCCGAGTTTGATTCAGATGCACCTGCCCAATACACAAAGATAAACATCTGGAGCCAAGAAATGTTCTACATTTCGGGGCTGTTCTGGATCGATACCAAGTGAAGAGGCAGATTTCTTCTTTCTGCTCATGACAAAAGTGTGCTTGAAACATGTAAAAATCCTTTGGATCCGCTTTCATTTAAAAAGCACAATTATTCCTGAAGTTTTCAGTGTGCTACCACAGACAGTTTCCTGCTCAGTGTAGTAATCCAAAATATCCATCCATAATGCTTAGCATCTGCTCTAGAAGAACACCACATTTTCACGTTCTAGGAAAAGGTTTTAAATGAAGGAAGGAAAGAAAGACAGGAAAAAAAAAAAAGGGAAGGAGGGAGGGAGGATTAAAATAGCCCCTGAGGATAGTTTCCTCTCTGGAAGCCTCATAATAGATCAACTTTAAAAATATTTACATTGGCAGATTCTTATGTTGGTTAATTGATGGTCTACATATTTTTAGTAGAGGGCTGCTGGCGAAAGCAGGTGAAAACAATTAGTAATGGTTTCATTATAGATTAATTCACCATAAAGGTTAATAGCTCTTTGTTTTGAGTAAGAGCCCTACTAACCCCTTCTGCGGTCTGTGATGCTCCTTTGCACAGTGCTCGGGTCAGAGGTATCGTTCCATTTTTAAGACTTATTCAGGAATGGAGTACTCATATGTATATGAAAATTTCATGAGTGTCTACAAGAATATTTGAATTTCGCATACCCTACCTTTCACAGCTAGGGTAGGATCTAGACTCGGTTAACACTTGGCTGTGCTGATTATTTTAATTATGATACTTTACCAAAGCCAGAACAAAATCATTTTTAAACTATAAACCAACAAGCCACTCAAAAGAAAAAAAAAAGGAAAGGAAAGGAAAAAAGAGCAAAAGATGTGAACAGGCAGTCACAAAAAAAAGAAAACACAGGTGGCTAATAAGCACAGGGAAAGATGCTCACTGTAACTAGCAGTCATGGGAATGCAAATTATAGTACCCAAGAGGGGCGCCTGGGTGGCTCAGTTGGTTAAGCGTCCGACTTGGGCTCAGGTCATGATCTCACAGTTTGTGAGTTCGAACCCCACACAGGGCTCTGTGCTGACAGCTCAGAACCTAGAGCCTGTTTCAGATTCTGTGTCTCCCTCTCTCTCTGCTCCTCCCCTGCTCACACTCTGTCGCTGTCTCTCAAAAATAAAAACTTCAAAATTTTTTTTAAAAAAGTACCCAAGAGACACCATGTTCAACCCATCCAATGGGCAGCAATTGGTGGGTAAGGGCTCCAAAGGGAGGCTAAACTGGTCCAAATGCTGGCTCTACTGTTTGCCAGTGAGTGCCCCAAGATGAGATTCTTAACTTCTCCACGTGTATAAACAGGTGATATTAATATATTACCTACCTTGTTGGCTTGTTGTGGGCATTAAATGATTTCATGCACATAAGGCATTTAGAACCACACCTGGTAGAAAGTAAGCACTTGATAAATTCATCTATTTGGGGCAAGTGCTGAGGAATATGGGGAAGCAGATACTTTTGTACACTGTTAGCTGGAGTGTCGATTAGCAGAGACACTTTGGAAGGTGATCCTGCAGGATGGCTTCTGTGGGAGCGAGAGCATATGTATCCCCTGTGACCATGCAGTGTTTCTGGTGCTCAGTCTCAAGAGACACGTATATTTGTTTCATTCTCATGTTCCCTGCAGTGGTATCATAATAAAAGAAATCTGGAAACAATTATATAGGAGGCTAGCTAATATATATATATATATTATATAATATAAATTATGAATTATTCTAATATTACACAACACTTTAAAATAACAAGGTAGGGGTGCCTGGGTGGCTCAGTCGGTTAAGCCTTCAACTCTTGGTTTCGGCTCAGGTCATGATCTCACTCTGTTCATGAGTTCAAGCCTCACGTTGGGCTCCATGCTGGCAGTGTGAAACTTGGGTTTCTGTCTGCCCCTACCCCACTTATTATCTCTTTCTCTCTCTCTCCCTCTCTCTCTCTCACCCTCTCTATCTCTCTGTCTCTCTCTCTCAAAATAAATAAATTTTCAAAAATAACAAAGTAGATTTCTGAGTACTGACATGGAATGGTCTCCAGGACATACGGTTGAATAGAAAGAGCAACAATCAGTACATGATATGATATTATTGTAAATCTCATTTATGATTTGATGTTTTAAAAGATATATCTATCCATGTAGGATTTGTGTAAACACTGCATACAAAACTTAATTTTATAGGGGCCCATGGGTGGCTCAGTCAGTTAAGCCTCTTCAGGTCATGATCTTTCAATCTGTGAGTTCGAGCCCTGCGTTGGGCTCTGTGCTGACAGCTCCGAGCCTGGAGCCTGCTTCAGATTCTGTGCCTCCCTCCCTCTCTAGCCTTGCCTGCTCACACTCTGTTTGTCTCTCTCTCTCTCTCTCAAAAATAAACATTAAAAAAATTTTAACTTCATATATATATATATAGATACACATACACACATACAATATATATATATGTATATGTAAGTGCAGTAAACTCTAAGAGTGGTGTGATCATCAAAGAGACCTTTATTTGCATTATTTTATTTTTTTATAATGCATTCCTCTGCTACTCATACAATTGAAATTTAGAGAAGAAAGAATATGGAATTATTGTTTAATAGGCACAGAGTTTCAGTTTGGGAAGATGGAAATGTCCCAGAGACGGACGGCAGTGATGGACACAAAACAATGTGAGTGTGCTCGATGTCACAGAACAGTACAGTTAAAAACGGTGAAAGTAGTAAATTTCATCTTAAGTCTATTTTACCACAATAAACATTTTATTTTTTCTTCTTTGTTTAATGTTTATTTATTTTTGAGAGAGAGAGAGTACCCACACAAGTGTGAGTGGGGGTAAGGGCAGAGAGAGAGAGGAAGAGAGAGAATCCCAAGCAGTTTCCACACTCAACACAGAGCCAGACATGGGGTTTGATCTCATGAACCATGAAATCATGACCAGAGCAGAAATCAAGAGTCACACGCTTAACCGACTGAGCCATCCAGGCGCCCCTAACTGAAAAATCCTTTATACGATATCGTGAAATAACAGGGTGACTGGGCTCAAGGTTTCGTCTCTGCCACAGAGTACAGAGGTGGAGCCTTTAAAGGAGCCCCCGGGGGTGGGTGGAGGAGGGTCAGAGAACAACATGGCACTGTGGTCTGGAAAGGAGGGGCACAGGGGAGACCGGTCTGCCCAGGGAAAGAAAATCTTGAGAAAAAATAGGAAACAAAATTAGACATCCAGTGGAAAGGTAAACAGTGCCCATGTGATGTAACTTGGCCTTGATCTGCTAGAAACTAGAGAACAAGAGAACGTGATTCCCCTAATTCGTTCCCTCACTCTCCATCCTACAGAGATAAGTTCACGAATGGGAGGGGTTCAGGGGTGAGTAGAAAAGAAAGGAAAGAAAGGGTCATCAAAAGTAGAATCTCATAACTGCTTGTATTTTTGCTGCAGCAGCTTCTCTTTCAAAGAGCTTTCACGCACCTGGAGAGAACTTGATTCCTTTCTGAGAATATGTCTTTCAAGTAGATTAAAAACTATTTTCGTGAGTCGCGGCTGTTTACATGCAAACCTGTCATTCAGATGATGTGTGCCTCGCAAACGCCCACAGAGGCTTATCAACGGCTCCCTTCCTTTTTTTTTTTTTTTTTTTTTTTGGATAATTTCCTTTAGGTTCCTGTGCAGTCTGTCTGGGCAAGGGAGGAACGTGAGAGAAGCAGAGGGCATTTGATTCCCTCAACAAAGTGAAAACAAAAATGGGAAGGGCATGGGGAGTGGGGGGCGGGGGCGGCTGCATCAAGAGTCCAGAGTCTTCTCCAGCTGGAATAGGAGCAAGACGGTGGGCTCACCCAGTGCTTAAGAAAGACAAGATCTACCCGAATGTACAGATTTAACAACTTCCCACCGTCACTAACACCCAAGGTGCATGGCTTCCGCCACACATTGGTCAGTAAAGCCTAATACGCAGGCCACACTCAGAGAGAAAGTCTTTCTCGAGAGGACACATTGGCTTTGGGGGGGCGGGGGGGCGCAGGGGCACAAGAAAGCCTTTGATTTAAATACAGTTGAGCCTTGAGCAACACACGTTTAAACTTTCTGAGTTCACTTACATGTGATTGTTTCCAATAAATACAGTATGGTACTGTGAAAGTATTTTCTCTTTTTTATGATTTTCTTAATTACATTTTCCTTTTTATGATCCATGTAACTTACAAAATATGTGTTAATAACATAATAGACTGTTTATGTAATTGATAAGACTCCCTGTAAACAGTAGTTCAGTAAAGTCTGGGGAGAATCAAAAATTCTACATGGATTTTTGACTGTGTCTTGGGTCAGTGCCACTAATGCCCATGTTGTTAAAGGGTTAAGTGGAGTTTAAATTCTAGAACAAAGTTTAAAACATATCTGAGGGCACCTGGGTGGCTCAGTCAGTCGAGCATCTGACTTCAGCTCAGGTCATGACTCTAGGTGTGAGTTTGAACTCTGAGTCAGGCTCCACGCTGAAGGTGCAGAGCCAGTTTGGGATTCTCTCTCTCCTTCTCTTTCTGCCCCTACCCCATGTGCACTCATTCTCACTCACTCTATCTCTCTTTCAAATAAATAAAAAACTGAAAAAAAATTTTTTTTAAACATTCTGAATTGAATTTATGTTGTGGGGTGGGTATTTTTTGCCAAAAATGTTTTAAATCAATTAGTAAACCACATTGATCTAGATGCTACATTGTTCTTTAGAATTTATGACATTGAGTATAAAAGTATTCTCTACACTGAAGATTGATCTAAATTCTAGAAGGATAAAGAGATGGCTTGGGAGCCTTTGAAAAGAAAAAGTTGATCCATTCAAGCCAACATAAGATAAAAATAGGTAACGAACTGATGGGTGTGTGTGTGTGTGTGTGTGTGTGTGTGTGTGTGTGTGTGTGTGTTTGGCAGAAAAATCCTCAACATTTTTAATAATGGTTCAAGGGCAAAGCTGAAAAATATGGTCAGGATATTAATGAATATAGGTTGATTTTTAACTAACGAAATAGCATTGCCCCAAGATTATTAATTTGTAAACCTAGGTTTCTTCATTTCTAAAATAAAAAGATGATTTAGATATCCACCAAGATCTTCTCTGCCTCATCGTCCTGTGATTGTTTTACCTGGAGGAAGATCCCCAAGAGAGATTTCCCAAGATTTACCAAAGCTTGTCTTAATTTGGATGAAAAGGGAGAAGACGTGCTTACAGAGCCAGAGAAGACAACAAAGGGAAGAGAAGTTATTGCCTTGAGGGTAGAATCAACATTCAGAATTACCTACCCACCCTCCCCAGACAATAACATCATGGTTTGAAACTATGGAGATAAAACATAATGATTTTTAAAAATCCATCCTATAAGATAAGCATCTCAAAGATCAACATCAATAGCAGTTCAGATAAGGAAATTGTAGAGATTTGGTTGACTTTAAATTCAATATCAGAATGGCATATTTCAGGTGTGGAGGCAAAGGACAATTTGATATGGACTTAAACTATAAAAATTAAATATAGGACCCAGACCAAAGGGCATCATTGCCCTCCTTGATATTCTGCCCTGAATTAGGAGTACCATGTTCAGTACTGGGCATCATCCATTAAGAAGGATGTGAACAAGCTGAAAGTACTCAGGGAAAGAGGGAAAAGAGAGCAGCAAGGCATCTTAAAAGGTGTTGGCCAACCATCCCCACCCTTGACCCCAGCCAGCGCCCCAGCTGACCGAGCTTAGCTCTTTCGTGGCTTCCCTGCACGGTGGATGTACGTCCTTGCTTGAACATGTGATCATGAGAACACACCACTTCCTGGTCTGTTAGAAGTTTCTTCCTTACCCTGAATGGAAATCTCATTTTCTAAGACTTCTCCACTAATTGTTCCAGGTTCTAGAATCCTGGGGCTACATAGGTCCATTTTAATCCCTCTTCTAGGTAAATAGTCCTTCAAATAAGTCAAGAAAATGAATATTCACCCCAAGCAATATTTCCAGGTAAAACTGAGCTGATTTTTAAAAATTGATCTCCAAGATCCTTTTTTGGCTAGCTGCCCCTAAGGGTTAGAAGTTTGTTCAAGAGGGGAAGACCCCTTGGTCATTCTTTCCTCCTTGCATCATTCAGAAGCAACTGAAGGAGCTTCTGTTGGCTTGGCCCCACCTGTATTCTATCGGCCTCTCATCTGAGGCAAGAGATGCTTAAAAACTGGACCAATGATCCCTGAACATGACTTTTCTTATTCTTAAGGGTATTTCTGGTTTACACACAATATTTAGAACACTCTTCTAGCTCACATTGATTGTCAAACTCAATATGTGCCGGAGAGCACTGCATGAACACCATCAGAATTCTAAGTCTCGACTCCAAACAAGTTGAAAATCATTGGCTCAGTTAGCCGTTTTCCTTCTATTTCCAAAATAATTATCTTGCTTTTTTTAAAAAGGCATTGATTGCTATTGATTCCTATCCCAGTCTGTATTTGACAGACACATATTTTTTTTAAAGCTGCTGTGGATATTGCTACATATTTTCACTTATCTGATATTTATTTGAGTGCCTAGTATGTGCGTGATATCTTGAAGTACATGGCAGACAAGAGCCAAACATAAAAACAAGGGTAAGCTGTTTGGAATGATATCCCTAATTTACAAAGAAACATAGAGATATGGGAGAATTGGGGTGACTTGCCTTCAGAGGGGGACAAAATTGGAAATACCCCCACCCCCTACCCTTTTGCTCACAAACCTGAAAAAAAATCAAGAAGTTCTGCTGGGGTCTCTTCACTGATATTTCATAACCTCTTTTTAAAACTCAGCTTGTTCAAAGTAAATAAAATGTTGCTTGTGTAAGTAATTAATCAAGAATTACATGGGAGGTTTATTATAAGGCCAATAGCAACCAGTCTCCTGAGGCACTCAGCACACTCTCTCTTTCAGTAAATAATTACTTAAGTTAAAATTATTTACTAAATTAAGTCATTCCTTTTGTGGTATCTCTAAGCCTTAAAGTAATTGGTTGGGTTTGGTTCAGTTTGGTGTTTTATAAAGAAGAGAATAGGGCTACATAATGAATGAACAGTGCAATTAACTATAAATTTAGCACTTCAGAAACACAGTTTTAATGACTAAGAACAGGTACAAAGAGCCCTGTGTGGTTTTTTAATTTTTTTTTAACCTGGGTATAATTTTCCATCTTGTTTAAGGCAGCAATGCTGGGAAAGTGTTAGCACAGCATAACTTATTATTTCCCATTTACCGAGAGTCAGCAGCACAGAAAGCCTATTCCAGACCCACGGTGGCCACGGGCCCCAACCTGGGTACCCAGGGAGGACTGCTCTGGCCTCTGGGACGGTCCAGCTCTTTGCTTTCTCTCTCCAGCTCCCACCAAAGCACAGGCTGTCGTGACAGGTCCGTCCCTGCTCCCTTCTGGGGTTAGGGGGGAACAGTAATGATCTCACCCCAGAGCTCCCTTCCCTTCTCCAAACCATAACACCTCCCTGTTATAATTATGAGGAAAGAAATAACGAAAAGCGAAACCTGGGTTAACGAACACCTTTAATTAACTATTTTTTGGCTTTGTTTTCAATTTTTATGAGTAAAATGCAAATTGAGAGCTTTCAAGGGCAGGAAAGAAAACTGAACCCCTCCCCCATTAAACAGCGGTACCCTGCAAAGTTACAAAGTGATCACTTTCTTTGTCCTTGTGCTTCTGGGTGTCTAGCTCGGAAACCAGAAGTATGTGCCTACCATGTGCTGGACACCAGGCTGTGGGATCTTGCAATCATGCCGTCTCCTACACTCCTCATGACAGCTCTGTCATGTTGCTGTGACAAGTGGTAACTCACGGGGGAACAAAACGGACTTTTCCATGCTATGTAGCTTCTTTGTAATGCAGCCAAAATAGGTCTCCCTCCCTCACCTTCACACACAACACACACACACAGACACAGACACAGACACAGACACACACACACACACACACACACACACACACACACTCACTCACTCATTCACACTCCTCAAGAGGAGATCAGGAATTAATTCAAAATGTCACCTAGGACGTGACCTCTATCTTTACTTCCAACATAGATGACCAAAGTCCAAACGACTCTAAAACTCCAGAAAATGCTTCACTTATTAACCAATTGGGTTTCTGTCATGAGTATACTTTTTAAAGGCAGAAAAGTAAACACGTGTGTTATAGAAAAAGATAGTTTTGCCAACAAGGGTTGGAAAAAAATTTACTTGGACCTTCCAAACACACTAGTTAGCAGGAGCACCGTTCCCCTAACAGGTCCAGGAAGATTTCCTTTGCTCAGTGATGTCTGCTAGACCTTGTGCTGTGATACACAGGCTTGCTTTCTACTTCTGTGTCAAGTCCAATGGCCTTTGGCTGGCCGTTATCTTCTGGACTTCTTCATAGTGTTTGATCCTCCTGAATACCCTACTGCTTTGTTCAGTGACTCCTTTAACATCTCCCGGGATGGTTGACTTTAGGTGCCAGCTTGA
Organism: Proteles cristata cristata; assembly: GCA_017311185.1. Classification (NCBI taxonomy): domain Eukaryota; kingdom Metazoa; phylum Chordata; class Mammalia; order Carnivora; family Hyaenidae; genus Proteles; species Proteles cristata. Next base: position 1,058,280 of record JAESUZ010000008.1, on the reverse strand, counting down.
CTGGGCTGAGGGATGCCCAGATAGCTGGCAAACCGTGATTTCTGGGTACATCTGAGATGGTGCTTCCAGGAGACATAAGCATTTGTATTCGTAGACTGAGAGCAGACCTCCCTCACCAATGTGTCTGGGCATCATCTAATCCACTGAAGACCCGAAGAGAACAAAACAGTGGAGGAGGGGTGACTTTTATCTCTCTCTTGAGCTGAGACGCCCATCCTCTGCCCTCATATGCTGGCACTCCAGGTTCTCAGGCCTTTGGACTTAACTGAATCACACCACCAATTTTCCTGTACCCCTGCTTGTAGACATCAGACTGTGGGACTGTATATATAGTGAGACACCAAGCGTCACTTTCAGGTGATACCAACACCTCTGTGACTCACTCTAATACAAAGTGAGGAAGAAGCAGATGGAGGTTGACATTGCAGAGGTAGGTCTTTGAGGCTGGATTACGGGTTTAGCAAACTATTCCAAGGACAAAGGGAAGCTATTAGTGTATTTTAGTAGAAAAATGTATGACTAGGATTGCATCAGTCAAAGATCACTCAGGCTGCATTAAAAATAAGTGAAACTTCATTAGAGTGAATGGGAGACAAGAATGGCCACTGGAAGTTCATGTGGCCAAGTTACTGCCGTTGTCTGGGAAAGAGGGAATGGTCGCCAGGCCTGGAATAGCAGCAGCAGAGAGGAAGTGGATACATTCTAAAAGTAGATTAAACATGACTGAAGGGGCTTGGTGACTGTGCGGAGATGGGGAGGGAGGTATGTAGGATGGTTTTCTACTTCCTGACCAGACAGCAAAGCCTTTCCTAAGCCATGGGGGTAGAAGGGGGTGATGGTCAATTCAGTCCTGTGGGTGTTGGGCATGAGATCTGTGAGATCCTTTGTGGGGAGCTGCTTTAAGAAATGCCCATGAGTCAGGGAAGATTCAAGCTGGAGTTAACTACATGGGAATTGTGGCCATATGAGTGAACCTATAGGGGTTCCGAGATCACCCTGGAAGAGTGTGCATATTGATCAGTGAGGAGTCCTTTGTGAAGAACCCCCAGACAGACCTCCAAAGACCCTGTAAATGATTGTTTAGCTCCGGCAGGTCCCTCAACCTTTCCCTCTTTGCTTTCCTTTTCCCGAAGTTGATGCACTATTCACTTCTTAAAGATTACGGCAGCAGACTCGCCTCAGAGTCTCTCCTTTCTATTTACCTTGCTTATCATTGCCCAATGAATTTGCCTAAAGCTTTGACCCCTGTCATGCTACTTCTCTCTTCAAAAATCTTTGATGTTTCCCCATTCCCTGCCAAATAAAATGTAATCACTTCACCCTGGGACTCAATGGCCTCCGACCAGAAAACTTGGCCTTGCTGTGGCCCTCTATTTATTCTGCTCTCTGTCCAAGGTGATGTACATGCCCTTGCATGAAGTCACTTATCCATCTCTTACATCCTATGGGGGGAACAACAAAGGGGTTACTGCATTGAATAAGAGGGTATGCCTCAGTGCTCAGAGACAGATGTCTGGCTTCTGACATTGGTTTTCCCCAGGCTTCAAGATCTGCTCTTGTGATGCCAACAGACAAGTGAATAGTAGACTTCCGGATTGGGGAGGTTATGGGAGGCCCCCTTCAGCCCTTAAGTATGAAGGGAATCATTTCCGTTGCCAGCCAACTATTCCAGACAAATGGAACCTTCATCCATTTTGAAGGAAGTTTATGAAGGAAAATTCTTTTTTCATCTTTAATTATACAAGTTCCTTACAGCCAACGTATCAATAATGTTTACACAAACATTTATCTAAGCTAGCACTGGGAGTCAGCTTTAGAGGAGAAATAGAACTCAGTCTTGTAGAGAAATAGATACAGATGAAGGTCCCAGTGTGCATGACGGAAAGTTCTTTGGGGTAGACACTGGTGCTGGAGGGTGGTGTGAATGGCAAGTGACTCAACAAGGTCTGTTGAGTGTCTACTGCATGCTAGGCACTCTATATGCTGAATGACACCATGGACAAATTAGACAGGAGTGAATGCTCTCATGGCAATCACATGGGATTGCACAAAGAAGGGGAACAGACAAACAACTTGGTAGACAATATACTGTGTTAGAAGGTATCATGGAGCTGTGTGGAAAGAGAACCAGGTAAAGGAGATGGGGGCTGATGCAAGGGTTGCAGTTCTATACTAAAGCCCATAGGGCAGGAGTCACGGAGAAGGCATCACCGAGCCAAAGACCTAGAGAAGATGAGGGAGGGAGGCACGTGGATGTCTCTAGAAAGATTATTTCAGAAAGAGGTAAAGACAGCCAGTGCAAAAGCCTTAGGCAGACATTTGCTTGACTCATTCAAGGAAGAGGAAAGAGTCTACTTTGGCTGGAGCAGAGGGAGCAGGTACAAGGCAGCAGGAGATGAAGTTAGAGACTCACGGTGGGGAAAGGATGAGATGGCGATGTGCCTTGAAATGGCACCACTGGACCCTTGGGGGCAGAGGAGTGATTCGACTTCTGTTGTGGAAGCAGCCCTCTCACCCCGAGGACAATACATCACTGGGGGTAAGGACAGGAACAGGAAGCCTGGGGAGGGGGCCAGCAGGAATCCAGGCAGCAAGGCAGGGGCTGGGACCAGGGTGCAAGCCCCACAAGCAGCAAGAAGGTAGATTCTGTGGATCTGGACAACAGGATCTACGGAGGGGTCGGGTATGGCGGATGAGTGAAATAGAGCAGCCGGGATGTTTGCTCTGAGCTATGGGAAAGAAGGAAATGTCATTTACTCCTTTGGGCAAAACAGGGTAGAATGTGTATGGGAGGTAAAATATAAGGAGTTAGGCTTAGAACCTGTTAAATTCGTGATGTCCATTAGACATGCAATTGAAAAGTGCCATGTGACCAGTTACACACACGCACGCATGCACACACACACACACACACACACACACACACATCTGGAGTTCAGGGTGAACATTGAAGCTGTAAATATAAATCTGGACTCAGATCATAAAGACTTGTCTCAATAATAAAACATGTCTCCTCTTCCTCCTCCTCTGTTACGACCACTGGCTCCTCCCACCATTGATCATTTCCACGAGCTGGGCTTGTGCTAAGCACGTGACTCACATCACCTCATTTGCTTCTCGCAGCATCTCTGTGAAGCAACCATTTCAGTCCCCATTCTACAGATGAGGCATCTCAGGCACAGAGAACTTGCATAACTTACCCAAGCTCACAGAGCTAGAAAGAAGTTCATTCTACAGGGAGCGGGAGCCATTGAAAATGGAGAACACTGTCAGGTATTCATTTTGGGTAAATGGGTCCAAGGATAGCACAGAAGTCAGGACGGGATGGTGTGAGACCAGTGAGGAGGCTGCTCCATCACAATAACCCAAGAGTCCAAGTAAGAGGTGATGTGGGACCAAAGTCCAGCTGGGGTTGCAGAGATAGAAGGGAAGGAACAGAGTCCCCAGTGAAGTGGGGACATGAGAGAACGATCCATGAGGTCTATGGACTTCGGGGGTAGCTGGGTGAAGGGTGATACCACCGGCTGAGGTAGGGAACACAGGAGAAGGGTTGGTGCCGAAGGGCCACATGAGGAAGTGGGGGCCGGGGGCTGTTGCAGGGAGAGGCTGGGGTCAACCAGGGAGAGTCTTTTCTGTGAGAATTAGGAGCTTAACTTTACTTGGACTAGGAAACCACTTGAGATTTGAACCAGATGAGTGTGGCCACACATAAGAATCAAGTCCTGTGGTCCTTTATGCTTTGCGAGAGCAGGATCTGGGTTTCTGTGGGCATTGCCCTGTGCCCATCAACACACAACAGCTACTTAACACAATAAACAACATTTTCACTCCCCCCTGCCCCCCCGTTTTCTTGCCATTTATTGGGCATATTTGCAGAAGCCTTTTTTCAGAGCCAAGCACATTGTGCAATCGGTTGAATAACCTGAATAAATTCATTCAGCATTTCTATAGCATATTTTAAAATCCAACTTATAACAAGTAACAGTCCACTCTCTTCTCCACAACCCACTACTCCCCACCACCCCCATTGTCTGCCCTGACTGGGATAATAGGTAATTGTGTTCCAACATGCATTATGCTAAAATGCTTCTCTTTGCCTGGCTTCCATCATTATCAAAACCCAGATCCTAATCTAACTTCATCATCATTAAGCAGCCAAACCAGCTGCAGCAGTGAAAACGGGCAAAAGGAAAAGGCTTAGAAGAGCGACATTCCTCCAAGAAACAAAAGAGTCATCTCTGATCAAGTGACCCAGCATGAGGGAAGGAGGAGAGAGCTCTGGGAGCTGACGAAAATAAAATTGCTGGTTAGGCCTTCTTCTCATTAGTTTTTCTTTCACACTTCACATTAGCTCAGGGAAAGGGAGATGAATTAAGAGTTAAATGCACCAAAATAACTTAAGTGATCTTTAAATAAGACTTAAATGTGCTTTGTGTTTCCACCAACCCCCCCCCTTCCTATTTTATTTGCCTTTCTCTCCCTTACAGTGACCTCTGGTCCTTTCTTCTTCCTCCTCTTTGCCTCTTGTCTCCCTTGATGTTCTGCCCTGTCCTTGGCTTGCACACTGTCTTCTCTCCAAGGACTCACCCTACCTTTGAGGCTCCCCCCATATGCCCTCATCAGCCTCCAGAACCCTCTTTGGATCCATTCTCTTTCCAGCTCCCTCCACCTGCCCTCAGCCCTTCTCCTTCTACAACCCCTCCTTTCCATCATGCCCCCACTCTTAAGCCCACACTCTCTGGTGTCTGGCCTTAGATGCCACCAGAAGCCAACTTTCTGGTGACAGAAAGCCCATTGTTGCCCAATGAAGGCAGATGATATAAAGGAGGCAATTGCTTCCATTCATAATTAAAATAAGCTAAATGAAGCAGCAAAACAAGACAGATTAATGGTTTGGAGATCTCAGGATGAACTCTTTGCAGAAGGCAGGCTTCCTTCCCCTCCTCTGCTGGCACTATGCCCCAGAAGCATATCGACCAGCTGATCAATTCTCAAATTTGAGATAGATGGGCCCGTGATAAATGATTACCCCACAACCCCTCCCCAGTTACTGCCGGGCCCAGCTCACGCACCGAACAATCCCGTTTCAAAACACCTTGCCCAGATTGTTCCTCTCTCTCCCCTCTCCACTTTTGTTTCCAGCTACAGGGAACTCCTAAGTAGAAAATCAATAGGCGCTTTAATTACTGGCCCCCAATTCATCAGGGCCTCAACTGTAATTACTCTGCCTGAGCCAGGAGCATTGGGAGCCGATAAAGCGAGACAGCCAGGCACTGGGTAATGCGCATGATGACAAGAGGCTGGAGTCAGTGGCTCAGCCTGGGAGGAACCTTCTGAGACTGGGCCCCTTTCCCTGCTCTGCAGAGAGGGAAGTGGTCCCAGGAGGGATCCCGGGACAGAGCCAGTGGGGACATGGTTGAACACAAGGCCAAACTTTTGGCCCTCTCCTAGCTTTTATTCGGTCAACTGTCTCTAAAACCTTGCCACTTGAAGTGGAGTCCATTGACCAGTGGCTTCCGCATCCATCGAGGAACTGTTAGAAACACAGGAGCTGGAGTCCCGACAGATGTACGGAATCGGATTTTGTGCTTAACAAGAGGTCCAGAGAAGCACTTTAAAGTCACTGCTGCTGTGTGTTTGCTTTGCTGGGGCTGGAGGCGAGGTGGGACAGCGTTCTCTCTACCCTTCCCACAGCCAGTCTCTATGCTGCCCACAGAGGCTTTCCAAAATGCTTTTCAGTTAGGGCACAAGGGGCTCATAGATGCGAAAAAGTTCTTTCTCCTTCCGTGGCATCTTTATTCTTTTCCCTCCACTTCCTCAGTTCTTCCCAAAGTAGGTAGACTGAGTATCTGAGAGTTGATTGTCCACCCACGAACTTTTTCATGATAAAGAACAGTCATGATAAAGCCTGACTGGCCATCTGCCTAGGCTCAGGGGTCCTGTTCCCATGCCTGAGCCTGCTAAATACTCCTGATTATTGCCCTCCACGTCTCTGTTCTCAGAGCTCATTCATCTCAGGAACCTTAAAGGAAGGATCCCAGGGAAACCCTCAGTCCCTCCTCAGGGATTAAGCGGGTCTCGTAAAATGATTCCAGGGAATGTCACAGGAAAGGCTCTCATGAGATCCCCTTCAAACGGGAAGGGCTGATTGAATTGTCTCCCCCCAGGAAAACAGGAATTCATCATTGGGACCTCTCAGAATAAAAAACTTCTTTGTGGTGGGTAAATTCATAACCCATGTAGGCTCGGAGTCAATTCCTCCTTCATGCTGTGGGGCTTCGAGGCCGGGGGTAGTGGCAAAGTGAGTTCACCTGCTCCACCAGATGCCTGAGCATCCTGCGTGTCCGGTGAGGGAGAGCCAGGCTGCACCTGCCCCACACCCTCTGCACGCGCATCAGCCTGGGCTTCGAGTCCAAGCACGGAGCTATTGACTCAGCTGATCAATTTCCCAGTCGCAGGCAGCCAAGCCCATAAAAAATGACTTCGTTGCCCATCACCCCACCCCATCCGGGCACGGCTGATGCAAATGCAACAATTTTCCATTTAGGGATTGCTTCTAAGCTTCTCTTTGTCCTTTTGCCTCCCAAACGTAGACGTTCCCACCTAAACACCCATTCTCTCTCTCTCTCTCTCTCTCTCTCTCTCTCTGCTTTCTCTCAGAGCCCAGGCACTCCCTCAGTCTCAACTCCCACTTCTACAGAGAGGAATTCTCAAGATTCTCCATTCCTGAGTCTCCACCCAAGCCTTATACTCGAGTGACTCTAGCTGGGCACTCCTGCCTGATGGTCCGGTAATTATTACCCTTAAACTTGAGATGTCTAAAAACAAACTATCTTCTTCCGACATTCCCCCTCCAACCCCCAAACATGTTTTCCATGCTGTAGCTCTTATTCTTGAGCTACTCCTGTCCTTCTCTCACATTCTGTTCCCACTGTCACCACCTTTATTCAGACCTGTTTATGTGAACCTGGGTACTTGTGATGGCCTCAGTTTGGAACCCCTCAGTCCTTACCCAGGGCCAGCGGGTCTCTGTCCAAGCTGCACAATGGAATCCCCCAGGGCTGGTCATCTGAAAGGCTACTCTGGTGATTCTAACACACAGCAAGGGTTGAAGACGGCTGCCCCAGCCAAGCTCCACTGTTTGCCACATACCACATCCACTGTCCACTCCTTCCTCTGTGATTGGGCCCCTACTCTTCCTTCTGCCCAAGGTGACCTCCCATTTTCTCTCCAAATACGGAAATGCTCTTCATTTTTCCAGGCCTGGCCCAAATCTCACCTCCTGTTTGGAACTTTCCAGATCCCTCCCCAGAGCTGCTGTAGCACTTACCCTTAGTACACCTATAATACACACCTTGCTTTCCCTTGTGTGATGGACTGCGATCATGTTACATCCCCTTTATCTACTGTCACCTCCTTGAAAGACCAAAGCCACTCCTTGGACTACCTGACTGGGAGCCAGAAGAGCTAACTTTGCATTCTGACACCTCATGAATAAAGCTCTGGCTATGAAACATTGGAGAGGTTATTTACAATCTCAGTCTTCTGCTCTGCAAAATGGGAAATAATTCTTGCTAGCCTAACCATTTTTGCCTTTCATATTGTTTAATGGACCCATTAACTACCTAATAAGTGGATATTGAATACAGGAATGAATATATTTGAATTTTTATCATAAACTTTTTTTACTCTTCCTAAAAACAATTCCAAATTAGAAAATCAGTTCACTACAGGGTGACACCTGGGGTCACGGGAGCGGCCACTTCCTACAGTGTAGTCAAGTGTGAAGACAGCTGCTTTCCTAACTACCCTTGGCACAGGCCCTTGCTGTGACATCTAAACCATGTCCCTTTTGTCAGGTGTCAAAGCCACGAGCAGGATGTTAGTTTCACAGTCTCCATGGAGGCTGGCCTCATGGCTGAATGCAGGCACACTCAGGCGCACACACACACACACACACACACACACACACACACACACACACACACACAGAGCTAATAAATCATGCTGTCCTCTCATGGCTACCTGCATAATCCAGAAAGCCAGCTTCCCTGGCAAACATTCTCAGAGCTGGCACTCCAGGGACACAGCCTGAGCCTGGAGATCCTGATCCACCCCCGTCTATAACTCGTGTTAGAGAGCTCTGCTTAAGCACCAAAGGTCCCTACTGTCAATGGATGGCAGCCATTCTCCTGTGGGACAGCCACCTAAAGAGTTAACAAAATGTATTTTTCAAGAAAAGGACACTGGGCTGGGGGAATTCTGGAGCAAAGAAAGCTCAAGGAGCCCGAGATCACAGGTCAGACAAAATATGTAAAGCAGGGGCCGTCTGCCAAGCAGCCCCCCAGTGCTCTGCCCCAGCCCCTCCCCAGCCACCTCTTGGTCGCGGCCTTCCCTGGCCAGCTCTCCCCAGCCTCCGTGCTAATTTAAATGCTCATTTATGTTTCTGCATGAATAATCCCTGAAAGCAACTAGATTAACAGAGTCCTTTATCCCAACTCACAGCACTTGCGCTCCGAGGAGCATTAAGTAATTAGAAAACATTATTCTATTCATCCCATAATGCCCAGGAGGGTAAGGCAGGCAGCAAGGCCTCCCACTGCCCCCTCAAAGCAGAGGAACTAGAGGCCTGGATGGGAAATGAGGTGGCCACGGTCACAGTCAGGCAAAAGCAAGGGACAGAGTGGACAGAACCCACAGTGCTGGTCCCTAGAGGGTTTCAAGACTGGGCAGACTAGTAAAATGAGTTGGCCTAGGGGCTTGGCAAAGCCAGGGAGACTTTCCTTTTCTCCTTGATGACTCCATTAAGACTTTCATTCTATTCTCAATAAACTCCACTACCCCAAGGGGTCAGATGAACCCAGCCCCTTGTGAGAGTTGGAAGGGCCTTGGCCATCCATCCCAGGGCTGCTTCCTTTATACAGAAGCCCAGGGAGACCGCGACTGGTCCAAGGCTACATAGGTTGTTCATGACCCATTGGGTCTAGAATTCAGGTCTCCTGAGTCTGCCCCATGCTTCTTTGGGGTGCAAACATCACCCCGTAGCCAAGTCCGGTTTCCATGTACTTCACCATCCTAGGGTGCTAGGGAAGAGAAATATTCCTGACTTAGGGCTTCTCTGAATTTTATTTTCAGGGACATTAACCTGCCCCTCCTCCTGATGCTGAGGCCTGCCCACTCGCAGAGATAAGTCTGGCTTGTTGCCGTGGCCACCCAGGCCTTCCTATGGTATCACTTTTCTTTCCTCTCCTTTCCTCAGGTCCCTCTCCATTCTCCTTCTGTCCCATATCCCTCCCAGAAGCCTGGTGAGGAAAATTCCCAAAGGAGAAGAGGTGGAGAAGAACAGCCTACCTGCCTACCTGCACCCCCCCGCTCCCAGAACATGCAGCAGCTCTGTCTAGACTGCACACTAGCTCCCAGGCTGCAGACAGGGCCATATCATGGCATTGAGACATAATCTAAGACCAGGTCACTGTTGCTAATTAGCAGAGGTCTTTAGGCTGCATCCACAGTGCTCGCACTGGAAGGTGTACAGGACAGCAGAGGTCACAGCCCTGAGGTGGCACAGGGCAGTGTTTAGGGTCTTGCCTGCAAAGGTCACATTTGAGGTCTACAGCTGTCACCACCAGCTGTAAGAATGTAGGCAAGTGACTTTACTTCCTTTAGTTTTTCTATCAAAATAAGGCAACCAATGTGAGGATCCCCTAAGTCAATACATGGAAAGCACTTCAAATAGTCCTATGATGAGGTGAGCATTCAAAACCCAAGTTCATTAACTCTGCCATTCTTGCCTGGCCCCGGCTGCTCTCCTGGGTGGACTACAGTCTTGAAGCAAAGCTGTCTGAGCCTTGGCATCTTGCACTGGAAGAGCTGATGTGATCAATGGCTCCAGGAGCCCTGCTGGGAAAAGACCAGTTTCTCCCGCATTTCCCCTCTTGCCACCACACTCCCCCCATCCCTCCCATTGGCAAAACCAGCATTCAGACAAGGATCTGATTTTCCTTACATGTCTGTGGTGGATCCCGATGGAGTCGAGCATATATTCCTCCTACACCTTCCCATGTCCACGTGGTCATAGGGAAAAACCACTGCTGAAAGAGCCTCAGCCCCAACAGGAGGCAGGGCCTACCTGGCAGGTGACTTCCCAGCAGCCTTTCCAGGCTGCTGATTGACACATTTCCATCCAAAAAGGGGAATCAGGGGGCGCCTGGGTGGCTTAGTCGGTTAAGCGTCTGACTTTCGCTTGGGTCATGATCTCGCGGTTCATGGGTTCGAGCCCCGCATCGGGCTCTGTGCTGACTGCCAGCTCGGAGCCTGGGCCTGTTTCAGAGTCTGTGATTCCCTCTCTCTCTGACCCTCCCCTGCTCATGCTGTCTCTATCTCTCTCCTAGAAATAAATAAAACATTTTAAAAAATTAAAAAAAAAAAAAGGGGGAATCAGGTTAGTGTCCTTATAAGAGGAAGAGAGACCAGAGTTCTCTCTCTCCTCCACCAATAGAGGACATAGCAAGCCAGGACGAGAGTCCTTGCCAGGAATTGAATCCTTGATATTGGACATTGAGCCCCCAAAACTGTGAGGGCCAAATTCCTGTTGGTAAAGTCATCCATCTCTGGTATTTTGCTATGGCGGCCTGAGCTGACTATCACGCCTCCCCATCTACCATTCATTCATCCCACAACCTCCTTGGGGACACCTGCCCCAGCCTGGCACAGTGCTCAGGGCTCAGACACTAACATGGCATTTGCAAATACATAAAGGAAGTAGATGCATGAATATATTGGTAGGTTCATTAAGTCTTTGAAAAGACATAATGCAAAAAAGGGCCAAATAGAGCTATTTTGTGATAGGAACAGGATGTCATGGGTTTTAGTTTCAACAAACCTTCTAGAGGCATTGGAGTCTGGGCCTGGGCTACCTTGTAGGACAAAGTTTCCTGCCTGGTGGAGAACAGAAGACCATGTGTCAATGAGGAAGAAAGTAGATATCCTTCTTTTGCTCCCATTGGAAGTTCTAGAAGACTGTGTCACTTTGATGCTGGTTTAAATGACATCACTAGTGCTTTGAGGATCTTTCCTCAGCATCCAGGTAGATTCCCACATTTTCCGTGGAGACTTCTGGAGACCATGTGCCACTCCAAGCTGGACTTGCCTATCACTGTCTCATTTTACAGATTGAGGAAATCGGCTCAGCAAGGATATGTGACCTGGATTTCATCAAGCTGTCTTCTCAGTCGCAGCTCACATCAGGCTTCCCCGGATGTGCAACAAGGTGGACTCCTGCTCATCTCCCAGGGCTCAACTCAAATGTCACCTCATCAGGGTGGTCTTTCCTGCCTACCTTTGCTAAAGCAGCCCCACCCCCACCTCTCAACGTACCAGTTAGTCTCTAACACACTGTCTTATTTCCTTGTTTTCATAGCACTTCTCAGTATGTAAGATAATCTCTGTTTATTATTTCTCTCCTTGAGTTAGGATGTAAGCTGCTTGAGGGCAGACAGGCACGTAATGAGTGCCCAGTAAATACTTGTGGACACACCAAGCTGTGCTCGTAGCAGAAAACCAGACACACCCTGGCTGTGTTTGCACCACCAGGGACTTTACACCAGATGGATGTGCCCACATGCCACCTGGCTGCCTCTTATCTGACTCTCACTTGAGGCAACTTGACTGTAGTTCTGCTCCTAAAGATACCTTGGCTGCTGTCCATTCTGCTCTTGCATTTACTGGCTCCAACGTCCAGCTTCCCCTTCCCCTCCAGGTCTCTTACTCACAACCGCTGACTCTGATTTTAGCACCACCCCGAATCTCTCTTCTACACTGAAGAACAAGCCTTGTCTTTCCTCCTTACTTCCCCACATTCCTCCTACACACACACCACCTGAGGGCAGACCTCCCTGTCCCTCTCCACCCCCACTTTCAGCCCCACCAGCTGCCACTTCAGTCCGATGTGCCTTTCCCCTATTTTCAGTCACAGAACAGTGGGCATGGCATCAGGATTTATCTTTAAACTCCATCACGAGCACTGGGTTGCTGGGCTCGCCATATGCACCTGGCTGCCAGCCATACGGCCACTGCTTTGGTTCACTGGCCCCAGAACCATAGAGCATGCTCTTGGCTCACCTGCTAAGGGACTGGTTGAGTCTCCTCCCCTGTCACTCCTGTCTTCAGTCCTTGCACTGCACTGCTCTTGCTGCCAGCCCTCCAGGCCTCTCCCTGGCCATGGAGAGCTTCGTTTTCTCAATGTGTGTTTCCTGGTCATTCCCTCCTACTCTTTCCCTTTACCTGGTTTGAATTGTGAATAATTCATGTGTTTCCATGATCCTGCCACGGTTTTTTTCCTCCCTCATGAATCAAATCCCTGAGACACAGTTTATTTTTTCATCGTCTTCTGGTCTGGGTTGCTGATAGGGACAGGAATTTTTCCTGTAGGTTATGAGTGGAGGCCGACACTTCAGCCTGCTTGTGAACCAGTGATCATTTTTCCCATTCTCCTCTTCCATGATGCTCTATTCTTCTAGTGTATTTTAAAAGGTGTGTTTTTGTATACTATCACAGGGTTGGATAGATAGATAAATGGATAGTTACATGAATAAATAGATGCACAAATAGACATAATTATTTCCCCATTGAGTTTGCCCAATCACCTTTCTTATTAATTTCAAGTTTCTGGGAGGAAAGTGGCAGGTGCCTTTTTGAAAACTGTTTCTTGTACACAGTGGATGCCCTTACCCCTGATTTGTAATCCCTCTTCTGAAAAGCAGTCCCTATAAGGACCCTCAAAATATCTCAGCTCTTATCTAGGGTCCATCAGGGTGCCATCCCTACTCCCTTTGCCTCTAAATGTGTACTGAGGGCTTCCTATGCACCTGGGACTGGGAAGGACCCTAGGAACACAACAGGAACAAAACAAATTCTATCCCTGACCTTTTGGAGCTTGCTAACTCCTAGGAAACTGGATATTAATTAAGCCTATGTGTGTATATATACATATATGTGTGTATGTGTGTGTGTAAATGTATATATATATTTTTTCTACATACAATATACATCTATTTCTCAACTGATAAATTTGATATTTTATTTTTAATATTTTGATCACATTTGATAAAAATTTTATGAGACGCACAAATTGTATATATTCCTGAATGGATAAATTCTAAACCTGCTAAAAATAAGGAAACTGTGACCATCAAGTCAGGGAAGCAGTTAAAGCAGTTCTCTCTGGGGGAGGGAAGGGTTTACGATCCAGAAGGGACCGACAGGGTGTCCTTGCAGTGTTAGCGATCTTCTACCGCTTGACCTGGAGGGTGGTTACAGGGAACTTGAATAATTATTATTGATTGAATTTTATGTGTAGGTTTTATGCACACTTCCATGTATGTGTTACATTTTACAACTTGAAAACGTTAAACCATCCAGAGAAACGTGTAAGTTTCCACAAAAACATGTAACAGGGGGCACCTGGTCCGCTCTGGGGATCCAGAGATGGCTCCCGGGAGGAAGGAGTGTCAGAATTGAGATTTACAGATGAAGACGAGCTAGGCCGTCAACAAAACTTGGCAACGGCTTTCGTTGGCGGGTCTCCGTTACATGTTTCATGAGCTCAGAGGTCTTTGTCACTGCTTGAAAGTGAGAAGCAAGGACAGTTCCTGGAACATTGGTGCCTCTTACCTGAGCACTCTTGGATGCGTTTGTCACTGCATTCCAGATGTACTGTGGACATGGAAATGGAGCGATAGAAGAAAGCATCTAAGGGCCAAGTACATAAAAAATGCAATGAGAACAAAAAGCTTAGAGTGTTTAGAAGCCACCCTGAGGATCCCAGCATTTCTGTCATAGAATGGCCAAGGAAATGAAGCAGAAAATGGGTTATTTAAGTGATAGTAAATATGATGAAAAAAAACATATAAAGCTACTAGTGCTGTTGGGTATGCTAAAACACCCATCTTCAAAGATTACCCAGGAATAAATGGCCAGACCAATGCCAGCCAACTGATCTTTACTCAAACAGGATAAAACGAGCTTTTAAAGCACAGAGGAAAATGTGAAATTATAACAAAGGCTGGGTATTTTTAAAAATATTCTTATTTTTCCAAAATAATTTATATGATACCATGATGTGAAATCCTTCAAAGCAATAGCTGTTTTTCAGTGGAGTAAATCTGATACACAAATAACTCTTGATTACAGGCAAATCAACAGAGAGGCGGAAGAAGGCAGGCCTGAGGAAATCGGCTTGAATGGGCCCCAATGTGGCATGTAAGAAGTGACAGCCAAGCAGAAAAAAGGGCACCAAGAGGCCACAGATCTACACTACGCTGAAATGAAGATCCTCTCCTCCCCCTCACACTACTCAAAACTAACTCTAGTGGGAGGGACTGGGTCATGATAAGGGACCTGTTTAAAGAATGACAAAGGAACTCTAAAGAAAGCTAGACCCTACTGTCTACTAACCAGTCCTTATGGGGTCAAGAAATGGTGAATTTTTTTTTTCAGGGAGTCATATATTGTGCAGAAATTTTGTACCTATGAGATTTTTGGTAAAAATCACAAATCTCTCCATAGTAACTTTCAGAGAGTATAGTTTTCACCACGGTGTTTAGGGTTAGCCATGAACACCTGCTTCAAATCACAACCAACACTAAACCAAATCCCAGGTCTATGTTTCTCCTGAGATGACAGTCGCTACAACTCACAAAATGAGACAGTGGTAAAGCATTCAGAGGGCAGCGATGATCCAGCACATTCTATGGAAAGAGCACTGTGTGGGCCATCTGGCTGGTCCTGGCTTTACCACTAATGTGCTATGAGTCTTCTTTACTCTGGCCTCAGTTTTTTAAAAACTGAGGTTTTTCAAGTTTTTAAACACTTTTATAAAACAAGAAAGTTGAATTAGATGCTTTCTAAGATTTCTCTGAATTCTAGGGAACAGATATGCAAAAGTCCTGAGGTACTGAATCTGGCATTTTTGATTAACCAATATGAGTGGCACAGAGTAAATAGTAAAGGGAGATATAAAATGGAGATCAGAAAGATAACTAGGATTTCATTGATCACATTAAAACATTTTAATTTTATTTTAAATGTGAGGGAGATCAATGGAGGATTTTAAGACCGGGAGGAAAACCACCTGATTTAAGCTTTCAACAGATCACTTTAGTTTGGGGTACAGATTGGCTCTAGGGGAAGAGTGGATATGGAAATCTCAGCAGGGAGCTTTTCCAGTGTTCCAAGTGAGAGCATTCATAGGAGAGGAAGAATTTCAAAAACTTATCCTTAGACATCGAGTCGACAGCACTTGCTAATGGGTTGACTATGGAGTGGTGAGAGAGGACAAAGGGGAATGAATGATGAGTTGTAGTTTTGTCACTTGAGCAACTAGCTAAGTATAGGACCTTCTGCTGAGAACAGACAAACTAGAAGAGACATCAGTGAGTCAAGAATTCTCTTTGCACACATTAGATGGAGGACTTTATAATATATCGAAGTAGAGATACCAGGTAGATTGCTGGGTTCTCTAAGCTGGGTTCCAGAAAAATGTCAGAACTAAAGGCATGGATTTGGTTAGCCATTGGTGTACAAGTGGTAGGTGGCCACCAAGGTGAAAGTGATGCTGGAGAAGAGAGGCCCAGGACTGAACCCTGCAGCTCTCTACTTTTAGAGATTGAGTACAGAAAGGGAAACCAGCAAAGGAATGCCCTTTGAAACAGGGAAAACCTAAGTGTAAGTCACCAAAGCCAAGGGAAGAGAATGGTTTAAGGAAAGGAGAAATTGCCCAATAATGCCAAGAGGTCAAGTACAAAGTAACAGAAATGATGGTGACATTTGGCAACAGAAGGTCACTGTGCCTTGAGCCGTCTCTGAGGAGTGGTGGGGGTGGTAGCCTGCCCGGATGAAGAAAGAATAGAGGTAAGACTTGAGAACGACAATGCTCTCTGTAAGTTTTGCTGTCAATGAGAGCTGCATAATAGAACGGAAACAGAAAGAGACGAGAATCAGGAGGGGGTTTCATGTTTTTTAAGGTCGGAGATAACGGAGCACACTTACATGCGTATTGCAAAATGAAGTAGCGAGGGAGAAATTGAAGATTCAAGAAAGAAATGGTGATAACGGCAGGAAGAAAGTCCTTAGGAAGCATGAGGTGATGAGGTCCATAACACAGAGGGGGGGTCAGCCTTTGCACCACAAAGAAAGGGCATCGCACCCAGGAATAAGGAGGGCAGACCAAGGGGACGGCCGCAGTGACTGCGAAAGGTATGGTCAGTGGCAAGAATTTGAAGGAGTTCCTGGCTGTTAAATACCAGTATGGCCATCAGCTGGAAAAACTAAAAAGGGACTAGGCAGTCTTTGGAGAAAGGAAATGTAAAATTGTCACTGGGGACAGTAGAAAGAGTCATGGAATTGCCAGGCTGTTCTCAATATTCCCTTGAGAACTGCAGTCATAATTGCAAAGCAACAACAGTCCACACAACTATGTTTCTCCGACATGTTAAGCGTGACCAGTAGGTGAGTTTAACCAGTTTGGAGTTTTGTCAGGACACAAAGTCTAGAGACATTTTTGCAAGAGATTAAGGACAAACACACAGGACAGAACGTAAGCCTGGTAACATAAGGCAATGGGTGATGCAAAAAAGAAGCAGGGTCCGGGGCTTGGAGATGTCAATGCAATTCTGTAATTGCTGAATCTGGAGCACTGGAGCAAGAGGAAGAGATGAGTGGCCAGAGTCAGGAAGCTTGAGAGTAGGACTGTGGAGAAAGTGCAGGTAATGGCACTGTCAAGGGCAAGGATATGGTTGTGTGAGTGGGTGGGCCCTCTAATGCTGCCATCAAAGTTCGAGCCACTCCCCGCTCTCCTGACAAATGACCAGAGAGGTAGCTTTCTAACAGGCATGATTGAAAGGACACTGCAGGCCCCCCCATTGCCCAAAATATCCCTACAGTCATGTAGCTGGTTTCTGACAGTCTGCTATCAAAGCTGCCTTAATTCCTTTCCTTTTGGTTTCCATAAGTGCCACCACCTCACCTATTAATTCATTATCAATCATTTATGCATAGGTGTGATTTAGTGGCTCAGAGCCTTTCAAGTAAGACAGCAGCTGGCTGCAATCAGATTTTAATAGGCTGTAGGCACAGCTTTTAAGAAAGAATTTGAATAGGGGCTCTGCCAAGGGAGAAAGGGGGTTGGATAGAAGTGTCTATTGGGTACCTACTATGTGTTCAGCTCTGCTCCAAGAATTTTGCCTATGTGATATTTGAGATGCCATTGTCTCCTCCTATTTATGCAATAGGAGGACTTAGAAATCTCTGTCATTTGCCCAAGACTCAGAGCTTGTCTGTCTGAAGCCAGAGATGCAGAGCCAGGGAAAGGTGTTCGGATGGGAGAGAGAGGCTAAAAGGAGAAAGGCAAGGGCTCTGACGCACATCATGGCAATCCTCATGATCTTAGCCCCCCAGCCCCCTTCCCTAAGGACCTTGAACTGTGTGTGGCTATTGTTTTACTTTCTTTATAAGGTTATTCTTTGATGAGTTTTTTCCTCCTTTCTGGATTTTTTAAAACAATAATTTAAATTTTTATTAGGTTCTCGGCCACAGGATAAATACCCACATTTGAATTGCTGACACACAGATCAATAGGGAAGCACTTTCCCCGGACTGGAGCCTCAGCATGGGAGCCTTCTAGCTGCATCCTCCTTCCAGAAGAGAAAGAGTTGACGAAACAGAGCAGACAGTTTTCTTAAACAAGCCACAGTTAAAGAAAACAGAATGAGCATTCAAGGTTTCTGGTCTCAGAGCTCTTCTTTCTTTCATTCTCTAGTCCTCATTCTCACTCAACAGTCTCGTCTTCAACCTCTGTATTAGCAACCGGAATGGTGTCATTTCTACGGGAGGAAGTGGAGAAAGCAGCGTGGAAAGAGTCTGGCCACATGTTTCTAAAATGAGAGCAGAACGGCATTCCCCCCCCCCCACCCAATTCTGTCAGCGATGAGGGGTCTAGCAGCCCCCTTCACCCCCCTCCAAGCCCCACCATCACTCTCCACCCCGGAGCGCTTATAGGAAAGGATATGGTTACTGGAAAAGAATATCACAGTGGCAAATAAAGTTTGGGTAGGCTGTGCCTTTAAATATCTGATGAAACAGGCAACAAGCTTGCATCCTCCAATGTGGCTTAAAAGGTTAGACCTAGAGCACCTATGCAGGTGGCTGTTCTCCCGTGGATATCCTGAGAGAGAGCCCAAATTCCAGTCTCCTTCAGTAGCATCGCCCGCTGCGCAGCACCGTGACCCAGCAGTCCTATGTTCCAGCTATACCCCATCTCTCAGTTACCTTCCAACATGCCCTTTCTATGACCCTCAGCCTTAGCATATGCTGTTCCTTCTCTGGTTAAAGGGGTACCCCAAGCAGTCCCTCTGCCCCATCCCCTCACCCCCATAATGACTAACACTCTGAGGTATTACCTGTCTTTGTGGCTTCCTCTTCTCCCTGACCAGATTGAGATGTCCTCAGAGACAGGGAGCCCCTTCTCTTCCAATTGCAGCCATTAGGAAGATGCCTGGCTCAGAGTGGGTCTTTAGTAATGGCTTGTAGAAACAGAGCATGCTGGATGAGGACCCATTCATTCACTCATTTAACCAATTTAGTAAACACAGTGTTCCAGGCTAGGAACCCAACTGTGGATAAGACAAAGTTCTTATTCTGACAAAGTATGCATTCTATTGGAAGGAGACAAACAGCAAGAAAATAATCAAGTATTATGCTGGCTGGTGATAAGCGTGATAAAGAGAAAAAAAATGGTAGAGCGACAAGGGGGGGTTACTTTATTTCTTTATTTTTATTATCTCTCCTTAGTTCCCCTACCTCCCAGCTACTGGCAACCGCTTTGCTACTCCTTGTTTCTATTAGTTCAATGTTTTTTTGGTTGGGTTTTTTTTTTTTTTTTGAGATTTCATAAACAAGTGATTCCATGCACTATTTGTCTTTCCCCATCTGGCTTATTCCACATAACATAATGCCTTCCAGGCTCATCCATATTGTCACACATGACGGGATTTTCTTCTTTTTTAAGGCTGAATAATATTCCTGTGTGTGTGCGTGTGTGAGTGTGTGTGTATTTCATCTTTATCCTTTCCTCCATCAACAGATACTTAGGTTGGTTCCATACCTTGGGGATGGTGAATAATGCTACCATGAACATGAGCATGCAGATATCTCTTTGAGATGCTGATTTCACTTCCTCTGGATATATATCCAAAAGTAGAATTGCTGGATCATAGGGTAGTTCTATTTTTAATTCCTTGAGGAACTCCATACTGTTTTCCATAATGGCTTCACCCAGTTATGTCCCCACTTAATGGTACACAGGGCTCCCTTTCCTCCACCCCTCATCAGCACTCACTGCCTCTTAGCTTCTTGGGGATAGCCACGATAACAGGTGTGAGGTGATATCTCCTTGTAGTTTCAATTTGCATTTCCCTGATAATGAGGGATGTTGAGCATCTTGTATGTACACGTTAGCCATCTGTATGTCTTCCTGAGAAAAATGTCTGTTTGGGTCCTCTGCCCATTTTTAATTGGATTATTCCTTTTTTTTTTTTTTTTTTTGTTATTGAGTTGTAGGAGTTCCCTGAGTAGTTTGGATATTAACCCCTTCCTGCATGCATGGTTTGCCATCATCTGATCCCATCCCATAGGTCGCCACTTCACTTCATTGCTGGTTTCCCTTGCCGTGCAATGCTTTTCAGTTTTTTGTAATCCCACTTGTTTATTTGTGCTTTTGTTGCCTTTGCTTTTGGTGTCAAGGAGGGCTATTTTAGATAATATTAGTAGGGCGGGCTTCTCTGTAGGGGTAACATTTGAGGCAACTTGGACACAGGCTCTATGTTCTTTTGCAGGTGGGAGCTGGTCCCTGCAGTGGCTGTGATGAGTGACTCAGGTCCCCAAGATGGCTGGCTGGCTGGCTTGGCAGGAAAGCCAAGACAACCTGGTCCACAGGAAACTTGGCTGGCATGGCATTAAGCATTAATCTACCGAGGGAGTAATTCCAGAACACATTTTAGAAATGAAAGGACTCGAGAACCTGGTGCTGGAGCTTTTAAGGGATACCCCAATGAGATGGTGCAGTGCCCATGGGAGATGATTTTTGTCCTCTGGGTATCTGGGCAGACAATTTTCTCAGTCTTTGTGATTTCAGTTACCAGCCCAATCACGGCACAACAGAGAGGGCTATCGAATGATCACACCCATGCAAGATTTGTGATCTCAGTTCTGTCACTTACCTCCTGTGCTATATTGGGCAAGCCACGGAAACTCTGTAGTAATTTCCCCATCTATAAAATGGGAGTCATGAATAACAGTCTTTTTGTCAACCTTCACAAATGGTTGTACAGACCAAATATATTAGTACATAAGAGTACTATGAAAATTATGAAACACAACTACACTGTAAGAAATTATTGCTACAGGGGAGAGGTAATAAACATTTATTGAATACTTATAAAGTATACATAGATGTTACCTTATTCAATTTTCACAAAAATTCCTGAGAGGTGTTATCATCCTTATACTAGAGTCAAGGAAATAGAGGCTCAGAGAAGTTAAGTGACTTCACTAAGGGAGCAGAGCTAGGTGGAACCAGGATCTAAGCTCAGGTCCGCTATCTTCAGAACAGATACCCTTTTGGGGTGGCTGGGGGTCTCAGTCAGTAAAACATCTGACTCTTGATTTCAGCTCAGGTCATGATCTCACAGTACATGAGATCGAGCCCTGTGCCGGGCTCTACACTGACAGAGCTGCCCCTCCCCCCCACAGGCAATCTCTCACTCCTCTTCTCTCTCTCTTTCAAAAATAAGTAAATAAACATTAAAGAAAAAAGGACTGATTCTGACTGGTACCCTTTCTTCCTCACTCTGTGCCTTCCTGCCTGTGGATAATTGGCCCAAACTTGGGATAGATTCTCAGCCCTGAATCACCTCACCCAGAGCTGGAATGTGCACTCCCCCCAAGTTCCTGGCTCAGTCTCAATGCAAGACCTAAACACAGGCCTCTAACCAAGCCTGCATCGGGGTGCCCAGCCCTCCCCTGTCCCCAGTGCCCCTGTTCTGGAATGAACCTGCCTCTTGGCTCCATCTGCCACAAGGTCTGGCACATTTTGGGCGTGGGGGAGGCTCTAGCGTACCTCACAGCCCACCCACCCCTTGGGCCAACATTCTACCACCATGCCCACTTCTGACTACAGAGCAGAGATGTAGCTGGGCGACACCGAGCTGCCCTATGCCGTCAGCTGACACCACTTCCTCCCCTGCGACTCTTCGTGGTCTTGGCCACCACTGGTGTTCAGTTTACATCCCCATAGCTGAACCAGAGAGCTCGATGGGAACACTATAGGGCCTCGCTGCCTCGGCCAGCCATACTCCCTCCTAGCTGGACCAATCGTTCAATAATCCATTCGGGGAGTTTCATCCTGCATGGTGGCAGCGGAGAGTTAAAAGAAGTAGCCCACAAGCGAATGGGTAGTTACAATTGTGGCCCAGATAATCCCCAAAGTGGATAAACCACAAAGTGAATGAGACTTTTGTGGATAGATGAGAATTGACACCACCTTCCCCACCTTGTGAGATTGGACGAAGGAAAATGCATTTAAGAAAACTCACTTGCCTTGAAGCTGGATTCTTGTCTTATCCTGAAGGAGTTAGATGAGGCTTTGTTGAAAAAACAGAATGACTCCCCAAAGGAGGGGGAGTAGACGAAGTGACAACACCGAGCCCCCGAGAGAAATAGTGACTGCTTTGGTCTTATTTTTAAACCAACCTTTGTGATTCAGACCAAGCTTGTGGGGATTATGATTCTCCAGGTGTTCTGCATCTGTCTCTGGCAGCAGGGAACCCGGGAGGTGTCTGAGTGATGCCCAGGACAGCATGATAATCACATGCACAGAGCTCTTGGGTTCAAATCCTGGCTCAGCCATTTACTGCAGGTCTCCGGGCAAATTAAGTAATCTCTCTGTGCCTTAGTTTTTCTATCTGTAAAAGGGGGATAATATTAGTACTTCACTCAAAGGTGACTGTCCAGATTTAGGAAGTTCCTACGTGTGAAGGACCTCAATCATTACCTGGCAGCCGTTTTTATTGTCTAGGTGTCAGCAATGATTATGCTACTGAAAAACCGATAGGGAGCTGTTTTTGGATCCAGCCAGTGATTTATGAACCCAAGAGATGCTGAACACTCTGGAAGCTGATCTCGGGGAGCCGCTCCCTGCAATTTCTACCTCGTCACCCGCAGGGGCTGCTCAAGCCTTGAGTGTGACTGCTGAGTGTGACTCTGGGGTTAGATGTAAACCTTCAGAAATGAAAAGGCTCTTTCCCTTCCTAGCAGCCTTTTGCCACGGGCGAATAATTCTGTTAGCAACATTTGACCTTAAGAACTTAAAAAGAAAAGGGCAAACATGTCAAGGGGCAGGAGTGGGGTCTTCTCCAAAGTTTTCTCCCCCCTCCCCCGCCGTGGCAGAGCTGGGGGTGTCAGGTGGGATTCCTGGCCTCTGTCAAATGTGGTCCTCCAGAGGCCCAGAGAGAGAGAGAGAGAGGGAGAGAGAGAGAGAGAGCGCTCAGTACTGTTCACCATCCCCTGGGCTCCAGCCACAGATAAGTGCTGCAAGAGGCCGGGAGGGGACCCCTGTGGGGTCAGAGGGAGGAGGCTACCAGGGAAGACATGCAAGGGCCTCTCTGGTGGCTTTATTTTTTTCCCTCCCAGTCTCCAAGGATGGCTGCCTGAGCCTTTCATTCTCATTAAATTAAGCTGATAAAACAAATGAAAAAGGGGTGGGGGTGGGGAGGAGCGTATGGTACCCTCTTACTCTGCATTTTAATAACTCTTGCACTGCCTCAGACAGTTTTTTAATAAGAGATTGACAGATAGTGGTCTCCTCCCCACCCCCCTCTTGGCACATATCAGGGTCTGGATCAACAGCACCCTTTCCTCTTCTCCAGAACATTCACTTTGTCCCTTCCTTGGATGGAGGGGGACTCAGGAATGAAGCCCATGCCGGTAGCATGATATGCTGACCTCTTGAGGGTCAAATTCTGGAAAGACACCCCTAGTAACCCAAAGATACTCCCCAGGGAATCGTGCTCTCACGTGGGCAGCATGTCTGTCTCTGAGCTTTCCAGAAAGCCAGTCACAGGGACACAGACAGGCCCCACCCCAGGGGTGCTTGTATTTGGTCAGTCAACCCTCCCCTGAGTGCCTTCGGGGTGGGGGTGGGGCACGCTGGCCCAGGGGCAAGATGAAAACAGGGAAGGGTTCAAGTCATTGCCTGCCTTCCCACTGTACTTGCTGCTACAAGCATGTCCCCTGCCCCCCGCGGACAATATATGTCAAAGTAGCCATGTGACTCCTGCCTTCTACTCACAAAATGCACCTTTTCTGCCAGAGACACCTCTATAGGCTGAAGCCCTTCTATGAGCTAAGAGCCATTACAAGCCTTCATGTACAAAATGACATCTCATTTAACCCACACAGTAATTCTCAGAGGTAGGAACCCTTTACTCCATTTCATGGGGGAGGAAAGTAAGGCTCAGAGTGGTCAAGTGACTTCCCCAAGGCCACACAGCCCGCATTCAAATGCTTGTTTGTCAGAGTCTTATTGAACATTTCTGCCAGCCCAGCGTCGGCAGTGACGGGATGCAAGGTAGGCCTTGGTGGGGGGCTGGAGGAGGGGAGGAGGAGGTGGACATGTCATGTGGGGGCAGGACAGCCCCGGCTTTGCAGTCTCATCGCTGTATCCCACCTGGAGCTCCGAGGAGCAGAAACCTGGCAGCTTCCCAGGTGGATGAAAAGCCAACCTTCCTCAAATTGTTTTATTTAAAAACCAGACTCCTGACTGTTTGAAGCCGCTTGATTTTGGCAGTGCATTTTCCTTTTCCTCTTTTTTTTCTCGCTGCTTTTATCCAGCCCTCAGAGATAAGGGAACGCGCTTTGCTGGGGGCCTCGCTGGCAGGTGCTCAGAGGACCTGCCTCTCCCGCCCGCAGGGGGCCCAGAGGGGGCGAGTGGGTGCCCCGCGCTCCCCGCTCGCAGGAGAGACGCAGCAGGCCCCGCACTGCTCTGCACCTGAAGTATAGATACAGAGGAAGTCTTTTGCTTTTATAGTGAGTTTCAACGGCATTAAACTTCATTTATATCTCTATAAATATATACGGCTTTGAACGGGAAGCTTTATGGCTGGGTTTATAAGTCCTAGGTCCCTGTGACACAGGCTAGGTCACCGTAAGGAGACAACCCCCTTGTGGACAGCACGGCCTCTACCCTTTGCCACATGACCATTCGCAGGGTCCTCATCCGGGGCCCTGCCCCTTCTGCCTGCAGGCGCTCTGCTCTGGGGCTGCCCTCTTTGCATCTGCACGCCCCCCCCATCCGCCCCTACAGCTGGCCAGGTGGAGGGGCGCGAGGCCACCGGCCCATTTCCTCTCCGCACCCGCACCGGTTCCTATGGCCATCCCCCACCGCCCTGCTGACCTGAGCGTAGGCTGCACAGGAGGGCAAACCCCGTTTATGAAGGTATCTGTTTTACAAAAATCCATTGAGATAAACAAAAGGTCCAGGCGGGTGCGGATGCAGGCGTTCCGTGACTACGGGGCTGACAATACTTCACGAGGCAGGCCGCAGCTTGTCTCCTGATACACTTGCGGAGATAAATTCAAGGTAATCTATATAAACTCAAGCCTTTGAAATTGCACACCATCAAAAAATTCAAACAATTACTCTAGCCCAGCCAAGAGGTGGCTGTTAGATGTTCTTCTTATGGAAAACAGAATTATAAGGGAAGGGAAAATGTGTCATAAATAAAACTCAGAATGGCAGAAGAATCTGGAGGGAGGGAAAGGCAAGAGAAAAGGAATCCAAATGCTCGTGGTCCCCAGGGGAGTGAGGAATGGGGCTCAAAAATTCCATGTCTCCTCAAGGCTCAACTTAATTTAATCCAGGACAATTTCCAGGTAATTCATTAATGGGCGAAAGGCATCTTTCAGATATTTGTAAATATCAGCCTGCCATGCTGTTGGTGCTAAAGAAGAAGAAAAAATAGCCAGGACATACTCTTAAAATCAAGGGGATGTAAAACAAGGGCCAGCCCAGACCATTAGCATTTCAGAAGAATGTGAACTCCAGGTCAGCCCAGACCGCTGTTAGCTTGTGAAAACAAAGGGACCCCAGGCTGCACCCAGGCCCCAGACCTCAGGAATGAGCAAGTGGCTCAATCATTCATGCTCCGCGCCAGGCGCTGTCTTGGGCACACCGTGCGTCTGTCCCATTTACTTTTCATAAGAACTCCTTAAAGATGAGATCATGATTTCTATAGGCTGCTTTAGGGTGGGGAACATAGTAGAGAGGCTTTTGATGAAGAACCTCAGGTTAAGACAGGTTAAATAATGGCCCAAGAGCCCAGACAAGGTCAGATGTGGTGGAACAGGAATTTGAAGCCAAATTTCCCAGTAATAACACCCAGGCCTTGCTTCTCACAGTACCTGTGTGCCCGGGGGAGCGGGGAAGTGGGGAAGAGGGTGGAAGAATATGGCTAAACCAGAAGCTGCAGAGAACAGGGGAAGAAGGCTCTGTTTCAGAAAGATTGGGTTCCAAACCGGTCCTGCCCCCATCTAGCTGTGTGTCCTCAGGCAAGCTACTGAGCCTCTCTGAAATTAGATTTGCTATCCTTACCTGTATTCTGTCCTTTATCTCAAGTCAAGTTGTACAATGGCCATGGTCTCCCTTTCTCATCGGGCTGGAGGAGGTTTTCCTTGCCCACCTTTCCCGGGAGTTGTTGTGAGGATCAAATGAGAGACAGTATGCACAGCGGCCAACACAGAGCCCTTCACACAGTGATCTCTGTTTCTTCCCATTATTGTGAGAATCAAGTGAGCTATCGTGTTGCACAGGCTGGTAGAGTGCCTGGTACATAGTGAGCATTCTGTAAATATTAATTATTATTATTATTTATTATTAAACTAGGGAAACAAGCTTGGGAACTCCTGTATTTAAGGTGAGTAGAACCAACAGCAAGTGAGAGAGTGTTTTATTGAGCTTTGCTGTGTACCTGGTCCTGTGCTGGGCTCTCCCAGCCCTCATAGAATCAGCAATCTAGGTGGAGAGGCACTTAGATTTTTACATATTAAGATTAGCAATAGGTGGAAAAGCATATGGGAATAGCCTTGTTCTTCACCCATTAAAACTACACTGTATATTTAAAAAACAAAAAAAGATTAGCAATAATGCAAGATGTAAAATTCCTCTGAAGATGATTATGAGGACTCGCCATGGAGGCATCATTAATTGCTAAGTGAATGATAAAAGCCACATAAGAAAGTGGTTAAGGCACAGGCTTTGAACCAGCTCTGTCACTTCCTAGCTATAAAAAGTTGAACAAGTCACTGTGCCTCAGTTCCCTCAACTGTAAAATGGGGATAATGGTATAAGTCACAGCATTTTAGCCATTAAATGATATGAAGCATTTGAAGTGCTTATTATTAGTAATAACAGCAAACATTTATTAAGAGTTTTCTCTGTGCTGTGCAATTGGTTGAAGCTGATAGAAAGCACATACTCAATGTTGGCTGGTGTTGTCATTAAGCAAAAGAAAGATCCAAGCTGCCAGGGCCCAGAAATGTGAATTTTTAGGTGAATTAAAATCGAAGACCAAATTCTAGCCCAGAGATTTTGCTAAGCTATTATCAAACATTAGCCATTCTGGGTTGATACTGTCCTGGGATCAATGTTCTAGGCTTTTCTTTCTTTCTCTTTCATTCCATACAGTATGATAAAAACACATCCGGATTAGAAGAACCATGAATTCCTCAGGAGTCCTGTTAATAACCTTGTATTGAGTCAGCTACAGCTAAAGCATAAGATGTTATTATAAGAGCCAATGGGGGGTGAGCTTCGTAGTGCCCTGCTGGAAAGACAGAGGTCCCCTAGAAGATCAAAGCTAAGACCCTTCAGAAAACTGCAATGAGTCTTTTGACCCATTTGTCCCTGGCCCCAGAACTCCTTACCTCATTATGGAGTCTCACCTTATAATTCATAAACTGGGAAGGACCCAGAAATGTGCCCACCAAGGGTGAGGGCTGTATCTCTTCCTATCTCCCAGTATCTTTCTGGGGTAAGACTGGGACTCTCCAGAGGGGAATAGAGGAGAGTTTAGGATCCCAGTCTACTTGAACTGCTTCTGTTGTTTATGTAACAATGAGGGCCAGAGTACAGGAACCAGACCCAACTAAATAGGGTGGGATTGGGGGGAAGTGCACCCCCCCCACACACACACACTTAATCCTCCTTGATTTCCCTCTAAGAAGCCACCTGCGTGGTCCTCATAAGGAAAGGGAAGAATTTCAACCCCAGTGGGAGTTATGACCAGACAGTCTCCCTTTCCTACTTGATAGGAGAGTAAATCAGGGGCAACCAGAAGAATTAAAGAAGCAGAAAAGGAAGCAACCCAAATGTCCATCGATGGCTGAATGGATAAACAAAATGTGGTACATATACACAATGGAATATGATTCAGCCTTAAAAAGGAATGGGGCCTGACCCATGCTACAAGATGAATGGACGTTGAAGACACTATGCTAAGTGTTATAAGCCAGTTACATAAGGACAAATATGGTATAATTCCACTTACAGGAGGTGCCAAAAGTAGTCTGATTCACGAGGACGGAAAGTAGAGTGGTGGCTGCCAGGGGCTGGGGGGTCAGGGGGGTGAAGAGTTATTGTTTAATGGGTATAGAGTTTCGGTTTGGAAGGATGGAAATGTTCTGGAGATGGATAGTGGTGATGGTTGTGCAGGAATGTAAATGTACTCAGTGCCATGGAGGAGTACACTCAGAAATGGCTAAAATGGTAAGTTTTATGTCATGTATATTTTATCACGAGGAAACAAAAAAGGAAAAGAGAAGAGGGTAAGGCTCTTTAAACTCCCTTTGCCAACTGACATACTGGTTACTTGCTGTGTTCTAAATAGATCAATACAAGTCTAGTCCAAAGTCATATTTCAAGGTAAAGATGTAGTGATTCTTATATACAGTTGGAAATAGCTTTTAAAAACCTATTCCAATTTCCCCTTCCCACTGAACTTGCTCTCAAGATGAAATTCCATTTAGGTGGGGAATTTCGTCAGATCTTTTTTTAACACAGCCTATAGTTAACAAGGCAAAGGTGTGTCTCTACGCTTCTCTCAAATCGTCTACTGGAATTGGCTTTGTGGAAATCATCCAGATTCTGAATTTCTGCACACACATCTACTTGTTCCAACTTGCCATGGCCCAGCAAGTTAACAACCCACACTTACTTCACTCTGTGGGATCCTGGACGGGAGCGCCAACTCAGGAAGGAGCCTTTCCATAAATGAGCCGGCTAGGTGTATTCTCTGAGGTAGGCAACCTCAGAAAGCAGCAGAGCATGGAAAGAAGGTGCTCAGTTAAGTCTCTCAGTGAAGGAAGGCAAAGTCTATGTTTGCCCATTGTGGTTGTCATGTAAACTGCTCTACCACCTACTTAGACAAATTTTGAGGCCCATGAAAGACTACGACTTACTGGCTGATCTGCCAGAAACTCTGATCTGTTTGTTGAGGACCTCAGACTTAAAGTGTGTTCAGAATGTGTCATCTCTGTCCAACACTCCCTGAACATATTGCTTCTACAGATACAGAGGAGGAGAAAACTAGATAGGCAAGACATCAAGACTAATTACATAGTGTGTGTGTGTGTGTGTGTGTGTGTGTGTGTGTGTGTAATTTTTTTTCCCACCAAAGTCATCAAAATCTTTTGGTAACTTCACTGCTTCTTCATGGTAAAAATAGAAGAGAGTCTCTTCACTCTGGCCTATAAGCACGGATCGGAGTAGGATAGACATCGCTGGATGAAACTATGAGGGTATCGTGGTACATGAGTCACCTCAGTGTCTTCTGGCTCTAAAGCCACTCTTGAATAAGGAGGAACAGCAGCCTTCTCAGCCAAGACGTTTGTGGATGGAGCTGAATTTCACAGTGTGAGCACTCTCACAATGAGCTTCTCTCCCTTTCCCTAGTGAACTCACACGAACACTCTTTCCTCACCTCACCCCTGGCCCCTGGGGGGGCCCAATGGGATGACTCATGAAGCCACCTAAATGCTAAATTACCAGTTTTTAATAGAGATTTCAATATCATCTCCATGCACTGTACCATCAAATAAGTGAGGTCAGCTCTAAGAGAGGGCCCCGCAGAGGTTTCCAGGGCTCCTATTTGGACTTGTTTGTGGCTTACACACACACACACACACACACACACACACACACACAAACACACACACACACACACATGAAACAACCACTTGACTTCCCAACACCATGACTATAAACTTGGATGAAGAATGCAACCCTCTCCCCCCTCTCTTAGCCACCCACCCAGTACCAACAGCTTCATACTGTTCTGAAATGTTCTCTCAAAACCCTACTATAATCTACATGACACATCTATTAAATAACACATTAAGCAATATATTTCCACATCACAAAAGAGCAGTGAAAGCCATGGTGAGAGAAGTCAGAAAGTGATGGGGCTGAGGGAGGGAAAGATTGAACAGAAAGAAGCACAAAGGAAATCTTGCATATCTTGTTTGGGGTAGTAGCTAAATGGGTGTATTCAATTGTCAAAACTGGTATGAATACTTAAGACCAGTATATTTTATTATATGTAAGCTATACCCATGTAAGAATGGCACCTTCCAGGTAAAGGATGGCAACATGCAGTCATGGAGAACTTTTATTTTCCTTCACCTTTCTTGACATCTTTTATCTCCCCCAGGTCCCAAGATCTCAGGCGCAACCCAGCAGAGTCTCCCCTGCTCCATGAATGAGGGCCAAATATGAGAATGCTTTCTCTCCAAAATGCTGGCCAGATGTGGGGCTGGGGCTGCCAGCAGAAAAGAGGTTTTGTATGTGGGGTCCAGTCACCAACTCCTCTCTTAGGGTTTCTGTAGGTGCTCAGAACCCATCCCCTCCTGCTCCCTACTCATCCTCCTATGTTCTGAGCCACAGAGGACTCAATGTAGCTGCTCCAGACAAGGCTCAGAGAAAAGTCATCAAACATCTCAAACCAAAACATCCATGGCAATGTGCCTCGGAAGGATCCCTTTAACTGGGATTCCTGGGTTAGTGTGAGTGTGACAATCAGTTGCATGACCTCAGTCCAGCCTGGGGACCACCAGCCTGGAGTTCTCCTCTTACAGTAAGTCCAGGGAGCTCTTCACCTGGCTCCTGGACAACTTCTTGGCTGAGAATCTAGGGCCAGAAACACCTTGAGACTCCTGGCTGATTATCATTCTTCACCAGGGAGAAGCCACTGCTCCACACTGAGTTCACTCAAAGGTCTCAGTTGCAAATCTGTCCACCGGGGAGCAATACATCCCTGCTGTCCCTCACACGAGCATTCCTGCATTTCGCAGGTGATGAAATATTAGGAGACCAGAAGTTCTATTTCCGTGTTGGCTACCCTCTAGCCTAGCACTTTAACTGCCGATGTCTCCCCATTTATTAAATGGGCCCAGTAATGACACCGAGCACTTCTATCAGCGAGAATTTAAAGGTATTAATGAGATAATGACCACTAAGTATGGCGACTTCAGTAATAAATGGTGGCTTTGGATAGGGTCCACTGCAAGGGCATGAATTTCTTTTAAACTTTTAGGGATCTGTCATGCAGAAATCTGTCCACTTTCTTGTTCAAACTGGAAGATTTCAAGGATGACAGGAGTTGGGAGAGTTGAAATATCAATGAGTCAGTGTTGGTTTCTGATGCTTTGCTTTATCTGTTTCAATCTCTTTTCCCCACCATTAAAACCTCTGACTTCACTATTTTTCTCACTGCATTCCACTTCCTACCATTCTAGGGAGATGCTGGGGTTTCTGGATTCAATGGCAAGCATAACTTTAAAAAAAAACAGTGGTGCCATTTCACTCGGGACTACGTGTCTCACCCAGAAGACTCACCAACCAGAGGCAGGGAGTATTTTCTTTGGTTCAGAGGAGAGGCCCAGAATGCTAAATTAAAAGCAAAACATGGAGTCACTGCCCTAGAGTTCATTGGGGACTGGGAGGAGTGAAACTACCCCCCACCGACTCTCTCATTTTGAAGAAAGTGACCAAAAAGGTTAAATAATTAAAGGACAGTTCAAGACTAGGCTTCCTCTTAACCAGAAGCCACATCTCTTTAAAATTCCCCTTGGGATGCTGGTTTCATGGAGACACAGATGACTGAAAGAAGTCGCCAACACCACTTGTTGAATGGCCCCACCCAAGCAGCTGTGGGTGAGACTGAAGGGCAGGAGGTGCAGGCAGATCGTGTCACCAAACAAAACCAAGGCAGATGCAGGGACTCGATTGAACATATTTCTGAGGGACAGGAATCAGAAGAGACAAAGCAGTACCTTCCCCCCAAAAAAGTGGCCCTGAAGTTAAAGCAATGACGAGCCCATTTGTGGAACATCTCAGCGCTGGAGCACATAGCACTACTTCAAGCCTATTTAAGTCAGGACAGGTCTACCTTCACTTCTGCCTTCCCAGACATAAGGAGACAAGCCTTTCTCACGAGCTGTCTTTCACTGGCAGCAAACAGGGCAGAACAGACTTTGTCCTCTTTCCCATCACACATAGTCAGAGATGACCCGAAAAAAAAAAAAAGTGGAAAGCACATCCTGCCTCCTTGTAAATGTAGTACAACCCGCACTGGCCAACCTCTGTAAAGCTCTATACTCTGATGCTTTCCTACCACCATGAAGTCAGGGAGATCTCAGCCCCCAAAACCACCTCCACCTGATCCTCACCTGTTGCACCTGCCCATTTGCCATGGATTCACACCAGGAGAGAAAGTAAAAGGTCAGATAGGGGTCTCTCCACAACAACAGCCCAGAGATCCTAGGGGAACTGACATTTAAAATGCCACCTCTTCCAAGCTGTCACAGAGGAACATAACTTTTAACTCTACCCCCACTCCTAAGCCCCTCTGGCTTCCTTGCAACACTTTCCCTCTGTGGTTTGTCTGGAAAGAGTTAAAGAAGGTGCATGGCTAATTCCCCAAACCCTCCCTCTTATCTACATAGAAAAAGAGCAGCCGTACACGGAGACACGGAGACACGCAGAAACCCACTGGCAATTTAGCTCAGACCTCACCTATCTTATGCAACAGCACACACACATGCGCGCGCACACACACACCCCCGAAGGCCAGAGTCCACATTCCCCCCCGCTTTAATTCAGTAGACACAGTTTTGTGTCTTTCTTTTCCCTACGCAGAACCCGGCTCGACTGGCAGCAGAGAGATAGATGTAACCTTAGTGCCAAGCTCCTTGCAGAAACACAGAGACACACAGGAACCAAAATGCATCTCATAGCTCTCCGTGGTGCTGAAATCACGCTAGCAAGGAAAGCGAAGGAGCAAGTG
Organism: Proteles cristata cristata; assembly: GCA_017311185.1. NCBI lineage: Eukaryota > Metazoa > Chordata > Mammalia > Carnivora > Hyaenidae > Proteles > Proteles cristata. The sequence continues at coordinate 1,025,830 of JAESUZ010000008.1, read as the reverse complement.
AGCTGGACTTACCCGGCTGAGGGTGGGCGACAGGGGAGCGAGGGGAGCTTCCTGCGAAGAGAATTCTTGCCTGTGTGAGCTGGAACCAGCTGATGCGCTCACCTACAGAACCCACCTCTCTCCCTTTTCTTCCCTTCCTCCTTTTCTGGGAGGAAGAGAGGAGGCTCCACGAAAGAAATGAAACCCAAGCCGACAGGGCTGAAGTGGAGGCAGAAAGAGGAGGCAACAAAAATAAGATTAAAAAGTCAGGTGGCTTTACTCCACTGGTGGTAATTCCTTGGGTCGGGGGGGACCCCTCTTCTCTCGCTCTCTGTGTCTGTGCCTTTCTCAGTCTCTGCGTGTTGAGCCAACAGCCTTAGCACAGTAGGTTCCTGCCTCTGACGTGAGAGACAAGGCAGCCTGGGACTGCTTTGCTGTCTCTCTCTCACGCGCTCTCTCTTTTCCCCTCTTGCTGAAATTTCAGCAGCATGATATATTTTTTTTAAGCCTTCGTTTTTTCCATCCCCCTACAAGCAGCCCCCTAGTGGACAGAAAGGAAAAACATCTAGAGCTCTTTTTTGAACAGTCCAGATTCAGACACAGGAGCAATCTTAAACGCACAAACTCCTGGGGGCTGCTTCTGCACAGATAGGGCCCTGTATATCCAGAGTCCTCTCTCTGGCCAACCCATATGGGAAGAGAGAGGGAGGCAGAGGAAGAGGGAGGAGACGGGAGCTTTTGCAGACTCTTTGTCCACAATTGCAGAAGTAAAGGGTGGGATGGGGCGGGGGAGAAGTGGTTGGGGAGAGGTGGGATGGGGCGGGGGAGAAGTGGTTGGGGAGAGAATATTTTGAAAGATGAGTTGGGGGGGGGGGCCTCAAGTGCTTTAAGGTCTAATTCAGCAGAAAGACACCCTTTAAAAAGTCAGAGTCTGCAGCCAGGTGAGCGATGTCTATACTTAGGACAACCCAGAACTGGAGAGCTTAAAGAGGCAGCGACTGGAGGCAACCAAGCAGAAGGTATCTAGCCACCTCATCTAATACCCTCGAATGGCTTTTTTGAAAACTGGTGAGAAAAATACATGGGAAGCTGCAGCCTGCGAGCATCTCAGAGATGGAGAGAGAAGCGACCTCTTTGAGCATCCATGGAGAACTGCAGGAGAGAAAACAACCAATGGGTCACTTCTCATAGGCTCCTAAGGGATGCCGTACACTCTTTTTTAAATGTATAGTCTCACGACCTTCTGGAAAAAGTCCTGGGTACTTACATCTATAAAGTTGAGCTCTAGTTTCAGGCTGCCACTCGCTTACTGGACATTTTGCTTCCTTGTGGCTCAATTTCACTGTTTGTAAAATGTGGATAATGCTGCCCTCTCCCTACTGAATAGAAATGCTGAGGGACTGGAATAGTATAGAGACATAGAACTGTAGAATTGGCAGGTAATTTAAAGGTAATCATAGCAAAACACTTTCCTTATATTTATTCCTAGCAAATAATAATAGCTAGCATTTATAGAGGATTTTGCAGGTATCAGGCATGGTTATAAGCCCTCACATGCATTAGCTCACTTAATATATATAATAACCCTATCATGCAGATGCTATGATTACTGTTTTATAGACTGGAAAACTGAGGCACAGAGGGATATAATGATTTGCCCAAGTCACCAAGTTAATGAATAACAGAAGTGAAGCTAAAATACAGACCATCTGATCCTGGAGCTTATGTTATTAACCTCTATATACAATGAATGTACACTCAGAAGTGACAGCATCTGAAATAAATAGAAGAAAGACCCATGGCTATCATTATTTTCGTTTATGATAAAGTGTCTAGATTGGTGTAATAAATTTATATGCTGCTGAGTTTTTAAAATAAATTATTTACAACTACGGGTGCCAAACAAACTGTGGAAATTGCTATTACTGATGAGAATTCTCTAAGAAAACTAATTCTCTTGGTGATTTGGGTAGTTTCACATATAAAAAACTGGCTGTAAATCTCACGAAGTTGGAAATTACTGGGCTTTAAAATCAGTTCAGAAGACGCGTCACTCGATTTCTGTACCAAAAGCAGATCGTTACCTAGTGCCTAACACAGTACTGGGATGGAACTAGGAATTTGATGAGCTCAATTGTTGCAAAGCACCCAGCTAATAAGTACTCAGTGAGCTGTTGACATTTTCTTCAGACTTTCAGAATTGTGAATTCCTTACCTAACGTGGCTTACTTCTTCCTGACTTTCTGTGGATCAAAAGTGAATGGAGCAGGACAAAGATGGGATGTGAGCGTTCCTAATGGAGTTTCCAGCTCCTCAAAGTGGGAGAGAAGGGCAAGAAAGACCATCCAATTCAGGGTGTGTGCTTGCTGAGACATGGTCAAGTGCAATGTAACAAATGAGCACATAGAGAAAATAGCCAACCTGATCTTTGAGGATGAGGGTACCTCCTGAGAAGTGGGGCATCTAAACTGAGGCCTGAAGAATGAGAAGTTATCTCAGCAAAGGGTGGGGAAGAGAGTTAAATAGAAGGCATAGCATGTGCCTTTCAAGGTAAACATTACTCTTCTATTCATAAATGGGGAAAACTGAGGCTCAAAAGTTAAGTGGCTTGATCAAGGTCACACATCTAGTTAAATATAATTTATTTAAATATACAAATTAAATACACATCTATTTGACTCTAAAGTAATCCTCTTTATGAAGTGCCATATTGTCTTCTCTCATCTCTAGGAAGTGCACACAGGATTTCTTAAGCTGTTTCAATAAAATGTATACAGTAACTGAGTGCTGATGTGATAGCTACTCAACTGGAAGTGTGATCTGTTAGATGAGAAAGCCACAAGAAGGCAGTAGTCAGTACAAAAAGAAAAAAAGGAGAAATTCAGAATGGCAGAATTGTTTTAGGTGGATGTGTAATTACTCAATGTATTCGGAAGTAGGAATATTTCAGAGGTGCAAAGACATCAGAGACTCCTATTTGAAAGGGAGAAGGGGGGCTCCTGGGTGGCTCAGTTGGTTAAGAATCCAACTTTGTCTCAGGGCATGAGTTCATGGTTCATGGGTTCAAGCCCCACATCAGGCTCTGTGCGGACAGCTCAGACTTGGATCCTACTTCTGATTCTGTGTGTCCCTCTCTCTCTGCCCCTTCCCTGCTCACGCTCTCACTCTCTCTCCCTCTCAAAAATAAACATTTTAAAAAAATTTTTTAAAGGGGGGGAAGGAATGCAGAAAGGGCTAAAAGAGATTAGATTCAGATTAAGTGCTGTGGGAGCCCAGAGAAGAGTGGTTTTTCATCTGGACTTTGAATAACGGGGGCTTGGGAAACTGAGCTTAGCCAAATTATGCACTCCATGGCACTCAGGAAGTTCATACATAGAAAAAAGAAGATCCAAGTTGTCACGAAAAGTTGTAGCACACAGGAAGAAGAGAGTCAAAGATAACTGTAGACAGAAGGGTGTCAAACTAGAAAATGGAAAGCTTTGGGAGGGGCAAAGGGGCAGTGAGGTTGATAGATGAATTTGGCCTTGGATATATTCAATTGGGATCATGAAAAAAGTGTCTAAATAGTGGTTGGAGTGTGTCTCTGGAGCTCAGATTAGAGGCTTGTGGTCAGTGATATAGATCTGGAGCCATTTTCATGGACATGATAGTTTGCCGGATGGAGACCATCAATGAGGGAGAAAACTAGGAAGAGTAAGGACAGAATTCTATCCCTATTTCATTAGTCCCTGGACCACATTTTATACTTCGTTAGTCCTTGTGGCTAAAGTGCTTGGTATCCAGTAGATATCCACAAAATACTTGTTGATTGGCTCATAATAGCTCAAATCATGTGTTAGTTGAAGATAATATCAGGACTGAGACCTATTGTGGGTTCCTTAGCTTCCAATCTATGCTGAGAGAGAAGGCCCCCCTGTCACAGTCTCCTTCCTGGAAGCTGGTAATCATTGTCCCTGGTTTTAATTTTTTACCTAGCACCCCAGCCCCCAAGTCCTTCTCTGGATTGGTATTAACTCTCCATCCATGTTTCTAGACCAAACTAAGCCTGACCACATGGGTACTAGAGAGCTTACAAATCAGGAAACAAATATTCAGACCCTGCTGAAGAAACTGCCTTGGGAACAGGCCGCTAAAGTGAAGATCTGGAGCTAGGTGTTGCTTCTAGGGCCCATGGAGAAAGGAAAGAGAAGACAGAAGCCATTGCCAACAGAGTTTCCTGATAATGAAGACTTCCTGAAAGCAGTCCAACTCAAGAAGGATGGCCACTTCTTAGGACATTGTAAGGAGATCCAAACATTAGTTGGGTGGTTGGAGCTAATAACTTGTCTATTCCATTCCCTTCCAGCTCAGACAATGTAGGATCGTATTGGCTTAATGGATGAGAGATTTGTTTACAAAGAATGAGTTCAAGATTTGGGCTTCATTTTCTAGGGGGTAGAGGGTGGAATTCTTAAAAGATGACCAGGAGGGTCATATAGCTCCAAAGCTTACCCTCACAAGGATATAGAAAAGTCCCTGTCTCCTAAAGCCAGGGCTGGGCTTAGGCTCAGCCCCAGCCTGACTCAGCAGGCTTTGGTGACCTCATTGCACAATGGGGGTGATGTCTGGAAAGAGGCCTGGAGCGCTGGCTGACTGCCATACAGACAGAAAGGCTAGAGTTTCAGCCAGGCACTGGTTGGGGGAAGGAGCATGAAGAAGGGGCCCCAAGAGCACTGATGGATAGGAGCCTATAAAAAGAGCAAGGGAAATGGTGGACTTGCCTGAGCTGGGGAGACAAGTGGGGCATATGGGTAACCCCAAGTTCTGGCAACCCACTGAAGAGCTAGGGTCTGCCCAATGTGTCAGTGGAGTACATGGAAAGGGACCTCTGCTCCAAATCTTTCTCCTACTGTATGCCATGAGATGGCAGACACCATTAGATAGACTATAGCATTTATTATGTTTACATTTATTATTTATTTCCCTTTCTCAACTTCATTCTTTCTTTTTTTTTCTGAAACAAGAACCTGCCCATCCTCCAACCCAGGCACTAACCTGGACACTTGACCTAGACCTGGCTAACCCAGGCTCTCTGTCTAGATACAGTGATGGGTCCAGGGCTGGGCACATGGGCTAATTGGCAGGTCCAATCAGATCTTACTTACGAGAAAAGAAATATTATTTTCCTAATGGAGTTGCCAAACAGGAACCATGTAAGCCTGGCATTGACCACAGCCATCTTCCCTGACCCTATGGAGGAATCCCATCCACAGTTAAAAACAATGATGTCAACACCCAGCAGGGAACAGCCAATGATGGGGAGAAAGAGTGCCCAGATAATGTCTTTTGAGGCCCTAGATCCAGCCAGCCCTGAATCGTCCAGTTAGGTGAGCTGATAAATTCTCCTTTTGCTTAAACCAATTTGTGTTGGGTTTTTGTCAAGCTGTCTTAACTCTTGAACCCTCTAAGACTCCCAGAAAAATTCAAATTCCTCTTATGGGTACACCTTTAGCCAGGGTGAGAAGCATATAACTGGGAACCTAAGAACAGATAAGTACTTAGAACATAGGAACAAGAACAGGATGTAGGATGGTTTAAGATGCCATTGGTGCTGGTGGAAGAAAGATAAACATTTCCTTCTTCATTGGTCTGCTAAGGATAGGTCTGATGTCCAAGTTCCTTTCTTGGAGAGTGCGGAAAGCCCAGTAAAATGACAAGGGAGCCATTGCTGCATCCCTGCAGAAAATGCTAGAAATTGGGAGGCATGGGGTGGGTCTACCCCAGAGCACACATTTGTTCTGAAGCTTATGTGGTTACATATACTTTTCCAGTTGGAGAGACTCTGTGCCCAAACCTGTTACCAGGGGCATCACAGGGCTCTGCTGCCCTGCTTGTGACGTGCCTACCTGGGTAAGGGTGGCAAGACCAGGGACCATGTCCATCCTTGATAAACCCACTCTTCTCCTCACCCCCAAACCTCTTGCATATCCAGCTTGGACTATGTCCCAAGCACCTCCTACTTCCTTGGCTCTTCTCTGGTCACAGCTGGCTCAGAGGGCTCTGAGCAGAGTCCTATTCTGGGAAGCCGCAGCCCCGAGCCGTGTGAGCAAGTTTGCACTATCTCACTCTCAGACAGGCACCTGCCCCTCCTCCTGCTGGTGCCTTGGCTTTGGCATATAGGTGGCCTGACCAGCTGCAGCCTGCCTGGGAGGGAGGGCTGCTGGAGTGATGGAATGCCAGCCAGGGAGGGATGCGGCTGGGCCCCTGGTTCCCCAGCCTGCCTGCCAGCCAGTGGGAATCGTTATCTACACCAGAGAGAGAGCCAGGCTTCCCACACTAAATTAGCAAGAGCAGAGCAGATGTCTCCCTTCAGTGCAGCAAAGGATTAGACAGGATAGAGCTCGTGTCTTTCCCTTTTCCTACAGTCAAGGGCAAGCATGGAGCCCTAGGGTAGCGGCCTTTCCCTGGTGTTCAGAGACCACATCATGGGTGGGCAGCCTGGGGTCAAAACCAGCCCACTGCCCCCCTGCCTGGGGCGTGGGTTTCCTTCCTCACAAATTCCTCACTCTCATTTTGTCTTGAGACCTGGTGTTCATTTCCTTTGGTCTCTGAATAGCAAAATGGAGGCCTTATTTTAGATCTTCTCTTCTTCGGAGTTGGCCATATTAGAAACGTCAAACCTTCCCCCCTACTTCCTCCCTGAGCCCTGTCTCCTGGGGAGAGCTGTAGTCCAAGTGGCGAGGTCTCCTCCCTTCTCCGGCAGCTACCCTCTGCTGTTTTGTACCCTCCTTCCTTATCAGCAGCACAGAGTGTGGAGGGGTGGTGGGCCGGGGGGCCACTCCAGCCTGTCACCCTCCAGTGACCCTCATCATTCTCTATTTCTCAGCCTGACTGCAGCAGCTGAAACCTTCCCACCCCTGCCGGCCTGGCTCACACGTCCCTCTCCTCAGCCTTTCCTTTCACTGCGGGAAGTAGCCACACCTGCCTGCCCGGATCTGAATCCTCAACCAGTCACTCTGAACAAGGCACCTTTCTCTTTGGTTTTCACTTACGTAAAGTGGAGATAGTAACTATACCTTCATCCTAGGGTGGCGTGTGCAGGTTGTGGAAGTTCATTCGTGGAACGCACTAGACAGCACCTGCTAGCTATCCGTCCATCCATGCTAGCTATTATTCGGCAAACATGTTTGAACACACACACTTGTCTTAAAAGCCCTCCTTGCCCTTACCTTTGCCTGACCCTGGCTTTATGAATAAATGTCCTTTCTGGGTTCAGCACTTTCCCCCTTGGCTCCTGCTTCGTTGAAAATTGAGAGGATCCAAGGACTTTGACTTTGGGTCTGTGGACCTCTGTCTCCAGAGGCCTCTGTGGTCTGAAGGAGGGAAGAGCCTAGGTCTGGGGTGGATCAGACCCGGTTTAAACTTCTGCTAAATGACTCAGGAAGCACCCAGCCTCTGGCTGGCCCCTTATACCTCCACATCTCAATTCTCTTATCACAAAAAAAGCAGGGGGGCATAATAATGACTTGCTCTCCGTGGTGTTGTATCGATCAGATGAAATGATGGACGGAAAACACAGTAGAAACTCAGCAGCTGTCTGTTTAGTATCTGTCTCACCTCCCTGCATGTGCCTGACCTTTCTGCCTTTGCCTCTAGAATGCCACCTCCCAGAGAGGTCTTTCCTGACACCCTTTCACATGGCCAGCGATGCTGCCACCCTCCCACACACCCCCTCCCAGCATTATTTTTTCCATCCCCCTTAACACCGGCTGATACTTCAGAGCCCACCTTCCTGTTTGTTTATGGGACAGCACCCTACCTGGCTCCAGGATGTCAGCGCCTCCACCCTAGCTGTGAGCCCGAAAGCCTAGAACAGTACCTGGTTCTTGCAAACAGGTTCAGTAAATATTGCCGCTTCGGAGCACATTTTATATCCTAGCCATTTTTAGCCCCCTCGCACCGTGGTTTATTGCCAGCGGTGAGGTTTTGAATCAAGCAGAACAAAATTTAAACCTTCTCTCTTCTACCTTAAGAAATGTACTCTGAGCTCCCATTTTTCGTCTGTGGGATGGAGAAAATAATATTTATACCAAAGGGTTATCTTGAAGATTAACTGAGATAATGGTGCCTAGAACAGTAATTGACAGATGGAGGGAGCTCATTAAGTCCTTGGTGAATGGAACCGGTAGAAGGAAAGAGAAAGAGGGACCTCGGGCAGTCCGGCCCTTTATCAGATCCCCTAACTGCAACCTTTCTGTCCCCCCTCCCTTCCCCTTTTCCTGGGCCTGCCAGAAGCTGGCTCCACGGGGACTCCTGCTAATCCTTCAGCCACAGGGCGTCTGCCTCTCCAAGATCCTGCTGGCAATAGCAATCTGGATCGGCCTGAGAAGTTATTACCCTTTAAAGCAAGAGTCGACCACTAGTTTAGTTCAAGTGCCACAAATAGGGAACAAATTTTGCCAGAGGCACCAGAGTGGCCAAAAGAACATTTTTCCAATTTTCAGAACAGGTGTCACCAGCACCCATTAGCGCTTGGGCTTCATGCTTTGTTTTTCTAAAAGGCCTTTTCTTATTTACTTCCTGTATCTCTTTTCATCTTTTTTTTTTTTGTCTACTGCTCTTGAGTAAAGAGTCATTTGCCTTCTCCCCTCTTCCTTCCTTTACTCCACACTCCTCCCGCCTTCTCCCCACCCTCCTTTCACTTCCTTTCTCCAAGTGGCCAGAGTATGATTCCAAAGTGTAGACAAAGCCCCAACATTGTGAGGCCCCTGTCTTGGGAGACAGATGACCTATGGCTCCCCTCCCTGTCTATTTCAGCAGTCACAGTGCAGGCTCACTATTAACACAGTGAGGGGGCTGGGGGGTGGGAGCAGATAGTTTTTTTTTTCTTTTTTGCCAATTTGAGGGTAGCTTAGATTCAGAAAAGCAAATTCAAGCCCCATCTGTGATGGACTTGTATTTTCTCACTTGGAGTAGCACTGTTGGAAAGTGATCATTCAACAGCTCAAAGTCAGATTTTGAGTTTCTTCGGCCTCAAATGTAGGCAAACCATCCCAACTTCATACACCCCCTCTGCACCGAGCAAGGTCCATGTGCTCCTGGGGCCTTTGTCAAATCTGAAGACAGACCCTTGCCTTTTGTCAGAATCTGATACAGTGCAGGGCACCTCCAAGTGACTGGGGTCCAGCGTGCTGTGACCTTGAATGCATGAGCTACTTTTGAAAGAAAACTTTTTACTGCAAAGAACAGCAAAGAACAAGCTAGGTGGCTCTGACTTAAAAAATAAATAAATAAAGTATTTTAAGTGGCATAGATATTTAGGCTAGAGGAAAAAGCTAGAGGGAAATATATGTTAGAAGAATATATACATATACATGTGAATACATTACTATGAGCCCAGTATTGTGCTAAGCACTTTACATACTAGCTTTCATTTACTTAAGTGCTTAGGAAGAAAAATGGAGGAAAAGAATCTCTGAAGTAGGTGAGAGCATGCATTTATCTTGTACCAAAGAATAAAGATGAATGAGAGTCCTGGTAAGAAAGTAGGTAAACGGATGCTACAGAGGGACCAGCCTTCATCTGGGCTTCCAGCCAGAGGCATCCAGAAGAAAGGAAATAATGAACTTGTAGGATGTTAGAGCTGGAAAGAGCGTCAGAACTGATCTTTCCCAACCACAGTCAGTTCCATTTTACAGATGGGGGTACCAAGGCCCGAAGAAGGAAAGCGACACACTCACCCTGCCATAGCTGGGTGTGTCCAGTGTCCCCTCCTCGGCCAAGGATCCTTCGTGGAAACCTAGCAGTGTGTCCCCCATGCCCCCACCAGCCAGGAGGGAAGGGTCATTTCTCCCCAAGTCCCCCACATGCCCCTGCCAGCCATCTGTTAATCTGTGAGGGGTAATGGCTGTTTGTGGTCCCAGTGACTCATCTCATGACAAGGGCTCCTGCTGACCACTGGGCTGACCAGTCCAGCCCTCAGACGCCACGTTGTCCCTGGTCTCCGGTGCATCTGCTCCTGCAGCGAGCTGGTTTTATCTTACATTATGGCCTCAGTGTCATTATTGAGGACTGGTCCCCAAACTCGAGAAAGTCAAGATGTGGTATCTGTCCTGTGAACCTGTTTGTGCTGCTTGAAACCTCAGATTCACAGTGTTTGAGGGGGCAGAGCCCACATGTCATCTGGCTGAACCCTGCCTGTCTGAAAGCAGTGAGTGGACTTCCTCAAAGCGACACGGCTGGTTGAAAAATGTTGAGGCCAGCACCTGTCCTCACTTCCTGCAGGAAAGGATAAGTGAGACAGCAGGGGTTACTAGTACTAGTAGATTCCTGGCACAGGTGGGTGTGGGGGGCATCATGGCTGGCCTCACAGTATAGGCATGGCGGGGGCAGGGGGCATGGGAGGCTTGGCGGGGGCAGAGGGCATGGTACATGCAGCCAGCTGCTTGTCCACCATGTACCTGCCGGGACCCTGGCCACCTCGCACTTGCCAGGCAATCCCTTTGCACAACCCACTGACATCTCACCTGAACCCACAAAAGATGCCAAGCAGCAATTCCAACCCCATTTCCCAGCACAAGTGTGTGGGCTCAAAGATAGCACTTAACTGATAAGAAGAATAATGTGATAAAAATATAAGCTTGCTATAAATAATAGATGATAATAATGTAGTATTAAATAATTGACCATATTCACACAACAAATATGTTAGGGAGCCTCAAGGGCGTATGTCTCCTGGGCTGTGTTTCCTATGTGATTATAGTTGGGATAATAAATAACATTAATTTAGCATTTATCAGGTACCAAATACTGTTGTTAATATGTGTGTTTGTGTGTGTGTGTGCGCGCACACACACTCATATAGACATAGAGAAAGGCCAAAGACAGTATATATAATATACTTAGTATAGATGATATATGTACACAGATATTTTTTAATTCATCCTTCATCATTCCCTTACTAAGTTCGGCGCTATCATCCCCATTTCATAGATGAAAACACTGAGGGACAGAGAGGTTAAAACAAAGCTCACAACAAAACTCCATTCCAACAGCTATACTTTGCTCCAGGCCCTCAGTTCAGGGAGGGTCTGGCCTCCGCCCTGCTCCTGCATAATGAGAGGAGTACAGGACCTCCCCTTCCTCACTGCCTCCCACGGTGCCCCCACACAGGCACTTCCTTTATTCCAAAAGGGAGCTGGACCAAAGCCCAGAAGAGGGTCCAGGAAACTTATGTTATATTCCCAGGTCATCCAGGGACTGTCATCTTAAGCTTAGTAATAATGAGACGAGAAAAGTCGGCTTGAGAGCATTGGGTGCAAGGGCGCACCCCCAGGGCGAGGCTGGGCGGGTCTGGAGCGAGGGGGCCACCAAGGCGAGACCAAGGGTGCCTCCAATGGGCAAGCAGGAAAGTGACACGGCCCAAGGCTCCAGCAGGCTGGGCAGGTCCGGGCAGCACGTGTCAACAGCAAACATATTAAGAGGGTTTTACTGTAATCTAGAAAGCGATAAACTGACATCTTTAAATCCATCTAATGCCTTACAATCAAAAATTAAATCATCTGGTATCAAGAGCAACGGAGTAGATAGCACAGGCAGGGAGAGGCGTGGGCGCTGGGGCCGAACTCCAGGGTGGAAACAACGTGCCAGTCAACAGGTGGCAGAGAGAAAGTGAGGATAAACAGAGGATTTGCAAGAAGGCCCAGGAGAGAAAATGAGATGTTTGAACAGAGCTGAGCTGCGGGATGGGGGTGGGAAGGGTGTTTGCTTCTTAGCATGACCCTGCTTGCCACACACAGCACACCGGCGACTGGGCGCTCACTCCCATGCCAGCTGGTTCTGGAATTCCATACCACAGGGGAAGGCTTGCAGCAGGGCCACGGTGTCCCGTCCATGATCGCTGACCTGAGTGTGATGCCATCCCTGAAGGGAGATGGAAATAGAAACTACAGTTTAAAAAAATGAAAAAAAATTTTTTTTCAAGTCTCCCCATTCCCAGGTCACTAAATCCAATAATAGGACTCCCCACCTCTCTGTCATGCTGGACCCCAAGCATCTGCTCCGTTCACAGGTTTGCAGAGTGGAAGAAACATACAACCTAAGTATAGACTAAAACTCTGCCAGGGTTTGGAAATGTCTTCTGCCCCAAAGAGCTCCTATTCTTAATCTGTGGCTAACAATCCTTTGTCGTATGAATCACTCATGTCATTGGAGGCCCAGGGCTCTGGACAAGCGAAGAGATAGCACCGTGAATGTAATTCAGTCAGACGCCGAAGCCAAGAGTTGGCCACCCTTAGCTGAGAGGAAGTAGGATCTCTGAGCATTCTGAGTGTGTGTGTGTGTGTGTGTGTGTGTGTGTGTGTGTGTGTGTGTGTGACAGAGAGAGAGAGACTGTAGGCAACTAGGAACCACGGAGTGGCCTGCAGTGGACGCTGAGGGGCCACCCCAAAGGTGTCACGGGTGGACTATGCATGTCTGTCCAAGCCACCATCTCGCTCCAGAGAGGCACAACGGTCTTGCCGAAGGCTCTCACCCAGGATGTCACTCTACCATGAATACACCAAGCGTGAAGTAATGTGACAGGTTCTGGGGAAAGACTGGTCGCTGCAGACACATTTGGAGATGTGGAGAACCGCCGAAAAAAACAATAAACAAGAGGGGGACACTCACAAAGATGGCCGTGAGGACAAGAGAGGGAGAGTGGGACTGAGGTGTGCCAACCATAAAATCCCAACGAGGGATTCAGCTCCTCGGGTAAATTTCTTCCCTCAACCAGGTGAGAAGTGGTACTTGACGACCCATTCTCTGAGGCGATTCCATCTGCACTGGTTTCCTTGGGCGGCCATCACAAACTGGGTGGCAACTTTATTGTCTCCCAGTTCTGGAAGCTACAAGTCCAAAATCAGGGTGTCAGCAGGGCCATGCTTCTCCCGGAGCCTGGGAGGGAGAATCCTTCCTCACCTCTTCCCAGGTTCCAGTGGTTGCCGGAATGCTCTGCGGTCCTCTTTCCCTTGCTACTGCAACAAGTCAACCTCTGTCTGTCATCACATGGCGTCCTCTCCATGCCCCCACTGTCCTCTTCCTGTGAAGACATTAGTCAGTGGAATAGGGGCCACCTCATCTTAACTTGATTACTTGGTCATGTCTGGGCTTTATTTCCACCTAAGGTCCTATTCGCAGGTAGCAGGGGTGAGGCCTTGATCTCAAACACACCTTTTTTTTTTTAATGTTTTATTTATTTCTAGGAGAGAGAGACAGCATGAGCAGGGGAGAGTCAGAGAGAGAGGGAGTCACATACTCTGAAACAGGCCCCAGGCTCTGAGCTGGCAGTCAGCACAGAGCCTGACACGGGGCTCGAACCCACGAACCACGAGATCATGACCTGAACGAAAGTCGGACGCTTAACCGACTAAGCCACCCAGGCGCCCCATCAAACACATCTTTTTGATTCAACTCACAACATCATCTGATCATCCTAGCCCTCCAAGAACCCCACACCGCCTTGACTTATCCTGTGAGGAGGAAGGGACAGAGCAAGCCAAGTAAGCCTACTCTGCCCCCCACGCCTCCCTCTACAGTGGGGACAGAGAGTGCCTTATTCAAGGCTCCTTGAGACTCGCTGGGACAAACAGTAGACCTCCTCACTTAGCCCTTCTCTTTCTCAATATGCTTCCAAGGGAGATGAACCTTGACAGATGTGTGTGTGTGTGTGTGTGTGTGTGTGTGTGTGTGTGTGTGTGTGTGTTAGGTCGACAGGTGGCACTTGTCTTACTCTATCTCCATCGCCGTAGAAATCATAGACCCGTTGGGAGCAAGAACAGTGTCTGACTTGCATGTGTGTTCCCTACATTCCAGGCTCTCAGGGCTGCTTCATTCGATAAATATTTGTTGAATTGAACCGAATGAAACTAAATTGAGTTGTGGGAACAGATCGGGCCAATACTGCTTTGGCTTTGGAACGTAAAAAGAAAGGGTTTGTCGAGAGCAGAGCAAGGGCTTGGGACAGAGAGAAAATAGCTATCCTGAGGCTCTGACAGGGCCGCATGTCAAAGTGACATGCCCTGCGCTTCTGGTGAGACATTATCTCTTCCAGGGTCCCACGTCTCCTTGTCCTCATACAGCGTGCGTCACACTCCCCACTAGCCTTCCCCAGGGAACACGGTGACCACAGGCACAGCAGGACTCTTCACATCATACCCTTCCTTTCTCTGGGAATTCTCGTTCCTTTTACACTGCATCCAGGCACTGCCTGCTGGGGCCACACAGTTCCCAGAAAACAGCCATATGTACCTGTGCCATTTCCTAAGCTTCAAATCTAGCTCCGTCTGGTGGTGTCTCTAGTTGCCCCCAATTGGCAGCAATGCCCCTGATGCCCACTTCTGTCACTACATGACTGCTGGTGTCCCCCAGGTCCCCCAGGTGATGCTTCTGTCAACGATGGCACCAGAAGGTGAAAAGGGGCTGCTGCTAACGTGGGCCCAGAGCTGCATCACGGACCCTGGGGGACAGGGCTGCCACAGCAAGCCACAATATCAAGGCCACCACCAATGTCACCAGCACGGCTTCCTACAGAGCCAGGCCCACTGCCCAGACCTCCACTCCTGTGCTGCCAAAGCAACCAACACCAGCCTGAGGCTACTGTCATGCTGGGCACCTCTTGGAGGACCCAGGAATGACCCTGGGCACTTGTAATGCTTGGTTAGCAACCTCCTCACCCCGAGGTCCAGGCATGAGACCTGAGGGCTGAGTGAAGACAGTCTGAGTGGAAGGTGGAAGCCCATGGCGATTTTTCAGTGGAGGCCATTATCCCTCCATTCTGGGATGGCTCGTTGCCCTTGAATGAAGTGTGTATACCTGCATCTCTCTCCACTCATGAGTTAGTCCCCAAGCTTCCTGTCACTGATCCCTCAGAGCTTTGCTTCATGGGTCCCACCAGGCTTGATACTAGAGCCAACTCAGATAAAACTAAAGCTATGCATTTTAATATGTCAATTAAAACTAAATTTTTGCCTAAATGTCTTTTTCCGGTTATGAAAGTAAAGCACAATGGAGGGACCTAAGAGCAACCAGGTCGGAGTCAGCCAGCAGGTCTAAGACTAAGTCATGGGCCAGAAAGAAACCATGAGCCCCCCCCCCATTTCCTTTCCCCCATTCAGGTTTTCTAGGAACGTCAAATATGGTCACTGCAGCCATAGTCCTTGCTTTGGGGAATTGGTTAAAAGAGTAAGCCTGGGCCTTCATATAATCAGAAATGCCCCCAAATTGTATGAAATAAGATAAAAGGTGATAACGCACGTGGCCTGCTGGTTTTGCCAAAATATTCCCAAGGCTGAACACGATTGGGTTTATCAAGTTCTAGTTGTTTCCTTGTTTCTCTTGTTTGCTAAGGAGGCCCCAGTACCCTGCAAGTCTTCATCTCACCTTCGGCTCTGATCCTGAAGCCACAGCAGGCCCTTGGCCTGGCTGAGATGCAGAGATCTGCTGGGCTGCCCTCACCTGGAAGTCTGAGGACTAATGCCTCTCCTGATCTGAGGGCCAAGCCTGGCACGCCTGGAGGTCTCCATGGAGACGCGAAGAGCTCTGGGAGTGCAGGGTAATGTCGATGATGGGACCAAGCTCTAACCAGCCCCTCCCACAGCCCCACTCGACTCACTTGGAGGGGGCCTCACACAGGAAGGCCACACATCCAGCTGGAGGGCCCAGGACCCTCATCCTTCCCTCAGAAGGGACACTCTGAGTGGAGAGAATGACTTCCGAAGCACAAGAACAGGAGCAGAGGGAACTTGAAATAAATCTACCCCTTCACAAGCATGGAGAACCCACTCCGGGTCCATCCAGCACTAGGTTAGGTGCTTAAGACATGCAGGATATTTAAGACCTGGCTTTTGTCTTCAAGGACTGGATTCTTCTTGACTGGGCTTAATGAGCAATAGTAACCCATGGAAGATCAGGAGGAATGAATGAAAAAGGGACACATAGAAAGGCCAGCCACTCACAGTTCAGTTTGTTGATAAGAATTTGCTTCAGAAAAAAACAAACCAAAAACAGGAAAGTAGCTTTAACTTGATTCATCGTGAATGATGCCTTGCAGAACAAGTCAAGGAGAGGGAACACAGGAAACTGCATGCTGTTAAGGCTGATATGAAGTAAAAGATCAACGAGTTGGGCCTCACCTCATCCAAAGGTTTGAACTGATGAGAACCTCAATAGGCACCTTCCTGACATGGGTTGAATTGTGTCCTCCAAAAAGACAGTGTTCAAATCCTGCCCCCAGGTAGCTGTGAATGTGACCTTATTTGGAAGTAGGGCCCTTGCAGATGTAACCAAGTTAAGGTGAGGTCATACAGGATTAGAGTGGCCACTAAACTAATAACTAATGTCCTCATAAGAAGAGGGGAATTTGGTCACAGAGACACACTGTGAGGACACCATGTGAGGACAGAGTCAGGCATTGGAATGATATGTCTACAAGCCAAGGAACACCAAGGATTGCCAGCAACCCCCAGACCCAGACAGGGAGCTCTGAGACAGCAGGCCCCAACCACCGCTCGAGTTTGGACATGTAGCTTCCAGAAGGTGATAGAACACATTTTTCTTTTTCTTTCTTTCTTTCTTTCTTTTTTTTTTTAAGGTTTATTTTTTGAGACAGACAGAGCATGAGCTGTGGAGGACCATAGAGAAAGGGAGACACAGAATCCGAAACAGGCCCCAGGCTCTGAGCTAGCCGTCAGCACAGAGCCCGATGTGGGGCCCGAACCCATGAACTGTGAGATCATGACCTGAGCGGAAGTCAGACCCTTAACCAACTGAGCCACCCAGGTGCCTCACATTTTTCATTTTTTTAAGCCACTCAATTTATGGTCCATTGCCACAGCAGCTCCAGAAAATGAATGTTCTTTCTTGACCCCTGCTTTTCCCACACTTCCACTGTCCACCTCACCCCCTGCACACCCACACAAACACACACACACATGCGCACGCGCGCACACACACACACACTCACACTTTTGAAAACAGGAAGTTGTTTTGAAGCTGAAACACAGAATTGCTTCCTGCCTGACCATGATTCACACACACATTCTGAACCCAGGGCCTTTGGTCCTAGAGCAAAGTGTCCTGTGACAGAGGAACCGTGGACTGACAGAGAAGCCAGGAAAGATCTCTCAGCAGCACCTGGGAAGTGAGCGGACAGACCCCCAGAGAACAGACGGGAATGGAAACGAAGTGGGGTGTGGACAGTAGGAAGGTCCTCTGCTCCCGGCTAGCACAGCCCCATGTAAGCAGGGCAGAAAACCTGAGACAGTGGGTGCCACTCCCTGGGTGGGGGGTGGGAGGGGAGGAAGGGAGACTTGATTCTTTCTCAGCTTCCACCCCCATCCTAAACTGAGAGCTGAGGCCTTTGGGTCTTCCTTTCCAGTCCATCCATGCCTTTCCTAAAAGCGCAGGCTCACTTGAAGCCAAAGAGGTCCTCAGAGCAAAAACAAACAAGCAAGTAAATAAACAACTCTGCAGGCAAAAGCCTAGCCACCTTCGCACTTGATTAGGACCCAGAAGGCTGGGTTTCAGCTTCAGCCTCTGGTGGAATTGGTTTACCTCCTTCCTTCCCTCCCCCCAAATCAGCCTGCTCAGAAATACCAGCCCATTGCCTAACCCCCTAAGCTACAATTAGAAGTCAAGAGACTCACATCCAATTCGAGCTCTTCAAAGACAGAGCTGTCTTCCTCTTCTGTAACTCTTAAGGGTGCCAAACGCGGGAGGAATTCAGGAGCACTGCCAACTGACGAGTTTCATGAACTGAGAGTTATGGGAAAGCACAAGGTCAAGTTACCCGTGAGGTATCGCGAGGTTTGTTTCTTTACCTTCCTGGGGCCAAAAGATCCGTAGCATGTATAGACATCCACAGACGTCCATCTAGACTGGGCGTCTGGGTGGTTCAGTCAGATAAATGTCTGACTCTTGATTTTCACTCAGGTCCTGATCTCATGGTCATGGGGTGGGATCCCACCTTGGGCCCTGCAGTAAGCATGGAGCCTCCTTACAGTTCTCTCTCTCCATCTCCCCCTCTCCCTCATACTGTCTCTCTCTTTCTAAAAAGAAAAGAAAAAAAAGAACAGAAAAGAAAGAAAGAAAGAAAGAAAGAAAGAAAGAAAGAAAGAAAGAAAGAAAGAAAGAAAGAAAGAAAGAAAGCCATTTGGACAAAATGAAAGAGTAGGAAGAAAAAAAATCATGGAATAATCAACTAGTCCAACACCTTCATTTTATAGCCCAGAGAAGCAAAAAAAATTTCCTAAGGCCATACAACCACTTGTGGCAGAGTGGGGGCTTGAACCTAGTTTCCCTAACTACTGGTTCCAGTGCTCTTTCTGGAACTGTGACCAGGGGAGGGAAAATAATGTGCATTGTGGGGAAGCAAGAACTAGGGGTGTGGGGAATGCCAGGTGCATAAGGACATCGAGCAGCTGGCACATCAGACATTCCAAACATCACCTCGACAGCCTGGGCAGTAGTCCCTTCCCACCCTCACTGGGTCATCCTCAAGTCGCCAATCAGATGGGTGAACTGTGGGTATTCTTGCTTGCCTTAGAAAAGCAACTCTGGGTGTTAATAAATCTGTCTGAACCCTTACATTCCAACAGCACTGCTGATCTGCCCGTGGGTGCCATGATGACCAAAGAGGATCCAACTTCTCATGTACTTTTGTGGATATCTAGGCCTCCAAGACGCTCTCCAGTCTGAGCCCAGCCACCCTCAGTGACCCTGCCTATCTCCAAGGTGGAGACATGCAAATGGCTTTACTGTCCAGCTTCCATCCCCTCTCCTAGTAGCACTCAGTATTCACTTAAGGCAATTCTAGCTGTAACAGACAGACACCAAAACTTCCATGAGTTCACATACTGAACAGGTTTCTTTTCCACCTAGCAGCTGAGACAGACACCTCTCCTCCAGGAGGTAATTCAGACACTGAGGCTTCTTCTGTCTTGTGGATCTGCCTTCTTCAACATTTGGCTCTCAAGACCGTGTTGGGCCATCATCTCTACTGCAGCCAGCTGGAGGGGAAGGAGCGTGGAAGAGCATGCATGGAAGTGATACATGGAGAATGGCTTTACTTCCCTTCCTATTCCTTGGTTAGAACTCAGTCACATGGCCACACAACTACAGGGAATGATGGGAAATACCATCTAACTCGGTGCCCAAGACCAAGAGAAAAGACTTTGATAACTAACGAATAGTTTCAGTACATGCCCCAAATTACTTACCCGAACTTATCTTTTTTCTTATTTTGTGAAATCTAGACAGAGATAGTTTTGGGTTTTTAGTTTTTTGGCCACCGATCATTTCAGAAACCAGAGGGCCCTGAAACTTCTACAACTCTTACGGCCAGCGACCAACCATATGGCTTAATGTAATCACCTAGGGATCAGCCAATTACATGTCTTCTATCAAGACTTTGAGTCTTGAACAAAAGATACAACACAAAACAAAGAGAGCACTTGTGAGTCGTTTTCACCGCCCTGTGGTGGTGGTTGGTGGTGGCCATGGCCTCTGATGAGCACTCAGTCCAGCGTCACAGCAGAGCCCAGGCTGACGTCTTCACTTCTGCTTCCCTCAACCACTCCACCGATCCTTCTTTTCATGGTGCCACAAGGGTTACCTTCAGAATCTGAAAATCACCACCTTGCTTTGTAATGAAAAAAGACTGAGAAGGACTGCACTGGAAGTAACAGGATATATTTGGAAACCCTCATACTCCTTCACCCCCTCACACCAATGACTGAAGCTATCCAGGAGAGCTCACCTTTATCATCACTCCCTTTATGTTCAAATGAGAAGAAAGCAAGCAGCAAGAGAATTTAAAGATTCCAAAGGCAGCAAACCACGGGCTGAGCGGATATTTTGAACACCCACTGTGCTTTTCATCACCCACTACCCTATTCATACCTCCTTTTCTAGCAGAAATCGGTCACAATTGGTACCCCCCCACACACTGGCTGGTAGCAATTAGTGTTAATTTATTAATCTTGTATATGGACAGTGCCCTAGCGGCTCCCTTCCTCAGCCCCACAGGTTCCTCCAGAGAATGGGGGTCAAGTCAAGTGAATATTTGGAGAGTAGGTCCTTTTAAAAGTCTACTTGGAATGGAGCTGTCCCACCCTCACTTAGGACTGCCTACAACGTGACAGGTGCTGGAGACACCTAGGTGAAAACCCCCAATCCCCACTCCATCTCCATGGGGTGGTTGATCAAGGTAAAGGTGACCGGTCCAAGGCAGACTTCCCCGGGAGGAAAAGTGCCCCCCTGTGTGGCCACCCTCCACCCCATCCGGGAGAAAGGGTCCAGAGGGCACTGGATCATGACCAAGGAGACCTGACTCAAGAGACTCACAGCATTTGGAGGCAGAGGGGAACTGAGACACTATCTAATACAGTGGTTTTCAAACTCTCACACTGAGAAATCCTGTCTCCAAAGGAAATTCCACGTAGAATCGAAACACATGAAGAAGTAAAAGTAGAGAGTTCTGATCGAAGCTGGCATAGAAATTCTTGTGTTCTGGCTTCCCAGCTCCTGCTCCATGCTCTTGAAGGTACAGATGAACTCACTGTCCCAGGACTTCCATTCCAGAAGGCGCTGACTTCACCCCCTGGCTGTTCATTGCACCAGTGAGAGAGGGTCTGACACTGGGCTACGCATGCCAATGACTGGAACCCATGTTCCCTCTCCCCTGCTCCCCTTCTCTTTCCACAAAATTGGCCATTTTATGACTCAGTTTCTTCATCTTTAAAATGGGCATAGAACCAAAATACATCTTCCCCATCTACCAAAGGGTTTCCTGAGAATATGAAACATAAAAAAAAAGCCTAAAACACTTGTTACTGCATCCCAGAGTAAGGAGGTTGTACTCGATCCGTCCTCGGCACACACTCCTCCTCCCCCATCTTCACATGTGCAAGGGGAAGCCGATAACCTGGGCTTTAAGACCAACATGAGGCTTCTTACAAAGCTCTCTTTGTAAGAATTCTGGGCACAGAGGACATGCGGGTGTCTCGAAAGTGAGGCTCCCCTTCCTGGAAGGAAACCCAGTGACTGAAAAGTGCCCTCCCCACTGTCAGAATGTCTCCTTGCTATTTAAAAGCAGCTTTAGATTTCTCAGGAAATTCTCAGAAGCCCCATTTCCCTCCTGTTTGGCTGTGAGGAGATGCATTAGGTACCTCAGGGCTGCCTACTTAGAGCTCAGCTCCCTCCATAACGCTTTTCCTTTACATCTCGCTGTTGGCCTCCTGGGTAGATGAGCAGTTCCGATTAGCACGTGATGGGACCAGCTTTTCAAGCGAGTGGCTGTCCCCCTCTTCCCAGGAGTGAGGGCGAGGCACCTTCTGAGTGAAGGGAAGGAAGGTGAGCTCACAATGCTCCTGGCTCAGTGGCCTCATTCTCAGCACTGTGAACAGCAGACCAGGCAAAGGAGACTCCTCCTTTCACTTGTCGGGAGACAAGGAGCATCCAGAAGGTCCAAGTGCTGTACTTCAGCACCAGACCCTCCCAAGAACATGAGAGGCAGGGAGAGGCTCTTTACGGGATGAAACTGAAAGTGGTTAAATTCTACCCATTGCCGCAGCAGCTCACATGTGTCACCCTGCCAGGGCAGTGGCCTTCTTCAGGCATGTTCTGGATCCTTCAGAGTCCAGTGAGAACCATGCAGTGGGGGTATCATTAGCTCTCCTGACAGATGAACAAATAGATGTTCACCAGGGTTGAGAGCTTAACCTGTACCACGCGTGGGGACTTCACAGTCCCATGCTGACTGGGACTTCCCAACCCCAGTTTAGACTTGTTAATCATCTGAGTTAACACTGTTCCCCCTGGACCCTGAAAGGAACCTGTAGACATGCTCATCTGAGACACAAAGGCTGGGAAGCCAGACGAGGGGGTGAAAGCCCTGGGAGAGAAGTCCAGGGCCCTCAGAGGCCCTAAACCAGGGCTTCCCACACCAACTATGTGAAGCACATTCTGTTTGAGTTACAGTGAATTAGAGACAAGCATCTGATCCAGCAGAGCAAGGCTCTTAGCTCTAGACTTGCCCTGACCCTGCGAAGAGGCAGCCCTCAGTGGAGAGAAGGAAGGGCTGTGCTGGGGAACGTGCTTGCCTCACATTGGAGAGGATTTAGGAAAGATAGGAGAAAGAGTGGGGCGCCTGGGTGGCTCAGTCGGTTGAGCAGCCAACTTTGGTGGCTCAGTCGGTTGAGCAGCCAACTTTGGCTCAGGTCATGATCTCACAATTCATAAGTTCAAGCCCTGAGTCGGGCTCTGTGCTGACAGCTCAGAGCCTGGAACCTGCTTCGGATTCTGTGTGTGTCTCTCTCTCTGCCCCTCCCCATCTCACACTCTGTCTCTCTCTCAAACTAACTAACTAAATAAATAAACATTAAATTTTAAAAAAAGATAGGAGAAGGAGATTCACAATATCACATGTGCTCCTTCAAAATGTTAAAGGAAATGATTTCCAAATTCTCAAGGCCTGATGATATCTCTCAAATATTTCTCTAATCTGTCTTCTCTTCCCCAAGGTCAAGGACACATGATCTTTCACCTGAACAGCAGAGTTAAGTCTAACCACCTCTGGTCTTACTTTCTTGAAAACCATCCTTCTTATAGCAGACAGAGGTATCTATAAAACTAAGTGTGACCATGCCTGTCCCTTTCCCAATTAAAGGCCAGAATGCATATCATGAGGTCTCCCACATTTGCATTCCAGCAACACCAATCCAGTCTGTGTTACCTGCCCCATCCCAGGCTATTTCAATTTTGTTGTTGTTGTTGTTATTTTTATTTCTGAGAGAGAGACAGCATGAGTGGGGGAGGGTCAGAGAGAGAGGGAGATACAGAATCTGAAACAGGCTCCAGGCTCTGAGCTGGCTGTCAGCACAGACCCTGATGTGGGGCTTGAACCCATGAACCATGAGATCATGACTTGAGCTGAAGTCGGACGCTTAACCAACTGAGCTACCCAGGCACCCCTATCCCAGGCTATTTCAGCTCCATGACTCTGCACACTCTCTTCCCTCTGCTCTGATCGCCCTTCTCTCTCTTCTCTCCTTTACTTGTTCCTCTTTCTCACATGGAAACTCTTACTTCATCCTTCAAGGTTCAGTGCAGGTGTTTCCACTGAGAATGCCTGTCCTAGCCACAGTGATGCAGTGCCTTCTCCTAGGCTTACCTGGCACCCTGGACACATCTTTAGTGTTAACTGGATTGTCCCATGTCATCATGGGCTGTCTCCCCCAACTTAGCAGTATTCCCTGGGAACAGTGACCCACATCCAACTCCCATTATACACAAAGAATGGCATTGGAGGGGTTTAATAAATATTGGTTGAACTGATTGGAACTAAACTCATCTAATTCTGGACAGTCCTAGATCGCAGGATTAACTGAACATCTTGAGGGGGCCTTTTGGCCATTGGGTTCAAGGGGGTTGAACAAGGTTCAATTTTACAGATCCTTAGAATCAATGGGGAATCTTCAGACATCCTCAAGGAATTTTAGAAGCAGCAAGAAAACCCCCTAAAATCTCACTCAGAATTATAATAATATAATATATAATAATTAATATAATATAATATATATAATAATTAAGTAATACTTAAGTTCTTGCAAAAGCAAAACTGATGTCTTTTTGTGAGGGGAGGGGACGCGAGACCACTCACTCATCGGCACATTGAAAGAATAAATAAATACATGTATCCATGTTCAAAGCTGCAGCTGGCCCTTTGGTCTGGCTCTGTCCTGGGCCAGGGAAGCTTGCTTTGTTTGGAAAATCAAGAGCATGTGAGACTCGGTCTGTGGACAGCACCCCCGGATCGCCATCCAGCACAGCAGGAATTGTTCTGATGGGTTTTACTCAGGGTCTAAGGCCATGTAAGGTGTGCAGTGCCTTCGGACACATAGCAATAAATGAGATATCTTGCTCTTTGTTTTCTAAGCAAGATGTGAACAGCCCTTGCTTCGTGTCTACTGCAGCATGGCTAATGTCACCAGGAGCAAAGACTCTGGGGCAGGAACCCCAGGCAGGCAGGCATCTGCTCTGGCTTCTTCTATGTACCCTGACTTGTCCAAGTCACAAACTAGCCACCAACGGGAATGATTTAAATATCCACTTCCCCAAGTAGTAGCCAAAGAAAGGAGCCCCCCAGCTCACGTTTGAAGGGACTCACCCTCCGCAAGAGTCTGGGCATAATTTTAGGGTAAAATATCATGGTTTGGTTTTGCTTTTGTAAAAAGGCAGAGGACTATATTTAGCAGCCTGTCTGGAACACATTCCCCAGGGAGTCTCTACCCTTTAGAAAGAACTCAAGAGAAATGTCTCCCGAGCAGGAGCAATCCACCCACGAGGAACGCGGGCACCAGACTCCATTCCTCCCTTTCGGAGAGAGAAGCTATCTGCCAGCACAGGGCCTCAACATAAAAGAGTGACTACATCCCTTCCACTCCTGCTCAAGATCCTGCAATGGCTCCCCATTACCTTTAGGATAAAAATTCAGCCTCCTGAGGAGGACCCTCACGGGACTCCATATTCTGACCTCCACTGATAACATCCATTCGACAGACAGTGACAGAGCACCTGCTTGCAGCAGCTTGAATGCAGAAATGGAATCATGGCTCCTGCCTTCAGGAAGCTCACAGTTTAGCACGATGGTTGGTTTTACCACACGTGGTCACACATGGCTCAGTAACAGTCTCCGGTTATTCAGCTATTCGCACAAACACTAACCCAGGTGTTGCCTCAACAATATTTTGTAAATATGATTGAAGTCCATAATCAATGAACTCTAAGTCAGGGAGGTTTCCCTCAGTGAGCTGGCTGGGCCTGATTCATTCAGTTGAAGGTCTTAAGTGCAGAGCTGGGGTTTTCTCGGTGAAGAAGAATTTCCTCCTGTTGACAGCAGCTCCGAGCCATGGCTGAGATCTCCAGCATATCCATCCTGACGGTCGGCCTTCTGGGTCTCAGACCTGCCTGGCCCACCCCATAATTATACACCCCTATTCCTTACCATGGTCTGATTGTCTGGTTGGTCCAACTGATATAGTGAGATGCCACCATCAGACAGTGCCCTGGCCATCAGGAGACGTGCCTGCTATGCCAGTTCATAATTCCAGCCAAACACTCCAGGACCAGAGCTCCTCTCCTATGCGGAGCATTGGACTCAACACTCTAACATGTATTATCACAGTTACTCTTCCCAATAAGATGGCTATGTAGGAATTACAGGGGAGGAAACCAAGCTCAGAGAGATCAAGCAACCTACTAGGTCATACAACTCATGAGGTGCAGAGTTAGGATTTAAACTAATTCTGCCTGACCCCAAACTTGTCTTTCCACCACAGGGTACACTGGTCACCTTTTATCTCACTCTACTGGCCTGAGTTTCAGTTTCTGTATTTATAAAAGTAAGATGGTCCCCAAAGTCCATCCAACTATAAGGTAACAAAGTAGAGAAGTTTGTATTATGCTAGGCTAGTAGCCAAGTTTCTCTTTGGAAAAGGGTAGTCTTTGCAGGAGAATATAATTTGAAAAGCGTTTATGATAGGAATGAGACCCTTCTCATTGAAATCAGATTAACACCAAGTTCTAAGGGAAGGGGAGGGACTCAAGTGCAGGTTAGAGCCCTCCGAGGCAGAGGCTGGGAGGAGTTTGGGAAGGAAGGGAGAAAAGGGAGCCCAGAGATGGCAGAAGTCTGTCCTGCCTGGTGGTGCTTTCCAAGACCTGAAGTACAGTCTTCCCCACAGCATGGGACTTAGCAAGAGAGATGTTTCGGGGTTTGGGAGGAAGAGCTTTACAAAGATCTGAGTTTCACATTGGGGTCAGTATGGAGAGGAACAGAGATATCCTTCAGGAAAGGCGGAATCCTTCAGGCAAAGGAAGAAAGCACAATGTAAATTTCACTTTGTGACACGTCTACCCGTCCGCTGCTTCCGAGATCAGTCAAAGTCTTGGAAAAGGCTTTCACTTTAAGAATTCTTGGAATGGGAGCCTATTCAAAGTAATTCATCCACACGTCAAGGGGTGCGGGGACCCCAAATGGACAGCTGGTGTACACAAGGGAAGTGTCATGACCCCAACGGGCATCTTCATCCTGCGTGCCAGAGCTGGCCCCACTCAGGCACATCTGCTGACAGCATCTCACCCTTGTGTGGGGCTTCTGATCTTCAGCACATTACGTTTTGTCTGGCTGTCAGTATTTCTGGTCTCTTCGAGCAGGTTGAATAACCCTTGAGGTGGTCTCGTAAGAAAGAGGCCTCATGCTCCTCTGTGGCCCCCACAATTTCTAATTCAGAGTCTAGAGCATGTGCGTAGGCAGTTCTGTGTCTGTTCAGGGACCACTATTCTTGGTTCCTTAGGAAAACTGGAGTGCATAGCAGTGGCAGAAGAGGATTGTTCTCAGTGACTAGCTGGCACCTAAACCCAGAGAGGCCACCACAGGGGTCTGTGGCCCCGCCTCAGCAGCTGAAGCAGAAGGCACCTCGGGACTGTGCCCAGGACCAGGTGCCCTCCTCCCACGGGCCCCCCGGGGACTCTTCACCATAACCGGGAAGCCAAGGCCCGATGGGCAAGCCTCTGACATGGGGTGCATGGTGTCCATCAGTTCGGCAGCTAGCAAAGCATCCTTGGACACCCCCAAAGGACATGAGGAGGAAAAATCCAGCATCACAGGGAGGGAGTAATGTCCAGTGTTCTCCGTGCAAGACCACACGCCAATGTCCCAAGTGAGCTGAAAGTGCCTCCTGTCTCTTTTGACCCCTGAAGTGCTCTCATGGCCCATCACCATTCATGCTCTTACAGAATGCCTTCCTCTCATCTCACCTGTCTCTGTCGGGCTTCAGCTGTCTCTTGTAAAGAGTGACATGTGCCTCACAGCCAACGCAGTAAACCCTTGGCCTCTTCCCTTCCTATCTGCTCTTCCTTGCTGCTGACAACAGCATCACGAGAGCAAGACATCCAGAGAAAATCCACATGTGAGGCAAGGGAGAGACAGAGAGAGAGAGAGAGAGAGAGAGAGAGCAAAGGGCTCCAGGCAGCTATCACCGGTCAGGGACAGACATAAACAGATGGTATTTCCTTGCCTCATCTCAACGATGTGCTTTCTCAACAGCTCAGAGCCTCTGAGCCACTGACCCCACGCTTGGTTGCATAGACTTTTCTGATTATCAAGAGCCAGACACAGGACCCTGCACCTCATCCCTGTGTTATCATTGTCCGGCAGGGCCCACTGATGGCCGAGGCAGGGGAGGGAGTAAGAACGGGAAAGGAAAACCCTGGAGGGAAGATTCCTAGGAAACCGTCCGCAGCGCACCCATTCCCTGGAACCACACTGCCAGAGACGGGGGTGACCGGGATGGGCACTCAAGAGACCCTCATTCGCTCAACCATCACTAACTTATGACTTTAAGCTGCAAGGAGACTATTTCAATGGTGTAAGGAAGAGCTGTTCTCAAGCACCCTTAGCCATATTAAAGGGCCATTTACATAGCACCTGCATATTACCAGGTTGACTACAAACTGTTCTCATCTCTTCATGTAAGGAGGCCCTTTAAGAACTAGTCAGCCTTTGTTCACCTACTCTGAGTACAAGATCTCCTGAACAATGGAAAGCATCATGAGTCTCTATAATCGGTGCTTTTCAGTGCTCCATACCAGCTCTCCCTGCTGCTGGTGCACATTAGCTACCTATTATTGACTCTCATCTTGTCTTTCTCCTTCTTCCATAGCGGGAGACCCAACTTCAGAGGGCCTTTCCATTCCTCACCTCTTCGTTCCTTCAGCTGAAGCCAGTGGCTTAGTCCAGTCCTTTGATGGTGAGCATTTCTGGAGAAAGAGAAACATGAGGCCCTAAACGCTTACCTCTGGAATTCATACGTTCTACCTCTTGATCAGCTCCTCCCCCCATCTCTTTCTCTGTTTTCCTTTCTCTATCAATCTCTGTCTTTTCCCTCTACTTTCTTTGACCACTTCCTTGTTCTTCAGATGCCTATGACTCCTTTTGTTCTGAACTGTTCTCCTGTCCAGTCTGGCTACTGACTCAGTGTGGGTCTTCAGCCCTTTCAAGACTCACCTTCTCCTCTTGGTCCTTGCTTTTCAGTTGCTGTCCTCAGACCAGCAGGGCATGGGCACCGCCTCAGAGCGTGTCCAAGATGCAGAATCTCAGGCCCCACCTCCAGAATCAAAATGCTGATTCCAGCAAGACGATCTGTGTGTACATTAAAGAACCAGCAACTCCACTCTAAATTAGAAGATGCGGTCCTGACAGCCATCACCATGACTGGTTTTGCCCCAAGGTACCCCTCACTGACCACTATTCCTGACAGCTAATCGTTGCTCAATAAATATTAACTGAGTGGGTAGATGTGTGGGCTTTTCTCTCTGACCTCATGTACTATGTCCTCTCCCAAGAGGCACTCTGATTCATTTGTACCCCCATGCCACCTTTCACCTTGCCCTTCCCCACTCCTTTCCTCCTTCTCTGCCACCGAGTGCGGGCAAGGAGTTCACCAAAAGCCAGAGACCCCAGCAGATGATGTCATCAGACTGCAGGATTTGCTCCTCTGAGCCACAGAGAAAAGGATCATCTGGGCTTGCGTAGAAAAGGAAAGGTACCACACTCTTGTCATCTCCTGCCTCACTTGACAACCAGCAAACCTCAGTCAGACATAATAAGGGGCCTGCAAAATAATCGGAGACCATCCTTTCAGACATGATAAATGCTGGTTGAAAGTGGCACGAGACGTGAGCTCCAGCTTGCTTCCCAGGAGGCGTCCACCCTTCTGCTGATTAAATACTCGTATGAAACACTGGAAACAGGGAAGGGAAGAAGATATAAAGAATATTAAGAAATAGTGTCGTCAAGGAGCTTACAAAAGCCCAGGCAAAGAGTCTTAAGATGCCCTCTGTTATTTCTGGCTCTTTTCTCCTATCCTGGCGCCCCCCTCTCATGTGGGAGGGCCGGGAGCAAATGGAACTGCTGCCTCAATTACAGAAGCATGGGGGGCTCGTCAAAGTACGATTCTGATGAGGGGTGTAGAAGCGAAAACCCAGGGATGGAAGCTCACTGCACTGGCAAAGCAGAGGATGAAATGTAGAGATAACAGACAGGAGAGAGGAAAGAGAGAGAACCAAGAAGAAAGAATGGCTTTTGCAGCCATAAAATTTTTGCACTATAAACCTTGGTATATATATATTTTTTTTAAAATCCTCCACCTTGCAGTTATTTAGTAAGCAGGTGAGAAACTTCGGCTCTGAGCTTGCAAACTGTTTGTTCAACCACCTCGTAAATGTCAAGGCTGGACGGCTCTGATGAAGTCGACTCTCAGGGGCTCCCTTGGCACCATCTATTCTCCTGCTCTTTGCCCAGCAACACCGCAGGCTCTGCAAAGCCACCCCAGTGGGAGGCCTGTTTGCAAGACTCCCCCCGGGTGGGCTTCCTTCCTGCTCCGGGGCTGTCGGCGCCTTCCTGGTCCAGCGTGAACAGGAGGCAGCTGCCCTCACCCCAGATTCAATGAGCACAGGCAGACCTTGACAAAGCTGTGCCATCTCGAGGGGAAACTGCAGGTGACAGTCACCCTGGCCAGGCCAGGTGAGGCAGCTGTACCCCACGGCACGTGGCATGAGCTGGCTCTGAAGCGCGCATGCCAAGCAGGGCGGCAGGGGTCCTGGGTGATTAGCACGTGCACTGGGCGACACTCTGATGGGAAGGCACAGAGCCAAAGATCAAGTGACTTTTGCCAGCTGAGATCGTGAATAATCACTGAGAAAAAGCTGATTGCTTAATTACAAAGTGGAATGTAAACAGAGAAACGTGGAAGACAGCAAACAGGGCTGGAGGGCAGGGGAACAGATGCGGGATGCTGGGGGTCACTGGCTCCCCCTCTCCCGGTTGGCGGCGCCCTTTGCTTTCCAGCCCACAGCAGCCACATGCGGAGTCTGCTGCTGTTCCTCACCCTCCGCCCACCCCCCCACCCCCCCCTCCCCCGGCACAGGCAACACCAGGCTAGTCATCCGGTCATCTTCCCAGGGGGCCTTGGGCCAGAAAAGAGATATGACTGGTAGACCCAGAATCACAGCACAGAGATGAGAAAGTCTAGGAAGATGAGGGCCTTCCTTAGTCAGAGTGATAGAGAGGCTTCAATCAGCAACATTTAGAAGCAAGTTGCTTTACATCAGGAATCATCATCTGTGAAACGGGCTGCTAAGATGATAGATGGCATGAAATTGTTGGAACAATTAACCCGTGTGGACAGGAAAGGCTGTTATTCAATACGTGGAACATACTAAGCATTAAGTAATAACCAGCAATGATTTTAAAGCCGGGAATTATTTTGGAGCTGAAACATTCATCATCTCAAATGAAGAACATGTGTGCAATTCTTCTGTGAAAAGTAGTCAGAATTGGATGACAATTCCTTCCCAGCCAGTTGAGCAGTGGTTCCAAAACCAATGAGCAGGAAAATCACCCCGTGCACTTACTTGTTCAAGGGCCGGAGTCCATGACCACCTCCAGCACCCATCCCCACCCATGACCATCTGATTCTGTATGTCTAAGAAGAGGCCTCTGCCACATTTTACGGACCTGATCTGTTTGTAGTCCTCTCCATAAATTCGAGGGAGGCAAATGCGCTGAGCTCATCTCTGTACCTGCAACTCTTAGTGCAGCTCTGGAACTTAGAAGGCGCTTAGGAATGTTGCTGGAACAATTTGCCCTTGAGACTAGCTTCTGGGGTCATTCTTAGCACCGAACTGCATTTAGAGCCTTAATTTCACAGCTTATGCACAGGCTGGGGGTTGAGCACGAGCACAAGAGTAAACTCACCAAAAACATTTAGTGCCTTCGCCTGCAGCATCTAAGACAAGTTAGAGGAGAAAGGGCTGGTTCATCCCTTCCCAGAAGCAAAGTTTACAGTGAAACTTGTAGTAAGTCAGAAGGGAAAAGGGGGAATGTTTCTAAGCCAAGCAAGTCAAGTAAGGAGGCAAGAAAGGCTGTCCAGAAAAACATGGAAAAGCAGAGGCAGTGAGAGTCCTCTTTTCCTCCTACTTCTGGTTTATGCTCCACCTGGGTTTATGTCCCCGGCCTCCCTCCAGCTCTACCACGGCCCAACTTTGTGACCAGCGGCAACGTCTCAGTTGCCCCGCCTATAAATAAGAACAGGACAGTTCCTTCCTTCCTGTGAGCTATAAAAAGAAGGTGGGGTCCATCTCACCAGCCTCACGCCTCTTCTTCCCGCCGCACACTCTGATTTCAGCCCTGCTAACCTCTGTACTTCCAAACTGTCTTATTTGCAATTACTCCTGCCATTACCTCTTTCCTTGGCTACCAAACCACTGTTCATCTTTAAAGCTCAGTTCAAGCATCAGCTCTGCCAGAAGTCTTCCTTGAATGCTCCGTCTCATTAGACGCTCCTCCATTCACGGCTTCCCATAGCCTCCATTGTAGGACCCGTCATGCTTTTCTGGGTCTGTCTCCCCATGAGATTCAGAGTAAGGACCGCAATATTCAGCTCTGTATTCCCATCCTTCAGCACAATGGCCAGAACATTACAGATGCCTAACATGTGCTAAAGTAATTAATTAATTGGAAATAAGCCTGGTGGGGAATAAGCTCCTTGGGTGGGGTGGGAGGCAACAGAGTCAAGATGCACAATTGCCCAGGATTGTCACACACTCATGTTTTCACTTCTGGGGAAAAAAAGGATGTGAAGGAAATGACCAGAAGCCCTAGAAGGATTTTCACAGGCGGTGAGCACAGGTGAGCCCAGCTCTGTGGCCCGAATAAAAAAGTTAGGAAGAGATGTAGGGCATCTTCCCTTGAAAGGCTTTGGAACAGAAATGAACTATCTTTATGCAGCTTTACACAGGCAAAAGTCAATACCAAAAAAAAATAGGGTAAAAAAGAAAACATCCACTAAGAAACCTCCTTAGAGGAAGGATTGGGGTCACAGCATCCTGGTGGGGGGTTAATGCAAGACCGCTTTGACTGTAACTGTAAGTGGACCCTGTTGAACTTTCTTCCCGAGGAAATGTAAGCAAGACTGGCCTTGCCGAGTTAGGGAGCCCTTGGATGTGACATCAGGGAAATGCCTTAGATGCTGAGCAATATTCTGGTTCCCCTTAATAGTTTCCTGGATGTAAATGGCCCTATGAAAACAAGAGGTTATTGAGGAAAGAGTTGTGTCTTTAATCTGTGTTCCTCTCTCTCTCTTTCACACACACACACACACACACACACACACACACACACACACACACACACACACACAGTCTAAGGTGAAGCCAGGCAGCTACACAAGCTGGGCAAATACTCAGCCAAAAGACCTCTGAGTCCATCATGACCCACTCCTCTGGGTTTAGGTTTGACAGACACTCACAGAGTCCTCACTATGTGCCCAGCATGACACTAACAGCTTTGCACACTTTATTGCATGTAATCCACACAATTAGTTGATGAGGCTGTAGTATTGCTATCCTCATTTCACTGACGAGGAAACTGAGGCACAAAGAGGTTCAGAAACTTGCTCATGCTTACCCAGAGAGTAAGCAGTCAAGCTGGAATACAAACCCTGGCCTCAGAGTCTCTGCTCCTTCTTTTTTTTTTTTAAGTAATCTCTACACCAAACATGGGGCTCAAACTCATGACCCTGAGATCAAGAGTTCCATGCTCTACCAACTGAGCCTGCCGGGTATCCCCCAGAATCTCTGCTCTCACCTACTACTTTATGCTGAAAAGGCAAAGCCCATGTAGGTAGGGACTGCTGATCTGTCCCTGATACCACCAGGTGTTATAGACCTAATGTTTGTTGTCGTTAAAGCTTGTATGTTGAGGGGCACCTGGGTGGCTCAGTCAGCTAAGTGTCCAACTTCGGCTCAGGTCATGATCTCACAGTTCTTGGGTTTGAGCCCCACACTGGGCTCTGTGCTGACAGCTAGCTCAGAGCCTGGAGCCTGTTTCAGATTCTGTGTCTCCCTCTCTCTCTGACCCTCCCCTGCTCATGCTGTCTCTCTCTCTCTCTCTCTCTCAAAAAGAAATAAAACATTAAAAAAAAAACTTGTTTGTTGAGACCCTAACTCCCAGTGTGACTGTGTTTGGAGACAGGCCCTTTGGGGCAGCGATTAGGCTAAATCAGAGTACGAGGGTGGGGCCCTAATTCAATAGGACCAGTGTCCTCATTATAAGAGGTACCAGAAAACACTCTGTCTCTGCCTGAGTGCATGGAGGAAAGGCCCTATAAGGGCACAGTGCGAAGGCAAGCCAGGAAGAGAGGCCTCACCACAAATCAAAGAGACTCCACCTTGATCTTGAACTTCTGGCCTCCAGTCTATAAAAAAACTAAATGTCTGCTGTTTAAGCCACCCAGCTGTGGCAGCCTGAGCAGCCTGATACAGCTGCCACTGTCCATCAGGACGCTAAGCTGGACAGACTCCCAGGTCTCAGAGCTGACCAAGTGCCCAGGCTCCAGGGTTACTAATCCTCTGTACACCATCGGAACTTGCACATCCTGCATCCCGCGCTGGTGTGAAGACCAGCTGTGCTTACCGTGGGTGTGCAGGTGCTGTGTTGATGCTCTCCGCAGCACCTTTAACCCCTGTCACCATCCAGGAAAGCCAGTGCCGTGGTATCTACCTGGTTGGTTGTTGCGGGAATTACACACCAAGATTTGTGGATACAGCTTCTGACAGGGGTCACTGTCTGGTAGATATTTGCTGGGCAAGTTTGTTAACTCTCCCTGTGTCCCAGCTGGTAATTGGTGAAGCTGGGATTTGAACCCCGATCTTTCTGCCTTCCAAGACCAAGGCATCTGCTTTCCAAGGTGACAACCAGCTCGTGTCATAAACAATTTGACATCATTCCGACGGTGACTTTCTTCATCATTCACTGAGTGATAGGATTTTCTTTCCGGTTCTAGTCACTTTAGTTTGAAAAGGGGATGTAATAGAGGTGTGTGTATTGTGTGAATGTGTATATGTGCCTACCTATTTATTTTTCAGCTATAAGTCATGCCCAGGCATGCAGAAAACCACACTCGGAGAGCATTTCAGACTGTGAGGATAAGGGGTAGAGTTCGGTGGGCCTGGAGTTTCTAATAGCTGTGTATCTTCATTCCCAGCCCAGACTCTAATTTCTTAAATTAGACAGGCACACGATAGGGTGAACATTTTTAGTGTCAGCCCATGGCACAGAAGGGTTCTTGGTAAATATTTGCCTCATTGAGTTGCCCCGAGGTAAAGAGGGACAGGTGTCAGCACGGGCTGGCATGGGGCACACAGAGATCCCTACCCCGTGTAAAAAGCCAACAAGCAGGATTGCTCCTTTGTGCATGGCCCTGGCTCACACCGTGGGCCTACTGATTAAGCACTCAGTGGAAATAGCTGTGTAAGTGCTGGGATGGGACCAGAATTTTAAGGAGTTATTAAAAATTAGCATGGCCCATGACATCATTGTCTGTTGCACGGTGAAGTCCGCACTGGCCAACAGGGAGTTAGGTCACAAAGGCAGAGGGAGCAAATGAGGCCAGAGCTCATACCACCTGGGAGTGGCACCAGCCTGGGTAAATGTAGATCCAGATGACAGGGGTCCCAGGCCTTCCCATGCCCCCAACTCTGTCCCAGGTCTCTGTCACCTCAATGCTTAAAGGAAGCTAGAATTTTCTTGGTCTCACCATTGATCTTTCTTTGCTATAGTCAAAGTCTTCCCAGGAAGAGAATTCAGCACAGAAAGTTTGTCTGGGCCAGTAATGGGAGCTGGGAAGGATCGTCTCTGCAGAAGACATTCAAATTTCTTGGGAAAGACTTGAAATTCTACCCCCAGCCAGTACCCTATATGGGGCATCACCGTGGTAAGCCCTTCCCATCATGTCATGGGTGAGGCAGCCTCTTGGATGGCCAGTTCTAAGGTCTCCCACACCATCTGCCACAGAGAAAAAGGCCGAGTCTGTGAGGGAAACATCTTACCTCAACTCTCCCCCACCTCCCATATGCCTATTATATTCATATATTTTCTTACTTCAAGTCCCGAGGTCTTGGCTGCAACCCCAGCTCAAGTTCCTCTCTCCTTTCCAGAACCACCATGTTAGAATTTCAGTGGTGTTCTCAGGGTTCTCTCTCCCCTGAACATACCCACATTTCATCATAAATAAGAACATTCACAGGGTTCAGGCTTGACCCTCCTCTTCTTCAGACAATACCCCTTCCAAAACAGCCCGGTCCACCATCCCCTATAAACTCAGCCATGATTCAGAAACATGAATCCATTCACATTTTGCTCCTACTTAAAACCCCTCAATGGCACTTGAGAGCCTGCAGAATGAGTGTCACATTTTTTAGTCAAGCATGTGAAGCCCTCCAAGATCTGCCCCCGATTCTCCCTTCAGCCACTTTCCCCCCTACTCTGTGCACCAGCTTAGTGGAAGTCCCTTCTCCATGCCCAGCGCGCTTCCCCAGGCCCAGCCGTGTTCTCTCCCCTCCAAGACTCCACTTAGTCCATCCAAGCATCCAAACTGGGGCCCGGACCCCTGCCCTCTCTCTCCCACACATCCAGGAGTCAACAGGCCCTGTGGGCTCAACTTCATGGACATCTGTCCCACGTGTCCCCTTCTGTCCATCCTCACCTCTGGGTCAGATGATTAGAACTAGGCTCTAACTTGCCTCCTCCTTCCCCCACCAACCCCTTCTTCCTGCCCCCTTCCTCAGTTGTCTTTCTAACCTGTATATCTGACTTCGTTCCTTTCAGCCTAAATGCTCAGTCCTCCTCATTGCCCGAGTAAGTGCCAGTCCTTCCCATGGTGTTTTCCAGTCTCCCTTTTCCCCACATTTCTCATCAGAAGCTACTGCCAGTCAACATGCTTGCCCAATTTTCTACATGCCGTTTCTATTGCTAGAACCACCTTCTCTGTGAAGAGAAACCCATCTCGTCCTTAAGTCTTAAATTAAAAATTCACTGCTCCTATGGACTCTCCCTAGAGACTCCAACCAGGCACAGTGGGCATGGTCACCATGCTCCCCACCTTGCAGGTAAGGATTTCCTTGCATCCCTGCGTCCCCATCACACGCAAACCCACTGAGGGCAAAGTCTCTTTCTCCCTTGGACTTGTGTTCCCAGACACCTGGTGCTGTTTCACTGAATGAACGTGTCCCCTGTGTTAGTGCCACTGACTCTGCTAGATGACACAGTCCTTGACTTTGGAGACCATTTCTCTTCACTTCATTGGATAAGAGGCTATATTCGAAGAGACAGAAAGCTCTCAGTGCCTGCCTTCTCCTCACCCATTGACAATCCTTTCATAGATGCATGAATGAACATCAAGGCTCTACAAGGCAAACGCATCACAAAATACAGAGCCACACGTGAAGGCCTGGGAAAAGGAAGGCCTCCATCCTTTTCATAGTGTGGAAGCATGAGAAGATAGCAGGCTAGCTGTGCACATGACCATTTACCTGTTAGACTTTCCCACCAGCAGTAATGAACCAGGGAAGAAGGAGGACCCCCAGTTATGGGCAGAGGCTAGACGTATGGTCTAGATTAGACATATAGCTCATGCTCCACTGTGCATTTTGTAAGCCCCCACTTCCCAATACTGCCACCAGCTTCTAATCTTAAGCAGCCAAAAATGCTTATAAAGCCAATGATCTGAAGTCACTTTTAAGCAGGGAAACCCTTCAGACCCCATTGACTTTCATTCTATACAATATAGTACCCTCAGTGAATGGGAGAAGTGTCACTTCCCTTCCAAAAGGTGGCAGCCATTTTTCAAATGAGCTCATCCAAGTAAACAGCTATTTTGAACCCAAGACAAATATATAGGCTTATGTCACGGGAACACTCTGAAAGAAGCCTGTTCACTAAGTTCTCAGGACCCTAAAGAGCCTACACCAGTGCATCTTGCAGGGAAAATCACTGCCTGAGACACAGAGGTGAGAGCTCACATTCCAAGCCCACTGCCAGGGACATAGCATATTAGGTATCAGAGGCAGGGAACCAAGTTGCCATCAACGTGCAGTAAATTAATCTGAGTGAACTATGTCTATGGATGGGAAGGCATGCTCCCCTCTACTAGCAAGCTTGCCCCACAAACATGCAGGACTCATGAGCAGGAAGAGGTTCAGGAGACCAAATTCCCAGGTGTACATAGAAGTTTTGAACTTCCAGAACATTCTCACAATTGGCAGCAGTAAGGAATCCAGGCAGCAGATGATGCTCATAATGGTAGCCAGGCTGGAATGATCAGGAATAGGGTCAACACGGAAGGGGCTAGAAGGAGCAGAGTATCCCCCCAAACCTAGGAAAGAGCTGCTAACTGATGGGGGAAGGACACAGGAGATTATTTAAACAGATAGCTTTCTAAGGAGGGTGTGGCTGGTTAAAGGAAAGCTCTTGGTTTTGTTGAGCATCTGATGGATATGGATAAACTGCGGGGAGAGGCAGGAGGGCATCCTTCCTTCTATAGCACCTTCTATCTGGCTCTGCATAAACAGAGCAAGAGGGGTTGAAGGTCCAGGGGTCCAACCTGGAGTGGGGGGGTGAAGACGGATGCTATATAGAGGCAAACGAGCCTTCACAACAGCCTTAGGAACAGATGGCCAGCAAGCTTTTCTGAACAGAAATATCTGGTGCTTAATTTGAAGACGTGGATTGCTGCAGTGTAAATAACCACCTTCATATTCCCCTTCCAAATTGATACCAAAGTCTGCTCTAGGCTCAAAGATCATGAATCAAAGAAAACAGACACATTTCCAACCTGGGTCAATGTGGGGCAGAAAGAAGCAGCTGATGCCACGGGACGATGTGATAATCCATAAAATGAGCTCATTCCACAGAGGCGGGCATTCAGGGCTGAGGCAGCATTGAGAATTTACACATCCCAGAAGGGGGAGGGGTGCCGTTTTGATGCAAGCTTTGCAATTCCATGGAGCGTGCACTGGTCCCTGGAGGAAGGCGGATCTAGACCTTAAGGGCTACAGAGATCCAATTACTGTCCTGCCAGATTGTAAGGCATGTCAGAGAGTCCAGATGAAGTGGGGCACGTAGAGGGTCCAGGTTGTAGGGGCCGCCTTACCAGAGAAAGACATCCTAGGCAGGGCAAGGGTCTGTAGCTCAGAGATCACCACCGAGGTCTTCCTCATTCAGCTTCCAGGGATAGTCTAATGGGAAGAAGGCTTCAAACTCTGGCCCCATGTAAAGGAGGAACTGGGGCAGCTTACGTCTTCCTGCACCACCACCTCACGTAGGGTGCTCCAATAGCCTAGCTTTAATAGCTCTCCAAGGAAA
Source organism: Proteles cristata cristata (assembly GCA_017311185.1). NCBI lineage: Eukaryota > Metazoa > Chordata > Mammalia > Carnivora > Hyaenidae > Proteles > Proteles cristata. The sequence continues at coordinate 987,573 of JAESUZ010000008.1, read as the reverse complement.
TGTCCTGGCAAACCGGCTGGAGAAAGGAAAATAAGAGCCATGGAAGGTTCTAGCACAGAGGGCTGACATAAGGAAAGAAACATTCTAGGCAGATAATCTGGCCTGGGTGTCAGGGTGAGCTGCAGGTGAAGAGACTAGATGTAGGAGGGGCATCGGAGGGCTTCTGTGATGGTTAGCCAAGAAATTGTGACTGCCTGAACAAGAAAGGTGGCTGTACTGACATGGGGGACAGATAAACTGTGTGACTCCACAGAGGTTAAACATGGGGCCTAGAAGCAGGGAGAAATCAAAGACTTGGAGCTTGGATGGTAAGGAAAACGGTGGTAGAAATAATGAACAGGGTGTGCTTGTAAAGGTCGAGGCAAGAGCGTCTTCAGAAATGCCGAGTCAGAGGTGGCAGCCAGACAGCCAAGTGAAAGTGTCAAATTAGACCTTTAAAAATGATACGGTTGGATTTAAGGCCAGGACTCGAGAGTGTGTGTGAGAGTCATTTGCCTAAAGTAAATTAAATCGCAGATTGGAAGCATGTGATAGAAAATGGGAGGTGTCTGCAGTTGCAGAAGTGGATGGTGCAGGCTGGTCGAGGGAAGGAGGCAAAACCAGGGAAAAGCTGGTGCAGCAGAGGCCACGGGAGTGTGACAAACAGCATCAGTGGCCACAGGGAAGCTTTTGAACCCTGACCCTAAGGGTAACCTTGAGAGATCCTCTGGAGAGCGAGTGGCCTGGTCAATGGCCCTTGGGGGTCCGTTTTGGGAGACATCTTCAGGATGACTCTGGGGACAGAGGCCTGCTTGCTGGAGAGCAGAGGGAGAATGTGACGGTAGAAACCGCCGCTCCCTCCCCATATTCAGCACCAGAGAGAAGACATTAAGGAATGTGGGAGTTATGTCCACTGGGAGGCACGTGCAGAGAAGGCAGCCAATCAGGGGAAGCCTTTCTAAAACCAAGGAAAGGAGAAAGTTGGAATCCTCCAGAGACGGACAAGGAGAAGACTAAGATCAGCCCCGACATCACTGATTCTCTTCATCAGTCAGCCACGCTGTGTAACAAATCACCTCCAAACTCAGTGACTCAAAGCACTACATTTAATTTGGATTACAGGTGGACATGTAGGCTGCTCTGCCTCGCTTTCTGGACCAGGCGTGGCTGACATCAGCCAGATTTGCTCACATATCTGCAGCCAGCTGCTCAGTAGGCACGGAGCTTGTCAGGTCGAAGACTGCTCTGCTGGGCATCTCTGCTGTCCCTCTCCAAAGCCCCCCATCTCCCAGCGGCCAGTCTGGGGCTATTCTCAGGCAGTGAGAGAACTAGCAAGACAGCAAAGTCTTGATTTGCCCAAGTACCCCAGAAAGACAACAGACCGAAGGAGAATGAGAAAACTGTGGACTGGCCACAGCAAGCCTTGGGCAAGGGAGCCAACGGGCAAGAGGAGTCTCCAGGCAGTACGGTAAAGACCCCTGAGAACAGGAGCAGGACTCTGTGGGGACCCGGGGCCACCCAGGGCCTGTGAGTGCGAGCAGAACTGTGCCTGGCAGGGCTTAGCAGGCACAGAGGCAGAGGCAGGGATGCTGAGGGCCCGGTGGTCCCTCAGCAGAGCCTCTTTATCCTCAGAAACGAGGCTGGTGGCCAATTCACCCATTTGCCTGAGACCCTCTCTGGGGAGAAATCCCAGCTCCTCATGCTTCTGAGTCACCCTCAGTGTTGACGGGACTCCCCACGAGGAGCCCAAAAAGTTTAAAAAGTAACCGAGTGCCTCTGATGTGACTCTGAAGGGCAACAAAATCGATGAATGGAAAATAGTTCATTTTTGTCCCATTGATTTTTTTTTCCTGCTCATTGAGGCCCCAGCTCCACATTGTCACGAAACTAACCGCTTCCCAGTGAAATGCTTTCACTGCCTTCAGGATTGACTCCAGCATAACCCATTCCTAAAATACATTATGTATAATGCATCTCGTCCTCAAAAGAGTGGATTCCGAGGTGGTTGCATAACCACAGCGGGGCAGTCGATACAAAGGGGTTTCCACCGTAACAAAGCCTCGGACCCTCTTCTCTCCAGCCCAGGGCAGCTCTCCCCTCAGCCACCAGCCTCCTTTGTGAAAGTCCCTCCCCTCTGATGCTCTCTTTTTGGCCTTCCCTCAGAGTTCCCCGACTTCTCCCATCCTCTTCCTCTGGCTCCTTGTCTTCATTCCTCAGCTCTCCCTGCTCAGCCCCCTCAGTCTTGGGTCTTTATCCTGCCCCACACCCCAGACACATCCCTCTCTCAGCTCCGAGCAGCAGCTCGCCATGGCGGTGACATTCATGAGACAGAGGGCGTATTGAAATTGGGAGCAAAAGTGACGCTTTTAAAAGCCCCCCTTCTGTTGACTCCGACATGCTTCTCCTTCCCTGCACCAAGCCAAGTTTCCGGCCTCTCTCCCACCTCTCCCATCTCTTGGGAGAAAGCTTGTTCACACAAATCCTGAGGATGGACCAACCCTCCCATTGGCTGGGAAGCCCCTGGACACCCTGCTGGTCACCGCATTGGGGTACGAATTCCAGGCTAGCAAGTGAGGTGAGTGTAGCAACTTTCAGAAGCACCTGAGGTCATGTCTGGCCCTCATTTTGACCTTGTCTATAAATTACCTGGTGTGCAAAATACATTTCCCTTGGAGATTTTCTTTAAGATGGCAGCAGTGTTTAAACTTTCACACTCGGAAAGCATGTTTATTCTTTCAAATCCATCAACTTTAGTTGGGAATACTGACCAAGCCTTTATTTGCAGGATTAATCTTTCTCCTAAGCATTTCACCTCACACTGTCTATAGGACCCTTCCATTGGAATTCCGTTGGAATATCGGATATTCCAATATTAAATTAAAACTCAAAATACCTTGTCTTGGATTTTATGACTCACCCTCCAAGATCAGGGCCACCTCGTGACTTCCTTGTTTCTGTTAATCCATTTGCTCAGATTTGAGATCATTTGGGCTTTACCTCCCAATCCCTCTCTTCAGCTACTAAATTGAGGTAGTCCCTACATCATCCTGTTCCTTCTTTGTCTTGTGTCTTCTTGATCCCCTTTCCATTCCAACAGGCTCTGCTAAGAGCAGAGGGCTCTGGTCACCTCACTCCTAGACCGAGCCACTGGGATCTTATCACATAACCTCTCTCCTTCCATTCCATCCTAAGCTCCACGGCCAGATGACTACAACAGCACTTCAGTAGGGCCGCTCCTCAACCCCCAAGCTTTAAGAGCTGTATGTAACCCATCACTTGAGGACCAAAGTTCTTAGCCTGGTATGGGGAGTCTTCCCCCGGTGAGATGAGCCACCCCACCTATCCTCGCCCATCTCTTGTTCTCCAAGTTCAACTATCTACTCTGGCCCAGCTCTGCTCCATGCTGTCCCCTAGATATACTGTCCATGTGGTAGTCTCTGGAATGCTCTCTTGGTGTTTCTCAGTTAGGAATGTCTCCTCTCTTCTTCCCTGTCTTTCTTACTTTTTTTTTTAATGTTTACTTATTTTTGTGTGTGAGAGAGAGAGAGAGAAAGCATGCAAGAATGGGGGAGGAGGAGAGAGAAAGGAGAGGGAGAATCCCAAGCAGGCTCTGTGCTGACAACAGAGAGTCTGATGTGGGGCTTGAACTCACTAACTGTGAGATCATGACCTGAGCTGAAGTTGGATGCTTAGCCAACTGAGCCACCCTGGAACCGATTTCCCTGCCTTTCTAAGTCCCACCCTGACTCCTGAGCCTGGCTCAAGTCCCAATCATCACGGGGTCTTCTCTGCCCATTTCCTAAAATGAGGGAAGGAAAATTAGCATTTTCTGCACCTCTGTTTGAGTCACACTTACACTTTTTCTTCTAAAGTCCACTTAAGAATTCTTTGCACCCACTTCTAAGGGTTTTATTTGCACCCTCCATTCTACTGGCTTTCTGAATATATTATGACTAAAATGTCAGACATTGGTTCTTTGCAGCTTAAGATACTACCACAAAATTACCTCACTTTATCCTTAAAACTCTGTAGTGGAATGAATTATTTCCCACCTTTTAAAGATAAATTGTCTCGGAAAAGCTATGTCTGGAGTAGAGGTTCAAAAAAATATAGTAAATGAGGAAAGAATGGAACGATGCTTTTCCCAGGCCTGGGTCCTCCAGCATCTAAGGACCAGGCACAGAAGGAATGGAAGCAATGGTGGGATGTAACACGCAGCAGGAAGAGCACTGACTTCGGCCGGGGGGTGGGGTGGGGGTGGGGCGCGGGTTGCAATCTTGGTGCTGCCTCTGTTAGTTTTATGACTCAATACATTATCTCAGGACAGTAGGAAAGCTGCAGCCAACAATCGAGCAAACAAAGAAGGATGTAGATCCCCTAACATTTAAAACAAATTTACCTTAGGGCACCTGGGTGGCTCAGTCAGTTAAGTGTCCAACTTCGGCCCAGGCCATGATCTCACAGTTTGTGAGTTCAAGCCCCGCCTCAGGCTCTGTGCCGACAACTCAGTCTGGAGCCTGCTTCAGATTCTATGTCTCCCTCTCTACCCTCTCTTGCTTGCTATCTCTGTCTCTCTGTCTCTCTCTCAAAAATAAATAAACATTAAAAAAATCTTTTAAGCCCCCTCAGTATTTTAAATAAAGAAGCATAATTATTATTACAATTAAGTTAACTTTATTTAACTTGCATGAAAATGTATGGAGCGGGGATGGGGTTCAGGACACACCACCTCCAAAATATCGTGCCTTGGCATATTAAGTGTCTTAAGCTAAAGGAGTCTGAGAAAACAGCAGGTGCAGGAAGGTCACTCTAACCTCCTGCCCTTTCCTCTCTTTCCTGAAATGGTGATGAATCTCCCATGTAAAAAGTACCCTCTCTGCACCAGGAGAAAGGAAGACATTTTTATCACTGGAGATGGGGAATTTGGGGCTTAGTAATCTGCACAAACAAAGCTTGTTAAACTAACTCTATTTTCCTAGCTACTGCTTCACCATTCACTACCCCTAGCTCAAACCCCTCTGTCTTGCCAACTCTTCACAAATGTATTGTTTCATTGTCCAAAAGCTGTAAAAGCTTCCTGCTCAGGTCACTTCCTTGAGCCTTCATTCTCTTGTGAAAGCTCCCGTGTCCATGTGGAAATTCAGTAAAGTTTTTATAGACTTCTCTCCTATTAATCTGTCTTTTGTCAGCTTAATTTCCAGACCCACCCAGAGACCCAGAGAGGGTCAAGGAGGGTCCCTTGACCCTTCTTCCTCCCCTCCAGTGGGGGAGGGGGAGATGGAGTTGGCTCAGTGTGGTCTTTGGGGCCTCCTTACCCCCTTGGGTTCCCTGACTGTAAGGCCAGCTGAAATGATAACCTGAATAATTGTTCCAGTTTTATCAGTTCATCCCTTCAGGAAATATCTCTAATAATATGTCCTGAGCACATAGTAGGGATGGAGCAGTAAATAAAACTAAGACTCTGCCCTCATGGAACTTGCCTTCCATTTGGGGAACCACCTGCCATCACAAAAATGAGTAACACCAGCAAACGCCACACACATAAAAAGCCAGGTGGAATGAAGAGCTAAGAAGAATACTGAAGCCAGTGAGGGGGAAAGGGAGCCCCAGAAGGGAAGTGGGTGTTGGCGGATATAGTCCATGAGGGCTTGGAAAGGTGACACCAAGCAGAGACTCGCTGACCTGAGATCCACATTCCACAGCTGCCCTGCCCTGGTTCAGGATGGGTCCAATTTGGCTGGTATTGCACGAGGGGTCCTCAAAGGTGATGGGGTTGGTTTCCATCAGACTCCGATGAAGGAACATTGGGGTCCCATGGAGTGCTCCCTCTTGTCTTCCTGCTCCCAGCTGGTGGGGGAAGAGCAAAATGAGACCTTTGCCATTGGGTGCACCCAAATCCTTTGATTCCTTTCCGTACCCTCCTCAGACACACCAGGGGCAAAGCAGGGTTGAAGGAGGGTGCCTGGGGTGAAGGATAGCACTTCTGTGATTGGCTGTGTCATGTCTCTATTGCCTTGGCCTAGTTTGACACCTCCAAACACCATCACCAGGGCACCTGGATGGCTGTCGGTTTAATATCCGATTACGGCTCAGGTCATGATCTCACGTTTCATGGGTTTGAGCCCTGCATGGGGCTCTGTGCTGACAGCTCAGAGCCTGGAGCCTGTTTCAGATTCTGTGTCTCCCTCTGCCCCTCCCCCACTCATGCTCTGTCTCTTGCTCTCTCTCAAAAATAAATAAACATTAAAAAATTAACAACCAAACAAACAAAAACACACCATTACTGACCAGTGCTCCTCCATGCAAGCCAGAGGAGAGGAAGGAAAATTCAGTCAACCACTTGAGGGAAGTCCTAACAACATTTCAGATGTGAGGAAGTCAGATCTGGTGGCTTTCAGACTCCCCCCAGCAAAAGCGTTTTTTTTAACCCTGAGGAATATTACCCCTCTACCATTCCAAACATCCATTCTCCCTTCACCCATCCAGTGCACCAGGGCCCGCGGTAACACTCAAAGGAAGTGATATGTGATATGTGAAGTTTAATTTTTGTGATGTTTTGCCTTTCCCTTTTCTTTTATTGTTTTTATTTCTTGCTTGCTTTTCTTTCTCTTTTTTCTTTTCTCTGCCTCATTTGCCCTGACTCATAAGAAATAAATAACAAATCAGTTCTCTGAATCTCTAGGTCAAAACCGGTGTATTCAGATCTGAAAGTAGGAATATTGGTAATAAAAGGACAGGAGAGAGCGAGAGCAGGAAATAGCAAGAGATAGAGAGAAGGAAGCAGAAAAAAAGGCCCCAGATAGAGCAGTAATTGATAGTCTGATGATGCCCCCTCGGTTTCCAACCTCTCAAGCCCTCCACCCACCTCCTCCAAGTCTTGGACTTGTTTGCCAAGGTTGCCATAACAAAGCACCACAGACTGGGGGGCTTAAGCGACATAGATTTATCGTCTCACGTCTGGATGCCGAAAGTCTGAGATCAAAGCATCAACAGGGTTGTGTCTTCTGAGGCCCCTCTCCTCAGCTGGCACATGACTGCCTCCCCACTGAGTCTCCACCCAGGCTTCTCTCTGCGTCCACATTTCCTCTTTTTCTCCAGACACTGGTCACCGGATGACGGCCCACCCCAATGACCTCATTTTACCTTAATAACCTCCCTCAAGCCCCAGTCTCCAAATACAGTTACTCTCTGAGATGCTGGGAGTTAGAGCTCATATGAACCTGGGGAGTATAAAATCCAGCCCATAACAGCCCTAAAGCTTCAGATTTCTGAACTCCTGCTTCCTTTGCCTTCTTCCTTCCTCCCTGTCAGGCTATTTATTCCAGAATGGAGGAGTAACAGATGGAGCGTATAGACCCAATGCTACCCAAGAGCGTGTCCCCATAACAGCTGTGGCATGGATACCATGTCAGTTCCTCCTCTCTTAGAACAGACCCCAAGGAGAAGGGACCACACGACACCCACCTCAGTCCTATCCCAGCAGGATAGTTGCCTGGGACCCCTGGGAAAGTTGGGAGAATGGGTTTCCTCAGTGATGGGCCACTAGGGAAGTGGAAGTTTCCTTTTTTCTAGGGAGTCCACGAACAAAAGTCAAGCATCTGGCCATCCTTGCTCCCCCTCACCACACACACATCCTTCTGGAAAGGAATCTGGGGCCTTGAGTCATCAGAGGTTAGGACAAGTTCTTAGTTCAATCAGTCATGGTTATCGCCTTGCTTCAGAGTTCAAGGAAGTTCTCAGGCCTCTTCCTAAGCCCTCCTGTCTCACCCTCTGACTTTCTGCCCCTATTTCCCTGTAGGAGTAAAGCTGGGAACACTGACGATTCCAAATCCTCATAACCCAGTCAACTACCCCCACCCAATCCCCCACGATTGGGTGCTGTTCTAGAGTAAAAGGTCAAAGACAGAACTGGCCCCTCATTCTTCTTCCTCAGACTCAGTCAGCTTTGCAGGGGAAGGCAGGCTTATATGGAGCCCCAGGCCTGAAGGGCACAGTTAACACAACACCATTCTCCTCAGACAATTGAAGACTCACACTGGGCCAGAGCATGTGCTGCTGTGTTGACAAGATAGATTCTGGGAGCTTGTGCAGAGCTGTCCCAGGATGGCGGGGCTTCAACACTCAGGCTGCCACAGCCCCTCAGGCATCCTGTGTCATCAATGACACAAGCGAAACCTCCGAATGTTGGCCTGACCTTGGGTGAGTCTCTGCTATGTGCCCTGCCCCCCTCCACCCTGGCCTCTCAGGAACCAAGGAAAGATGGACTTCGCACAGGGAGTGCCAACTGCTCTTCCGAGCCCGTCAGATGCCTGCTCAACAGGTTTCTGGTGGACAAGTAAAACTGAGTTTATTCAACTTACTGCAGAAAGGAGAGCACCATCTTAGCAGAGTCCGAGCAGTGTTTCAGCAGGAAAAGTTAAGGAGGAGTTTTTATAGCACTCTGGGGGCTTGGCTCAAAGAATTAAAGAGGACCTAGATGAATTAGGCAGCTCCTAACATGACAGTTTAAGTTTTGTGGACACAGCAAAGAGAAGGCCTTGATGTGAATTTTGATAGGCACACTCTTGCTTGATAAACAAAGTTGTCTGTCTGGGTAAGCAAATTATCATTCTGACAAGAGAGCTGTTAGCACATATAAGAAAACTGCTTGCAGACCATGAGGCGGCATTGTCATGGGACAATCTCAGTTCTTAGTCCTGCCTCGTGGCCGTTCTTCAGCCTGAGCTGGAGAATAAACCATTACCTTCTAGAGTCATGATCAACCAAAATCTGCACTGACATTTGAGGTGCTCCAATCGTGCATCATATTCTGATTATAGATGCTTCTACTTCTGTAAGCACCAGGTTTTCCTGTTTGTGGCAGGCAGAACAATGGCCTTTCAAAGATGCCCATATAACTCATGAATATGTTATATTACATGGGAAAGGGAGCTTTGTAAATAAAATTAAGGTTACTGATCCTAAAATAGAAAGACTATCCTGGGTTATCTGGTGGGACCAGTGTAATGTCAAGAGCCCTAAAAAGCCAAGAGGTCTCTCTAGCTAGAAGCACAGGAGATACACAGTAGGGGAAGCCAGGAAGATTCCAAGTACAAAGAGGATTTGACATGTCTCTGCTGGCTCTGAGACCTGGGGGTCCATGTGCAAGGGCCAAAATGTGGTCTGTAGGGGCCTAGGGTACACCCCAACTGACAGCCAGCCAGGAAATGGGACCCTCTGGTTATAGCTGTTAGGAACTGAATTTTAGCAACAACTTGAATGTGCTTGGAAGCAAATTTTCCCCAGAACCTCCCAGTAAGAGTCCAGGCAGCCAACACCTTGACTTCAGCCTTTTGAAAACTGAGCAGAAGAAACTAGCCCAGACTTCTGGCCTACACAACAGTGACATGATCAAGTTGCATTGTTTTAATCCACTAAGTTAAATGTAGTGTGTTATGGCGGTGGTAGAAAATTCATGCACGGCTTTTTGCTGGCTGATAATTTGTTGGATCTTTGGACGGGACAGCCAATGCACACCAGTATCTGAGTACAGCAACGTGACTCATAATAAGAAAGGGGCAGGGGCGCCTGGGTGGCTTAGTTGGTTAAGCGTCCGACTTTCGCTTAGGTCATGATCTCACGGTTCGTGGGTTCCAGCCCTGTGACGGGCTCTGTGCTGACTGCCAGCTCGGAGCCTGGAGCCTGTTTCAGTCTGTGACTCCCTCTCTCTCTGACCCTCCTCTGCTCATGCTGTCTCTCTCTCTCCTAGAAATAAATAAAACATTTAAAAAATTTAAAAAAATAATTTAAAAAAAAAAAAAGAAAGAAAGGGGCAACAATCAGAGCCTGTAGGCCACGGCAAGCTCAGAGGCAAGTATGTCCAAGAGAAAAGATTCCATTTCAATGGGAACAGTTTACAGAACCATAAACGGAGATATTAGTGAAATTATCCACTTTCCTCATGTCCATGTTGGTTTTCCAGATCTATGGAAATTTAAGTATAACATTCTCCTCCTAAAACAACACACGTTCCACTTTGGAAGGCCAATATTATATCCCGGGGCTGCTCTATTGTGAATCACCATCTGCCCAATATTATAAACTTCCCTCAAATGAGGACTTCTACAGCTGTATTGTAGCAGCATTATCTAGTCCCCTGTCAATGAGTGAGCAATAAAATATAAAAACTTCAGACATGAAATAAAGAGGCTCAAAGAAGAAGAACATGGTTCGGAATTCTTCTTAATGACTAGGGCATCACATCAAGGCTCAGCTTTTGGACTTATCTAACAATCTCTTCTTCCAAAAGGGAAAATGGATGGGCCAAAAGATATTCTGGCTGGTATCAGAGACTATCTGAAGGCAGGCATCGGTTTTTCAAGATAACAAATCCCCATCTGGCTTGTGAGTTGTAGGGTTTGGGGCTACAAATGCAGTCCTAGTTGTTGGGAATCTCCCAATGATCAGTAATCAGCCAAAATATCCCTCTGAAGTTATTGAGCTTGGTTTTGGCAGTGCTTGACAAGAACCGTTTGGCAGCAGCGAGTGAGATTTATGGAAGAGAGATCATTAGGTGCATCTGAAGCAAAGGAGTATGGAGTTGGGCTTAAACAGTGAGCCTCTCTGCTAAGGTCTGCAAAAGTAGGGCGCTCAAAGATGTTCCAAGACCCACGGATGGCTCATATGTCTCAATGTCATTGTCCCTTTCCAAGATCTGTTTCTGGGAACACTCAGTTACATAGACATTTCCTATAAAAGGTTCCCAGGTGTCGTTTCAGTGGAAACAGGATGTTTCTTTCCAAGGTGTGATGTGAAAGTCAGCCTTAGATTTTCTGGCTCTTCGGGCTTTTTTTGTGTTTCCCGTCTAGTCACCAAGTGGTTGAGGAAACCAACTGATTTATTATAAGGGACAGAGTCTGAAGAAAAGTGGATGGCAACTGAAGGAAAATGAGTATAAAATCAACAGATGATTTTATTGTATATTGTAGCCAAATCATTAGCCTATCATAGCCAAATAATGGGGTCTCACCAAGGAGCACCTAGAGATGCAAAGAGCAGTATTACACAGAGGCCTTCTGGGTATCACAGTTAAGAGCTAACAGGTATCTGTGAGCAGATTTCTAAAGTAGCAGAAAGGACAGAATAGCCAGGTAGGAAAACAAAGAGCAAGAAGTGCAAATTGAAGCCTCATAATCTGGATAAATGTGGATTTCATTTTGTGGATCTTGGGTGGAAGTTTACAGGAACAATTTACTCTGTTGTCTACTTGATCTAGGTATTAGATAGAAGCTGCCTCCTCCTTCTTGAAGATCGTCAGAATTCTCAGTGTAAAGCCTCCATCTGGGATAGTCTTCCACTGATCTGGGGATGGCTTGTGTCTCTTTATTTGAGAGACATAAATCCAAGGGCCAAGCCCTTGGAGTTTTACTGCTGTGCTAGTCATTTCTTGACAGTACCTTGAAGTCTGAAATCTATCTGTCTCCGATATCTCTTCCAGAAAGCCACATTTTCAGGGTTTGAGTCATGCAAGTGCTGTTCAGGAAGATGTTGAGGAAAGGCTGCCCATACTTATTAATGCTAAAATTGGGTGTGTTGTACGAGTTTCCTGCATACTGGGACAATACAAAACAGAGTCTAGGATCAGAAGTGATATCTCTTGACACACAGGTAAGCCTTTTATTTATAAAAAGGATAGTTGATTAAACACTGGGAGTTGATCTCATTGTCATTAAGAGCAATAGCAAAACCTTGGGCCATGGCTGTTCCAGAGGTCTCAGAGTCTGGCTCATTTTAGTTTGTAATTTCATTTGTATTTTTCAATTTTCCAAAGATGGGGTGGTGTGGATAGTAAAGTGTCTGTATAGGTGGAAATGCTTTGCAAAACTTTTTAAATGAGAATCCCAGTAGAATAGATATTCCTGAGAGATGGATTACCAGGGAGATGGATTGGAATTCCCGAGGCTGAGAACACAAAATCAAGGTTTTTCACTACCTTCAGAGCCTTTCACTACCTTTACAATTCTCTGACATGGAAAAGAATCTATCCATCACAAGAAAAAGCAAGCAATGGTCCTATTTAGGACCATCATGGAGGATAATAAGAAATCCCTTTTGGAGATGTTCAAAGGAACCTGACGTGTGAAGCCTTGTCCATGCCCCACCCTATTATTTTCCCCTACAGTTTCTTAGCTATAAGAAGGCAATTGTTTGTCCTGTGTTCTTTTTGCTTACAACACCTACGAGTATGTAAAATTAGAGGATCTTTTACCTTATTTTATGGACTAGGGCGGGAATTTCTAGTTGTTTTATCTATAAGATCTTAGCTTTATTCTGCTTTTGTCCTAAAGCTCTTTGAAAACATTCAACAATGTTGGAAATCCAGCGATGGAGTTAGCTCCCTTTCCGGTCTTAGTTTACATGTCAAAAATCCTATTTCTGGCTTAACGTCATTCACAGACATGAGGTGGGAGCCGAGGTCACATCTGTATCAGGACCTACTCTTGAATGCTGTCTAAAAGTTTTTAAGTGTCTCCCTGGAGTTTTCAACAGACTCATCTTTTCTTTGCTTCTGGGATCAAATTCAAGTACAATCTATGTTCTCATGATAAACATTTGGGATATACTAAAAAAAAAAAACTGGATCAAAACCTAGAGCTATTGTAACCCTTCTGCCTTCCTATTCAGTTCTGGGTCTTTGGGACGCTCTCCTATTTATTCCAATCTGTCTTTTCCATCTAAGCTTTTGCCTTGGAGGTTCTGTGTCAGGGGGTCCCCAAGACCACCCTCAAGCTCCATGAGTTACTAGGATGCACAATATGCAAAAATGCAGCTATATTCATGCTTATAGTTTATTACAGCAAACAGATACAGACTGAAATCAACAAAAGGGAGAAGTGCGTGAGGCAAAGTCCAGGAGAAACCAGGCATGAGTTTCCAAGTGTCTGCTCCCAGTGGAGTCATGTGGAGGCACATTCCATTTTCCAAGCAGTGATGCATGACGGCACGTGTATGGTATTGCCAATCAGGGACGTTCATGTCCAGTGATTCCATTGGAGGGTAGTTCTTTCTATTATGTCTGGACTTTAGAAAACACTTAACAAATTCTTTTAGCTCAGTCTGATAACAGACCTTAAAACCAATCACAGAAAGTTTGTCCTGTTCTGAAAGTATTTAATGCTAAAAGGCATCTCAGCTTTAGGGCTTTCTCCTCTCTTAGTCAACGGCTTTTCTAGACACAAAGGCCAGAACCAAGGAATTATCCTGGACTTCTTTTTCTCAATCCCCGCATCCAGTAAGTTATCAGGAACTGCTCTCATTTCCTTTGCAATGTTGATCTTTTTACGGTGTAGCTAAACACAGATATTGTAAGAAGAGAGGCATGTGTTTCTGTGTGTCCAGATAACATAATAAGCAGATGCCACGCAAGAAGAAGGAAGTAATACGTTACCTGGCAAGCATTTAAACAGGATTTATCGATTACATGAGATTTTTATAAAAATATATTTTTACAGAGGGGCCAGCTTCATTTTGTAAAGCAGCTCATAAAGGAGATCCAAAGGATGCTTAGGGGGCTTTTATGCCTTTTTTCCTGAGGTTTTGTGTGTCTCTATTCATTGATAATAGCAAAGAGGAGGAATGCTGGCACATTTTATCATTATGCAAATAAGTAAAATGGCTCTCAATAACTTTCTTCAGATAAATTGCTAATTTCCATTAAAAAAGAAAAAACAGAACTCCTTTAGAGAATGACCTCGGTCTCAGGCATTTTGCAAAAACAAGTATTTTCTATAGTCCATTTCTAGAACTTACATTTCCCCTGGTAAACATTGCAAAAGGTAGCATTTGCATGCATATGCAGATAGATAGATGGATAGATAGATAGATAGATAGATAGATAGGTAGATAGATAGATAGATAGATAGATAGATAGATAGATAGATAGACAGACAGGCAGATAGAGTAAAACCAAGGTAAAATACCTACAGGTTTTCTGCCTATTATTGGTGCTAAATTCAAGGAGGTTCATGGAGTTTCTCTCCATAGGGTTGCCTTAAACAGCAGTCATCTTTAGAACGGTAACATGTAAATGATTTGAACTCCACAAGACCAAAGCCTACCCCGTTTCCGGCCGTCTCCCTACCATCTTCTGCAGACTCAAGCTTGTACCTCTCAGCACCATGGTTCTGGATTGCTCCTGAGACTCTCCTCAAATCCCCCATGATGAATCCGGTGGACAGTTTCTAGGTACTGTGGCTACCACACTAAAGGCATGATCCATGAAAGAAAGAGCTGATAAGCTGGACTTTGTTAAAATCAAATACATGTATTACTATGGTCATTAATAATATCCAATTGTAGATTAAAAGCACTATTGAATTCACAGTGGCTTTTTGTCTTTCTGAATTTTCTCAATGAACATACACAAAAAAGCAGCCATGCCTAGGTGTAGATTGTGGGCCCAGCTTGGGGGATGTTGTGGGTGAAAGTTTGTGTCTCCCAAAATTTATATTTTGAAGTCCTAACCCCTAATGTGATGGCATTTTGAGGTGAGGCCTTTGGGAGGTCATGGGATTAGGTGGGACCTTAGCCTGATGAGATTAGTCGCCTAATAAGTAGAGAAAAAAAGATCTCTCTCCATGTCCATACACTAAGGAAAGGTCATGTGAGCCTGCAGCAAGAAGATGGCCACCTACAAGCTGGGAACAGAGATGTCACCAGAACTCAGCCATACTCACATCCTGGCCTTAGAAATCTGATCTCCATAACTGTGAAAAAATAAATGTCTATTGTTTAAGCCACCCAGTCTATGATATTTTGTTATAGTAGTCTGAGCTAAGACAGGGAAGAAGACAATCTACAAAAATGTATATGTTTAAAATGTGTTTCTGTAGGGGCACCTGGGTGGCTCAGTCAGTTAAGCATCTGACTTCAGCTCAGGTCATGATCTCGCAGTTCATGGGTTTAAGGCCTGTGTCGGGCTCTGTGCTGACAGCTCAGAGCCTGGACTCTGCTTTAGATTCTGTGTCTCCCTCTCTCTTTCTGACCCTCCCCTGTTCATACTCTGTTTCTTTCTCTCTCTCAAAAATAAATAAAACTTAAAAATTTTTTCAAGTGTGTTTCTGAAAAATCAGGGACTGAAAAACATATCAAATGACACCAGAAAGATGATATCAGAATGTGAGAAATTCTGTTACATAAATGAACTGATTTTCTCAACAAATAAATGGCATAATAAAGAAATAAGTGGAAGAACTGTCAGGGGCTTAAAGACACTTCAGCCAAATACAATGTGTGACCTTGATCAGATACTGAAACAAACAGAAAAACAAATTGTTGAAATAGCTGGGGAAATTTGAACACAGTCTGAGCACTATATTGCATTCTGAAATTATAGTTAATTGTGTTGGTGGGGATAATGGTTTTGGTGTTTTAATTATGTTAAAAAATGGCAGAAGAACGGAAGACAGATGAAGCCAGCTTGGCAAATGTTAGCAAGCTGGGTGATGAGCACATAGGATTTGGGCTTTTTTTTCTCTACTTCTTTGTTTTGTGCCAAATTTTCCATTATGAAGATTTTTTAAAGCAGGAAAAAGTGATCTTTCTATTTGAAAAAGTTGGGAATCACTCTCATAGAAATGATGCAAATAACTAATTCATATTCAGTGACAGTGAAATTTATATATAAAATGTTAAATACAAATATACATATATTTTAAATATAATTACCATTTTTCTTAACCGACCTGGAAGTGGTACTCTGTTACATCACCAGGGGGGCCCTAATTAATGTGCACTCGGCATCCACACTCCACTGTGGCATCTCTGATTAAAGTTTGCTGCTATTTACACCACCCTCAGGCCAGTGGCTTACAGCTGAGAAGTACGCTCCCCTTCCTCAGGTTAAAATAGGCTGTGTTACCCTGGGGGGCCCTTTAAATAGAACTGAGCCAGAATGCAGGGAACTGCTCAGCAGCCCCCTCCCCATCACTTCCAACCCCTAATAGACTCCTGTGCACCACTGACATCTTGTCCTCGGATCCTTCAGGACTGCATTCTCTATGCCCAGCCCAGCCTCTGGTCTGGCTTCTGGCCTCTGTTATCTTGCTCAGTTTCCGCTCTGACAGGTACTTTCAACTTTGGATCCTTCTGCTTCTGGCAAAACAAAACAAAACAAAACAAAACACCCAGCATGGCTGCCACTTTGTGCTTTCCTAAAGTGCACTTTCCATGTCTTTGGTCATATGATCTCTCTACTGTAATGTTCTTCCCCCACTCTTTCTATCTGACCAAGACAGCTCCAAGGAACATATCTAATATGTCCCCTTCCCACTCCAAAGCTGAGTCGGGTCTTTCCACCCCATGTTCCCATGATGCCATATTCTGTTATAATCATCTTCTTAGATGTCTGTCCCTCGTACTCAACTTTGATCTCCTCTTCCTCCTTGGTATCCAGCACACTGTTTGGCACATAGCAGAAGATACCTGATATGTGTTTGTTGGATGGATGGATGGATGGATGGATGGATGGATGGATGGAAAGCTGCCTTGGCCCAAGAGGCCCAAGAGGCTTATCTATGCAGGTTTCTCAAGCCAGGAGAGGAGAATCTAACTCTGTTCTGGTCTATTTGATGATATCATCTCTGTCAAGCACCCAGGCACATTATACAGGCTTACCTTCAATAGGAAGTATTCTGGATCTACTCATTGTCACTCTCTTCTAACTAATGATAATGATATTGATGAAAGTAACTACTGCAATAACAATCACATCCCTTTGTATAGCATTTCATGTATTAGATAGTTTTAATGCAAATTATCTTATTAAATGCTATAGGCTTCTTAAATATCCATTTAATTTAAGTAAGTTATTCTGTCTTCACAGAGGAGGAACCAACTGAAGTCCAGAAGGATTCAAATACGTGGCCTGGTTTATACAGGAAACCATGTTTTATGATTCCTTATTTTGGTTTTATTTCAAAGGAATCACACCAAGTTGTCAGATCAAGGGTAATCAGTTTTCTGTCACTGAATATGAATTAGTTAGTTGCATCGTTTCTATGAGAGTGATTCCCAACTTTTTCAAATGGAAAGATCACTTTTTCCTGCTTTACAAAACCTTTATAATGGAAAATTTGGCACAAAACAAAGAAGTAGAGAGAAGAAAACAAACCCCAAGTCCCTATGTGCTCATCACCCAGCTTGCTAACATTTGCCAAGCTGGCTTCATCTGTCTTCCCATCCTTCTGCCATTTTTTAACATAATTAAAATACCAAAACCATTATCCCCACCAACACAATTAACAATAGCTACAGAATGTAATCTAGTGCTCAAACTGTGTTCAAATTTCCCCAGTTATCTCAACAGTAAATATATTTATTTATTTTTATTTACGTGTGTTATATATTTTTTTATATATTTATATATACTAAAGTTCAGATACCTCTCCATGGCCTTTTCAGATCAAAACTCCATCTGCTCTTTGATTTGGGGGTGGTGAGTGAAGGTGCCCTTCTCACCTTACAGCTGCAGGGCAAGCAGTCTTCTTTGACATTTAGGTCTAGCAGATGGGCCCACAGACTGAGCCTTCACCTCCCGGCTCCTGTCTGACTCACACATCTCTCGTCTCCATTTCCATAGCTGAGGATAAATTTCAGTGTTGCTGCCCGCCCAGGAAAGGCAGCTGAGATACAGCGTGCAGTCATAGAAGCTGTGTCTCCTCCCTTCCCACAAAGCTGGGGTCAGCACCCATGCAGAAAACTGAGACACAAGGAAACACTGAAGAATCCTAGGATGCCTATCTATGGGGCTGTTTCTGATTCAATTCTCGGTATTCCTCAACATCTCTCTATGATTTTTTTTAAAATTTCTTAAAACCATAACCTTAAAAAGTAATGAAGTGACATGCTAGAGTCATCTCATAAAGGGCATTGTGGGCACGCTCATGTTTACCTCTGTGCCAACAGGAGGCTGGATTGTTTTGAGCTACTTCTCATGAACACAAGGGACCAAGAGATTTGAATCAAAACAATCACCACATCTACCCTCACACAAGAGTACAATCTGTATGTAATTTACCTGCCCTAAAAAAAATCTGTAATAGTATTTTTTTCTCCAAATAAATAAGATACTTTTAGAGAATTTTTTAAAATGTTTTTTAATGTTTATTTATTTTTGAGAGAGAGAGAGAGATAGACAGCATGAGCTGAGGGGGGGGCAGAGAGGAGGGAGACACAGAATCCAAAGCAGGCTCCAGTCTCTGAGCTGTCGACACAGAGCCCTACGTGGGGCTCAAACCCACAAACCATGAGATCATGACCTGGGCTGGAGTCAGACACTCAACCAGCTGAGCCCCCCAGGCTCCCCTGAAAGAATGTTCTAAATAGCATCTCACTAAACTGGCATTGGAGCTTGACATGCTGGCCATTTTGACAAGTTTTGAGGAATGACTAACCTGAAATAGCAAACACAGCCCTGAATTTACCAATATTATTTGGACCAATATACTAAAGCATGTTCTTGTCATTATTGTTCTTCTTCTTCTTCTTATTATTATTATTATTATCATCACTATTATTGAAGTCAAAATAAAGAAATGTATTGAACATAGAAGTGGCTGTGAGACTTCAAGTTTCTATCTCTAAGTCTAACAAGTTGCCTCCAAGAAGCCCCATTATCTGTCAGGGCACAGTCGTGGTTCTATGGGCGTCAGAGTTGGTCCACACAGGGCAGGTCCCTGCTCCCCCATTGCCTATCTAGGTGCTTCCCCCAACTAAGCTCCTTCAACTATCCATCTAGGTTCCTCCCCCAGCTCAGCTCCTTCACCTATGAAATGGGAATAATAATGATAACATCTCTTAAATAGGGTTGTTATAAGAAAAAATGAATAAATAAATGTAAAGTTCTTAGAACAATGTCTGGCACATAGAGATTAAAAAAAAACAGTCATGAAATTGTTATGCTTTTAGGAAGATACTGGGTACCTTCTTCACACCAAGGGGGAGTGGGGGGGGCACTTGAATGGCTGCCCGGGACTGCCCTTTGTGTGTCCTTACTGCCTTCAGAGCTGCATGCTGGAGACAGGACACCTCATGGAGGAACCAGCCTACTTAAGCTTTAGGAGTGGTTTTCTTTCTTTTCTTTTCTTTTTTTTAAATGTTTTATTTATTTCTAGGAGAGATAGAGACAGCGTGAACAGGGGAGGGTCAGAGAGAGAGGGAGTCATAGACTGAAACAGGCTCCAGGCTCCGAGCTGGCAGTCAGCACAGAACCCGACGCGGGGCTCGAATCCACGAACCGCGAGATCATGACCTAAGCAAAAGTCGGACGCTTAACCGACTAAGCTACCCAGGCGCCCCCAGGAGTGGTTTTCAAAAGCGCTCCTTGGAACCAAGGGGTAACCTGAGTTTTGGGTTCCACAAATGTGTTGACTCAAGTGTATGATATAATTTTTTCAACTGTAGTAAGACTCAACACAATTTCAAATATGCCCTGTGCTAACTTTGATGTTGAAGATAGCCAACCGATGCGTTAACTTCATTCTGTGTCATCAACTTGTTTTCATGCAGATCTTTAGAGAAGAACTTCCACTTCCAGATTGGGGATATATTTGAAAGTCTTGTAGATGAGTCACTGATTATGGAGTTTGTAGCTCTACACTAATCTTTCTAAAATTCAAACATGCACAAACAAAAATCAGAAAGTAAAAATAAAAATGTATGTACAGTCCCAATACTTAGTGAGATACCAGGCAAGGTCGGTTTGCTTGTTCATTCATTCCATATTCATTTTATGTCAACTAGGTGGTGGGCTCTTCTGTAAGCACTTTTTTTTAAAGTTTATTTTTGAGAGAGGGAGCGCACACAGGGGAGGGGCAGAGAGAGAGGGAGAGAGAGAGAATCCCAAGAAGGCTCCATGCTAACAGTACAAGACTCAAACTCACGAATCATGAGATCATGGATCTGAGCTGAAATCAAGAGTCAGGTGCTTAACCACCTGGGCTGCCCAGGTGCCCCAGTAGGTACTTTCATATAGCCGTGAACAAGGTTCAGGCACATTTACTTAGCTTGTACTGACCTATAATTAAAATGCAATAATAGTAAAATCAGAACACTTTTCATTGTGTTATTGTCATAAAATTGATAGGTTTAGCATTTATTCTAAACGTGGGTGCATATGGATTGATTTCTATATTTATGATAAGGAAGTAAGCTTGTTGTTAGATATTGCTGGTGATTCAACTTTGGAACAAAAAAGCCCTACGATTCCATGTTAGTGCTTATAGATCAGTTTGATCAAAGAGAAACTTGAAATTGCAAGGCAAGCTACTTATCTGTTCGAATCGGGATTCCCTTGATACTATATATTCAAAACAGATTACAGAAATAAATTGGATATTGAGACTTGTATAAGACTGCAAATGTCAGCCACAACCATGATTTATAGTTTTTGGGTTCATCAAAATAAACTCAGGGTTCTCTTTGATCGCCTTTGCAATAATTAAGAAAAGGTAAAAGTATGCATTTGTTGAGTAAATGTATATTTACAAAATGCTACATTTATGTATTTAACATATTAGGATACTGAAAAAAATATGTCTGGAAAAAAACTATACTCCTGACATTTTTAAAAGTACTGTTTTAACATTTATTCATTTTTGAGAGACAGAGAAAAATAGCATGCAAGTGGGGAAGGGGCAGACTGAGGGGGAGACAAAATCTGAAGCAGGCTCTAGGCTCTGAGCTGTCAGCACAGAACCCAACGCAGGGTTCAAAATAAAAATTGTTTTAATTAAAAAAAATAAAGGGTGGTTCAGTTGGTTGAGCCTCTGTCTTCAGCTCAGGTCATGGTCTCATGGCTCATGGGTTAGAGCCCTGCATCAGGCTCTATGCTGACAGCTCAGAGCCTGGAGCTTGCTTCAGATCCTCTGTCTCTCTCTCTCTATGCTCCTCCCCTCCTCATGCTCTCTCTCTCTTTCTCTTTCTCAAAAATAAATAAATGTTTTAAAATTTTTATGAAAAAATTAAAAAGTAAATAAATTGCTGGTCTGAAAAATCCAGCAGACTGAGGGAAGGAGAGATTTGGGTTAGTTCCACCCTCATAATATGAAAACAAAAGCAGGAGACTATCAGGGTTTCCAGTTGCTAATATGGGAAAGGGTCAGAAACAGGATAATTTCCTATAACAATATTGTAAGCTTCTAGAACCTTCTTAATTCTCGCCAAATTTGGGTTTTGGGTTTTTTTTATACCTCCACCCTCTTTCTCCTGCCCTTTCTTAAATAGTGGCAATAAAACCCTTAAAGCAGAAAAGGTCCATAGTTCTATTTTATGAGCCCACCAAGAAGAGAGCAGCTGAGGAGACTGGATCCCACCCCATTCTAGAAGCCTAGTCAGCCCTGAGAGCTCTGACTCATCATGCTAGGTCGCACCCCTAATCTCAGCTCTCCAGCCTCACCTGTGCTCTCGCTTGCCTCACCTGTGCTCCCAGTGTGGCTGGCACTGTTTTCCCATATGCCCAATTAGCTTTCTCTATCTTCCTACTTACGGGAGTCCTTCCAAACCCTCAGCATGTTGCCAAGTCCCCTGCTCTACCCAGCCTTCCTCAAAGGTCCCATAAAATTGGGCGTTATGGTTAGAGGCAGGACCCGCGTAGTGGTTAAGAACATGCACTCTTGAGCCAGATAACCTGGTTTGAATCCCAGGTCATCACTCAGCCACTACATGCTGCCTTGGTTTCTTCATCTATAAAATAAAATACAAATGTGATGGTGAACTTTCATGGTCAACCTAACTGGGCCACAGGTTGTCCCAGATATTTGGTCAAACACTATGCTGGATGCTTTGGGGTGAGATTAACGTTTTAGTTGGTAGACTGAGTAAAGCAGGTTGCCTTGCCTGATATAGGAGGGTCTCATCCAAATGGCTGACAGCCCCTGTAGAATGCAAAGATGGGCCCTCATCCGGGTAACACAGGGAGCATTCCTCTCGTCTCACTGACTTTTTTTTTTTTTTTTAATGTTTATTTATTTTTGAGAGAGACAGAGTAGGAGCAAGGGAGGAACAGAGAGAGGGGGAGACACAGAATCTGACACAGGTTTCAGGCTCTAACCTATCAGCACAGAGCCCAGCCTAGGGCTTGAACCCAAGAACTGTGAGATCATGACCTGAGCTGAAGTCCAGTGCTTAACCAACTGAGCCACCCAGGTGCCCCTCATTGATTTTGAACAAGAACATTGCTTTTTCCTGTCCTTGGACTCAAGCTGAACTCTGGATGTTCCTGGGTCTCGAGCTGGCCAGCTTTCAGACAAGAGCTTCTACCATTGGCTGTCCAGAGTCTCTAGTCCTTAGACTGAGCTAGAACTACACCATAATCTCTGCCGGGCCTCCAGCTTACCAACTGCAGATCATGGGACTTGTTAGTGTCCACATCACATGAGCCAATTCCTGATAACAAACCTTTTCTCTATTAGTTTTGTTTCTCAGGAGAACCCTAAGACCCCTTTCTCACTTGTTGGGTCAGGGATATGATGGGTGTGGGGCTTTTAGAAAGGGAGTTACCACATACTAAGGGCTCAGTAAGTGCTACCTGACGGGACACGTAATATTGCCTCTTTTCTCTTGTGCAATCACAGAAACAGCAAAAAAAAAACCCATCAAAACAAACCCATAGCAGCACTGGAAAGTCAAGAAGCCAAGTAGTAGTCCACATCAGAAGAAGTCTCTGAAAGGTAAGAGGGAAAACATTGACAACAAAGGCCACAAAACTAAGGAAGCCATGAATCCAACAATCTGAATCCAACGAAGTAAAAAAGGCAGCTCTAAAAAAAATAAATAGACGGGGAGGGGAAGATTTTCCATTAGTTCTCCAGAGGACTTTTCAAATTACCGGCACCAGAGGATGAAGAGAAATTAATTAATCATAGCATGATGGAACAGCTGCTTCTAATTCCCTACTTTCAGAACAACTTTTTCAAGTGCTGACCTCTGTTCATCTTTCAAATACTGCTCCCTAAAATGGGAATTCTAACATTAATGTTTTAGCTTATAAGTCAGTGTCAGGACTAGAGAATCACAGCACTGTTCCAGATAACCTAAGGCCACTGTGACATTGGATAGTCTTATCCCAGAAGATAAGCCACATACGTACCCTAGAGTCATGGTTCTCCAGCTGGGCCACACATTGGAATCATCTATGGAGAGTTTGGAGCCAGTGAGACCTAAGATGAAGCTCTGGAGGATAGGATCTAATTGTTCTGAGGTGCAGCCTGAGAATCATGATTTTTAAAAGCTCCCCAAGGTGATTTAGTGTGTAGCCAATGTTGAGAGTGTGCTAAATAGAAGCCAACGGTAGTAATCCCTCCCCATCATGAAACTAACAGAAATGGGTTATTAGGTTGAACTCTATGAAATTGCCACACATCCAACCATTTTTTATGCATAAATGTGGCAGTTTCTTACGGTTCGTTGAATATTGGAAATTGGTGAGAAGGGGATCTTTGTTATGTCGTGGCAGGAAGTTGAGCAATACCATCACTTGCGGTGATGTGGCAAATAAAAAATATGTCCATTGAACCGGGTGATCTATCTGGAAATATTTACAGGAGAAATGCTTGCAATATTTATGGGAAATGTAAGAGGAGAAAGATATACTAAAGGAAGGACTGTGAAACATGAAGGAACTGGAAATTTATGGTGTTGAAAATTCTCAACCTCTCTAGACCAGAAAGGATGCTAAAATGAAGAACTGGCTTCTGGGCAAAGATCAAGTCCAGGGCACTGCCAGGAACTCATCTTCGAAGGCTAGCGGAGGTTATGGCCATAATATTCTTTGTTAAAACCTCAGCAATATCAAAGGCAGCCCCTCAGTATACCATTTTAAAAAAGACCCTTGAGGGGCATCTGGGTGGCTCAGTCCTTGGAGCGTGCAACTCTTGATCACAGAGTTGTTAAGTTCAAGCCCCATCTTGGGTGAAAAATTGCTTAAAAATAAAAGCTATAAAGATAAATAAATAAAGAAATAAGACTCTTTAAAATTTTCAAGGCTATACCTAGCAGATCTTCTGGAACAAATAATGGGGCTTCTAAAAAGCTTAAGGGTGTTGTCCCTCAGCAAAATCCTAAGGAGAAGGAGGGTTTATCTCAAGATTTGTGGGTGTAGCTTTTACTTAATGGAGTTGATTTTGATACGATTCCCAGGAGACCCACAAAGCTTTCAAAGGAATTATAGCAACACAAACACTGTCAGCTTGGATGGAAAAGACAAAGAAAATACAAAATAAGAAGTCTTTGAACCCTTAGTTCTCTGAGTTGTAAATACTTGTTACCTTTCACAGAAAAGGAGGAATGACTAAGTGGAGAGCCCAGAGGGAAGATGTATGAATCACAGAGAAGAAAGTTTCAGAATGAGTAAACCTGAGTCCTAATTCAGGAACTTCAAACATCTGCTTGTCTGGATATTTATTTAAAGGTCAACAACAGGCAAAGTTATGTGATTATTAGATGATAAAGTTGTAAGTCCATAGAAACCAGAGAGTTGTGTATGGGAGGGTGAGGGAAGAGGCAATGTTCTATATCTTACATGACTATAGGCATTTATCAAAACCTATCAGATTGTACCCTAGAAATCTTTCCATTTAGTCACCTGTGCATCCGATCTGCACTAATGAAATCTAGAAAGTAATAGAAAATTGAATATATGCTGAGCGAAGACTAAAGGTCGAATAAAATTAAAAAACAATTAAATTTTAAAAATAAGTGAGGAAAGTAGAAGGTTAAAAACAGCAAAATAATTTTAATAGAAGGAAGGAAGGAATTCGTATAATTGAAAAAGAATGACTTGTTTATTTTGAGAGAGAGAGAGACAGAAGGGTATGAGCGTGGGAGGGGCGGAGAGAGAGGGGACACAGAATCTGAAGCAGGCTCCTGGCTCTGAGGTGTCAGCACAGAGCCTGACACGGGGCTCAAACTTGTGAACCGCGAGATTGTGACCTGAGCCAAAGACACACGCTCAACCGACTGAGCCACCCAGACCCCCTCCAAAACGAACGAATTATTTAAAATTAACCTAATAATCCTCATACTTGCAAGAAGGGCTCATATCAAAAAGACAAGGAACAACATTATTTTTTCTTTTATGCTTAGTGGGTTTTGTGCCCTGTTTAAGAAATATTTGCCTATATCAGATGATAAAGATCGTATCCTACATTGTCTTCAGAAGGCTTTATTCTTTATCAACCATCTATCTGTGATGGATTTTTTTAAACTGGTACTTAGGAGTCCAAAATTAATTTTTATATGTATATCCAACTGACCTAGCATCATTTATTGAAAAGATTTATTTTTCTTATTCAAGACTTTCTTGACTACTCACAGTATCTTTACTCTCTGCTGCTTCCTGAAAACACTTTGATAATATCCCAAACTGTCTAAACATCAAACGTGACAGATATTTTCCCACTTTAACCTTACTTAATTTTTCCTCTATCATTTAACAGTTTCAGCCATTGGCTCTTTAGAACTTGTTTTCCTTTATCTTCCAAGACAGCATTCTCTTCTGGTTTTTTCTTTTTCCTTTTTTTTTTTTTTTACTGACCTTTTTTCAGGTGCTCGTCCTCTTCCCCCAAGAACCCATTCATTCTTCAGGATTCTTTTTGCTTCTGTTTCCAGGCTTTACACCCTTCCTAGGTGATCTGGTCCAGATCTTTAACATCTTCTACTCATGGGTGACTTCCAAGTATTATTCCCAAGCCAGATTTATTAAAAAAAAATTTTTTTCCAGTTCATTTATTTTTGAGAGAGAGAGACAGCACATGAGCAGGGGAGGGGCAGAGAGAGAGGGAAACACAGAATCCGAAGCAGGCACCAGGCCCTGAGCTGTCAGCACAGAGCCTGATGCAGAGCTTGAACTCACAGATCGCAAAATCATGACCTGACTTGAAGTCAGATGCTTAACTGACTGAACCACCCAGGTCCCCCATCCCAAGCCAGATTTCTAATTCTCAATTGCAAACAAGGAATTTATGAATGAATCAAAACTGAATTTATTAATGAAATTAAGGAGAAGTCTGGTAAACTGACTAAAAACAAATTTACATGCAAAAATGTAAAGATCAGTAATCAGCACTTCTTTAATTTCCTGTTCCACTACATCTGTACACTTCTGAACCGTCCTCACCATGCCTTCATTTTTCTATCTCCTGTATCTCAAAATACACCAGCAAATCTAAAAATCTCCTTCAGTTATCTCTTCTAGCTTGTTAGTCCCCAGGTCCTGGACTTAATAAGGGCCTTTCCTAACCATCTCCTCCTGTCCAACGTCACTGCCACTGACTGCCTGGCTTCAAGCCCTCCCTGTCTCCGCCATGGACTTTCTTTCTTTTTTAAAAAATATTTTTTAATGTTTATTTATTTTCGAAACAGAGACAGAGCATGAGTGGGGGAAGGACAAAGAGAGAGGGAGACACAGAATCTGAAGCAGGCTCCAGGCTCTGCCCGATGTGGGTTTGAACTCACGAATGGTGAAATCATGACCTGAACTGAAGTCAGATGCTTAACCGACTGAGCCACCCAGGTGCCCGTTCTGTCGTGGACTTTCAACAGCCTGATCTCCCTGTATTTTCTCTCACATCTTTAGTTTCCAGACAAAAATCTCCCAGTTGATATTTACCATTGCCTTTTTTTTTTTAATGTTTTATTTATTTCTAGGAGAGTGAGAGACAGCGTGAGCAGGGGAGGGTCAGAGAGAGAGGGAGTCCCAGACTGAAACAGGCTCCAGGCTCTGAGCTGGCAGTCAGCACAGAGCCGGACGCGGGGCTCGAACCCACGAACTGCGAGATCATGACCTAAGCGAAAGTCAGACGCTTAACCGACTAAGCCACCCAGGCGCCCCAGACCTTTTACTCCCACAGACCAAGTGATTTCCGTCTGTCAGGTAAGTAACACCCGATGCACATTCAAAGTCACCGTGAAACCAAAGAGCCACCTGACAGCGGTATACAGCAGCTGTTACAGCAAAACAAAGAACTTGGAGACAGAAGCAAGGAGGCCTGAGACCTCCTAGCTGCCCAAGAAGCTTGGAGCATGGTCATGTACCAGGACAGAAGGTACACTATCGAAGGTTCCTGCGATTGGTATCTGGTCATACTGGCTGTCCTCTGCATGAACAAACAATAATAGTAGCCATTCCCAGTGAAATCCTTATTCCTATGTATACCTTGTTTCCCAACGACACTCTGATTCGGTAGACGGTTGGCACCCAAGAAGCTGACACCATCACCTTCACCATTAACCCGCAGCCCCAAAGACCTCTGACCTGTGGAGGCACATTTCTCAACCATACCAGCACAGTGGCTGCCGAGGGCAAGTGAGTCACTCAGCCATGGAGAGCCAGACGCCATGAGGTTTGTTGAGTCACACACTCAGGACTGAACCCCGAGGGCCAGAGCTCAGGATTTGCAGCCAATGACTTAAGGCAAAGGGAACCTGGGAGCAAAAAGGATGGAGAAAGCCCAGATGGCTCCTCGTGAAGGAGCCTCGGGGAGGGGCGCGGTTGGGGGGCAGGTGGCTGGTGGAGGGGAGCTGGGCTCCTGAGGACTTTGACAAGGAGACAGAGGTCAGACAGCAAGACGAGCCGATCTGAGCCTGAGATGGAGACTCAGAGCCGGGCTGAGCTCAGCGACACCGTGAGCAGCATATAGCAGGACCGCCCCAAAGAGACAGGCTAATCCTTTCCTCCCATCCACCCATCAGCCTGCCGCCTGGCATCCCTTTGATTATCCTAAGTAGGAATGATGCAGAGCCCGGCTTGTCAACCAGGATGCGATGGCCGGAAAAGGCCCTCGTGTGAGAGACAAGCAGAAATGACACAAAATCCTCAGGCTCCTGGCCCACAGGGCAAGCCCTCAAAAAATTGTGTCTTCGTGGGCAAAGGTGTCACCCACCTGTGTAATGCGGTTCTGCTCTGTCTTCCATTTTGGGGGTGTCTGGATAACTCTGCCCAGCAGATAGGGAGCCCGTCTTATGGGATTCTGCGCCTTTGGGGGATATGTATCCTGGAAATCAAATTAAATGCCCGTCCACACTGAGCTCATCTCGCTTGTCGCCGAGGGCTGGCCAACGCAGCCAGGACCAGGCCTTGGGAGCTAACAGCTGTAAGCATGCAATTTGGTTCCAGCCCTTGGAAACCATCCATCTTGATGAGGAAATGAAATCAGCTGATGTTTTACTTTAGTCATTTGAAGGCAATGAGATATTTCTCTGCATCAGATTACGGGCTTGGGACCCCAAAGGACACCTGGCTCTCTCCGCTTCTCTCAGCTGCCGGGAGCTCTGAGCGGCAGACGTGAGCATGAAGGAAGAGGGGCCCCTTAACGAGCACAGTCAAGGACGGATGGTCTGAGCCAACAGCGAGGTCAGGGATACAGGAAACCCCAAACGGCAGTTCATTTTCATTTTCCTTTTAATTAGCTTTGGCATCCTTTAGATGACTTCTTGCACAATAAATGTATCCTCCTAATTATTAGCTTAATTAACCTAATTATCGGTTGGGCGAAATGTTTAAGTTTGCTGGTATTCTCCAAGTCCCTCGCAGTGCAGAAGGGCTTGTAAGCGAGCAGAACCAGGAGACGGGAGGGGATGACAAGGTACAGGTAACTGGGAGTTGCTGGGCTCTCCCACGTGGGACATCAAGCACACTGTTCACCAGTGGAAACTGGATTCTGGGTTCTGGGTCAGCTGGTCATCCTTCCGCTGTATAGTGTTGACTTTACCCAGAGTGCTGTGATGGAGAAAGTACCCCAAGTCACCGTGCCAGTGCTCACCTCCGCCTCGATACACCCTGCCCTCCGTACCCTTATTCTTCAAGGTCTCGGGACTCTCTCCTCAAACTGTATAACTGAGCTCAGGAATTCCTCCTCCTGGCGGCCTCTTTAGGGGGCTCCCTATCCATTGTTTATGTATCAATTGCATCCAGCACACTGACTTTGTAGGGAAAGGCACTCAATAAATGTTTGATGAAGAAATGAATTAATTACCCTATGCTTAGCACCTTTTACATTTTATTGTAATTGCCTATTTTCTTATTTATCACTCCGAGTACTGTGAACCCCTTGAGGTCAGGAAACTTATTTAATTCATGTGTATGTCCACACTCCTCTAATAATTCACAGTGCAGAAAAGGCACCTAACAAATGGGAGAAGAGCTCACAAATGGGAGAAGAGCTCTCTTGGGAAGCTGACTTTTTTGTTCAGAGGTTGTACTTAAACAAGCTAACTTCTGTATACATCTTTCTGACTTCTAAAATGCGTTTGAGTGGAGGCACCTGCTGGCTCCGTCGGTAGAGCATGTGACTCTTGATCTAAGGGTTGTAAGTTTAAGCCCCACGTTGAGTGTAGAGATTACTTAAAAATAAAATCTTTAAAAATAATAATGATAAAATATTTTTTAAATGCTTTTGTCTGTCTTACTGTTGCTTATCCTTTGGCAGTTGGGAGCTGGGGGAAACTGTGAATTAAATACTTGTTTTATTCCCATTTGTACAGGAGAAGAGACTAAGTCTCATGAGGTGACCATAGCTTTCCCATGATCATGGATGAACCAAGAACTCAAGCTGAGTTCTCTGACTTGGAGTCTGTATTCCATTGTCTTCTCATCAATAGCAAAAGTTTGTCCCCATCTCTTACCCAAGAGTCCTCTGCCTTCTCTGCTGCCTGTGAACTGGTCCATTCAGCGTTATAGTTTGAGGGTTAAGATGAAAACTCGTACAGAGCTGTTTGCCTTTCAAGATGACACTCCTGACAATCATGTCCAGAAGAGAATGAGTCTGAAGTATAAGAATCTCAGACAGCAAGCCAGGCAAGGAGAAGGTGGTGAATAACTATAGACAGTGACCTGGGTGACCCAGGTTAGTTACATCCGATGTTTCTTACATAAAATGACAATGTCAGCAAATGTCATTTATTGCTGAATAACAAATTACTATGCAGTTGTTGTTAGGAGGCCTCAGTTGCTCCCCGTTTCGTCCTCTTCATGGGTTATTTGAGTGGCTTCAGGACACAGTAGCTGGATTCACGTGGAGCCCAAGAGCGAGCAAGGCAGAAGCCATGATGTCTTTGCTGACCGGGCCTTGGAAGTCATTTCCACAGTATCCTATTGGTTGCAAGGTCAGCCCTATATAATGTAGGAGGATATGTGGGCAAGAATCATTGGGTGCCATCTTGGAAGTGACGACCACAACACCAGTAGGTTGCTATGACCAGGATCTTTGATCTGCCCCTAAAAATGCTTCATGCGTGGCTCCGACATGAAATAAAGTTTGACTTTTATGTATTTTAAACAAGCAGACCTTTAATAAATCAAAGAAAGTCAAAAACACAAAGTTAGGACCTCTGTCCTGATGAAAACATGAATGGTCCAGATCACACAGCTTCAAGAGCTCAGAGGAGCCAACTGACTTCTGCATTCACCGTGGCCTCAAATCAGCCTTTGACCTTTGCCCTCAAATAAAGTTACGCATCCAGTCCTAAAGATCCATGGGACTAAAGAAAGAAGACATCATCGTTCAACCTCAAGTTTAAGTTTGGGACCATACAACACCATCTGCAGTACAGCATGATTCTGAGTATCTAGATTCTGGGACTATTAAGATACACTGGACTGCATTTTTTCCATAAAGAGTTCTGATTTGTAAAATGTAAACATTTCTGATATTCCTCAATTTTTATAACTCATTTGTAATCGCTTCTTTTATTTTAACATACAAGGAGCCACAAAAGAAACTAAAGTGGCCCAGGTATCTATCTCTTCACATCTGAGAGGCTCTGTCCTGAGCACCCAGAGTCTGTTCTTCTCAAATGACCTCTGAGGTCTAGCCACCCCTTAGGCCACTAGAGCCACACTTTCCACACATAACCATCAATGCTCCTGAGTGCTTGTTTAGTATGAAGGAGGAAGAAAGAAAGGGAGGTGTACGGTTCACAGTCTGACCACCGCACTGGCACTCACTTTGCAGCAGAGTGAGCGAAGGAAGGCCATGACATAGGAGAAAGAGATGACACTCGCATAACTTTTCTCCCTTATCCATAAAGTCACTTCGAGACTGGCTGCTGGCTTGAAATCAAACGAAGCCCAGAATATTCTGCTGGGAATTCACCTCTCCTCTGTGGTCCAACTCGGTCCGAGCCTCAAGAGCAGGGTCCTCACCCCAGAGCTGGCTTGCTCTGGAAGGGCTATATATAGATGCCCTACCTTGAAAACTGGGCCACTAAAGGGCTGGCGATTTGTTTTGTTTGTTTCTTGTCCCCACTAGCGTCTCTTCCAAGAGTAGCGATGCAGCCATGGGCCAGGATGCAGGGCACCCGAGGAGGCAATGATTTGGGGTGCCTGTGGTGGTGAGGCTGCCCACGGTGAGGCTGCCCACGGTGCGGCTGGTGCTCTGCTGAAGAACCCCAGATCCGTGCACTGAAGCTGGGGTGGGGGGAGGTCAGGGGAAGGAAGAAGGGAGGAAACCTCTGCTCACCACCCATTCCCAAGGGACTGCCTGACCTTGGGAAAGGCCAGTAACCTTGATTTGGTACATTTAGCCCACCCCCCCCCTTACCTCCTATCCCATGAGTACCCACTGACCAAATGTTGCTTTCCTTATCCCCTGGTATTCAGTAAAATCCCCTTCTTGGGTATGACTTATCCAGCAGGATACAAGCATCTCTAGAATTACCATTATGCCTGATGTCCGAAGGAGTGGAGAGTCTACCTCATGCTTCTCCACCCCCAACACACACACACACACACACACACACACACACACACACACACACGCAGAACTTGCCGTATCTCCCAATGGGGTGCAGAGTGCAAATTCAACTTTTCTGTTAAAGAGCAGCCAATGCCATTGCAGCTAAAACCTTTTGCCCTGTGGCAAGGTGACTTTACCCCTAGGGGTGATACCGGTCTGACCCCCTTCCTCCCCCCACCTCTTCACTTTGGAGGCATATCAGCATGAGAATAGCACCTGGCTTCCAGGGATGGAAGTATTGTCCTATGGAAAATAGATTGAAATTGTTACGCCACCAGACACCAGCCAGAGGGGTGGGGCTCAATGCAACTTTTAAAAAAATTTTTAAATGTTTTTTTAAGTTTATTTCTGAGAGAGAGAGACAGCATGAGCAGGGGAGGGTCAGAGAAAGAGGGAGACACAGAATCTGAAGCAGGCTCCAGAGTCTGAGCTAGCTGTCAGCACAGAGCCCAACGCAGGGCTCGAACCCACGAACCTCGAGATCATGACTTGAGCTGAAGTCGGACTCTTAACCGGCTGAGCCACCCAGGCGCCCCATCAGCATAACTTTTTAATGTGACTCTGTGATTGGAAAACAAATTGCTCTTCCAGGACCCTAAGAATGTACACAGTCATTGTCTATAACCAGGTGAAGATTTTCCAGAAAGAAGAGGATTTAGGTCATTTATTAATCCTAAAGGAAAGGCTAGGACAGAAGGGGAGGGTTAATGGGAGGCAGATTCCCACCAGCTGTAGCAATCCTGCCTGAAGAGGGGTGAGCTCCCTGTCAGTGGGTGTGTTCAAGAAACAATCTGCCAAAAATGTCAGACAAATTTCAAAATGAAAAATAGATCTCAGGAGACTCAAATCCAATTGAGATTTTTTAATGGAGTTGAAGGCATGGATGAGCGTAAGGATGGAGGGAGGTGTGAACAATGGCATTTTTTGAGAGAAATCTCAGAGTTTTCAGTCTCTGTCCTCTGGTCCTTCCCAGAAGGACTTCAGAAAGCATGGGGCTCTGGAGGGAATCAGACAGTGAGCCCACCACACCACAGGGCCCTCAAGGAAAGTGGGCTGAGGGAAGACCGGCTTCTTTTCCCAGAGCATCTGTGATTCTGCCAGGAAAAAAAAAACCACTCAGGAGAGAAGGGAAATATTCCAAATCATTCCCAGAATGAATATTTAACAAAATTGAGTTTTGATTTTTTTTAATAAGGCATCAGTGGCTTTTTTTAAGCAACAAAGAGACTGTGTTATGCAAATTTCCCCTCAGGGCTTTCATTAAGATGTTAACATCTTTCTTGTCACAATATCTACCTTATTACAATGAGTCATAGTACTTCTCTGTTCTCTCGCTGAGACCTCTTAGTAAGATAAACTCTTTGGGCTGAGAGTGGGTCCAAACTCGGTTTTTTTTCCTTTTTAATGTGAAAACTCCTTGAGAGTTCTGAGGACAAAAAGGTTGAGAGATAAAAGATTCAAAAAAGAAAATGGCCCTCCAGTTGGGGAGCCCAGTGGGTGGGCCTAGCATCTGACATGAAGGAGGTGGGCTGGCTGGCCCTGACGCCTCTGGTTCAGCTCTCTGGACCAAGTTCATATCTCTAGTACTGAGAACGTGCCGGAAGCATTCTGCTTCTACCAGGGGGACAGCTCCGAAGCCCTCTGAAGACAGCTTTCCTCTCTCCATCCCGCCCTCGGCCCCCTTCTCTGGGCCGCGGATAAGTAAGTGGCTGTGTGGTCACAAATGTGTTTCCTGCAGGGACTCATTCCATGGTCCTAGAATGAAAGAGGAGGACACAGGAGAATAAACACCATCTGTGACTCCGCGGAGATGGGGGTGTAAGGTCCGAGGGAGGGCAGTATTCCCATGGAGACCTGCCATGAGGGCTTAGAATGGGGCACAGTGACCTCCCCCTGCTGCAGCTCAGGCACCTGCCCCCCTGCCTGAGCTGTCAGCTCAGGCAGGGCAGCCTTCAAGGAGAAGAGGTGTTCCTTTCCACAGGGGATGGACAAATCTGTGAAGGGCCAGAGAACAGGCATTCTAGGCTTTGCGGTCCGTACAGTCTCTGGCGTAGCGACTCAAACAGGCATAACACGGGGTGGCCGTGTTCCAGTGAAGCCCATGTTTTAGAGATACTTGAAATGTGCACTTCACATTATTTTCACATGTGACACCCAAAAATACCCTTTTGCTTTATTTTCAATTCTCAGCTAACAGGCTGTATTAAAACAAGCCGCAGGCCTCAGTTTCCGGGCCCTGCTTCAGGCGGGGCTCAGTAGCCATGTCTTTGAGGTGCTTTTGCAGGAAGCCCAGAAGTGCTGTCGGGCACAAGGCGCTGCCTGGACGCCGGGTGGGCCCACTCACCACTCCCCAGGGCGTCTCCCCCACAGCTCAGCCGTCTTTTGCCACCTGGCCTCAAATGGAATATTATTCCGAGGAAATAAGTGTTCAGAAAACACTTCTCGTCTGCCTGTTGGGATGTGATGAAAGCACAGGGGAGGGGAGGTAGAAAGGCCCAGACCCTTAAGGAGACATTTGGCTCAGACAGAGAGCCTGACTATAAAACAATGCTTTGGGGATCATTCTAAAGAAGGTTCATGCTAAATTGGGAAAGAGAAGGTGTGAGAGAGAAGTGAGTTAGAAAAGCATGAAGTGGGGGTGGGGGGTGGAATAAAGAGAAGAGAGAGAAACAAACCACAAGAGACTCTTCACAGAGAACAGACAGGGTTGATGGAGGGAGATGGGTGGGGGAAGGGCTAGATGGGGGATGGGCATGAAGGAAGACATTTGTTGCGATGAGCACTGGGTGTTGTATATGAGTGATGAATCGCTGAATTCTACTCCCCAAACCAAAATTGCATTGTGTGTTAACTAACTAAAATTTAAACAAAAATAAATTTTAAAAAGACAAAAAATTTAAAAACAAAAAAAGAATGAATAAATAAAATATTTTTTAAAAGTAAGGCATGACTTGGAGCTCACCTTTTTTATTTTATTTATTTATTTTTAATGTTTTATTTATTTCCGAAGAGAAAGAGACAGACAGTGTGAGCAGGGAAGGGTCAGAGAGAGAGGGAGACACAGAATCTGAAAGAGGCTCCAGGCTCTGAGCTGGCTGTCAGCACAGAGTCCGACGCGGGGCTCGAACCCACAAACTGTGAGATCATGATCCGAGCCAAAGTCAGATGCTTAACCAACTGAGCCACCCAGGCTCCCCTTTTATTTTCTTTTGAAGAGAGAGAGAAAGTGCTTGTGTGAGCAGGGGAGAGGGCCAGAGGGAGGGAGAGAGAATCCCAAATGGGCTCCACACTTAGTGCTGAACTAGACACAGGGCTCGATCCCACGACCTCAGGATCATGACCTGAGCTGGAGTCAAGAGCCAGATGCTCAACAGACTGAGCCACCAGGTACCCCAGAGCCCAGCCTTTCTAGAAGTGGCCTCTCTGGAAAAGGTGGTCACGGAGACATGAACCCCACATATAACTTTGTGGCCGTGGGGCTGGGGTCTTACACAGCAATCTGGGAGGGCAGAACAGTGAGTCCATGAAGACCTAGACTCTAAGGGCTGCAGGAGGTTAGGAGAGCCGTTCCCACTGATGATGACAATTATTCAGGCCTTCAACTGAGACATTCCCCACCCTCTCCCAGGTGAGGCCCCAGTGAACACTTCACGGACAAATGCAGTCTAAGTTCACCACAAGTCAGCTGGGCGCTGCCCTGTAAAAAAAATTTTCAGAAAACAGTAGAATGAGATCTCAAGAAATAATTGAGGTTTTAATAGGCATTGTATTAGCTTGGACTCTGGAGTTCAATTGACTAGCAATTTACTTGCAATTTACTAGCTATGTGTCTTGGGGCAAGTTACTTAACTTGGCTTGCATCAGATGTGGCTGGAAAGAATAGGTACTGCACCTGCTGTTGAGAAGATTAAATAAGGTAATACACATGAAAGGTGAAGGACAGAGCACAGAGCTTGGCAAAAACAAAGGGCCAATGAGAGGTGGCCCATTGGGGTTTTTTTGTTTTTTTTGTTTTGTTTTGTTTTTTAGTGAGCTCAGCATACACCGAAGGTGGGGTTTGAACTCATGACCTTGAGATCAAAGGTTGCATGCTCTACTGCCTGAGACAGCCAGGAGCCCTGAAAGCTGGCTTCTATCCTCATGATAAACATCACCAGTTCTTAGAGTCTCCTGTAATTTTCCACATATATATATAATTTGTAATTCATTATGTTCAATGGATCCTACATTTTGTGATTTTCTCCTAAAACTTTTGTATATACTTTTTCCATGTTTGTGAAGAACTTTCAATTTGTGGTCGAAGGTTTTATAATATTCCTTTGCACTGAAGAGGTTCCGCTTGCTTAATTAACCTCTCCCCAGTTTGTGAGTACTTTGGCCCTCACTGTTATAAGCAATGTTCCCATAAACATCTGTATAAAAACAGATTTTAAACTACAGACAATAAGTTCCTTGACTCTCTCCAAGAAGGAGAAACAAAATGCCTTAAAGTATATACTCATACTCATGTGTGGGTTACTTCTTCATGGTCTGTCCTCCAGAATATTAACACGGTCACTGGTGGTAGGAGAAAATTCCTGTCTGCAGAGAGCTTCACCAGCCTTGGGTTTTATTATTTTAGGTTGTCTTTTGCTAATAGATGTGAAGTGGGAGCTCACAGTTGCTTTATCTTTCTTCTCTTTCTTCTTTTCAGTGTAACTATTTATTTCCAGAGAGTGAAAGAGGCAGATAGTGCAAGTGGAGGAAGGGCAGAGAGAGAGGGTGAGAGACAATTCCAAGCAGGCTCTGCACTGTCAGGGCCGAGTTCGATGCAGGACTGGAATTCATGAATTGTGAAGTCATGACCCGAGCTGAAATCAAGAGCTTAACCGACTGAGTCACCCAGGTGCCTCACTTTTCTTTCTTTCTTTTTTTTTTAATTACATGTGAGATGGATTATCTTCCTCACTAACTTTATTATTGTATTTGATATTTATTTACATTCTCCAACCTCAGGTTCAATAGACCATGTGGTTTCATCCCTTGACAATGTATGTAGGCTTTTTATACATTCTGAATTCAGACCCTTCTCTGTTACATCTGTGATACGCATTTCTCATTCATTTCTTTCATATCTGGCTTCCATTGTTTATCATGAAGTTTTAAATCTGTGTGGATCTTAACCTGTCATCCTTATTACTGAAAATGTTACAGTTCAAGCAAGGAAGAAATCAACTTCCCTGCACAGGTTCGTAAGGATTGGATTTTTTTTTTTTAATATGATGTCTTGACTGCTCTCAGATTTGCAACGCTCTGTAGTGTAAATCATGGGTCTCTATTTCCCTCCACTTAGCTTCTAGGAGATCACTACAATTACATATTTCCCGCGGTTCATTACACTTCATTTGTCCTGTATTTTTAAAAATGTTTCTTCTTTAGAGAATCCTTCCAGGATCTCTGTTATCTCTCAATGACCTATATTCTGTTTTTTAAGCCAGTGCTGTAGCATTTTAATAATTGTCCTTACGAAGCAAAAAAAGCTTGGAAGAGTAGGTTTCTAGCCACCAGCCCCGTGCCTGGGGACAGGAGAGGCTCTTTAAATGTTCACAGGAGGAATAAACAAATAAAGCTTTCCAAATTATTTTTATTCTTACATATCACAATTTGCAATAAATTCTATGTAATTCTATGGAAGATTTTCACTGTTCATTTAATAGGCAGGAGAATCGTGGACAACACAGCCTTGTCATTCAGGGGGAAGTTTCTCTTTTTTCTTTTTAGAATGTAGGAGTGTAGATACGTGACGTCATTAGTAAGAATTGTATGTGCTTCTCCTACTCCCCCCTGCTTCTATTGTTTGGGTCACAAGATCCCAGCTATTTTATATTTCTCCTCTTTTCATTATTTCCTATAGGCTTTCTTGATCTTTAAAGCTTTGCAGTGGTATTTTCTGATCATTTTTCTCTGGGGATTAATTCTTAAAGCGACTCTATACAGAATAAATTCCACGCTATAAAGCTCTGGGTAACTTCCTGCTAATATGCCTTTATTTACGATTTCCATCTTTGTTAAGCTTTCCTGCTATTTTCCATAGGATGAACCTTCGTATTTTGTTATTTATTTAATCTTGCTGTGTTCTTAATTTTCCAGCTCATTTTACATCTCACTCATTTGTTGTTCCAGTAGATTTTTGCCTTTTTCATTTCTAACGATAGTTTTTTGCAGGATATGTATTACACAACTATAGTGTTGATGCTCGTGCTTATTTTTTTACTGTTATTGTTGTGCTGAGAGACACAGAGACCAACCGAGACCACTGAAGCCAAATTAAGGGAGTCTTTATTACCGGCCAGGACCACGCAGAGTTAACACAGAACTCTGAATGTGAGGCCCCGAGTCCAAGGACTCAGGGCTTTTCATAATGAGCAAGCAGGCAAGCGGACAGTACAGAAGCAGAATTGAGCGGTTATTGTAAAAAGGCTACAAAATGATAAAGAGAGCAGCCCTTGCCCTGGTGTGTAGGAAAACATTAGTTATTTTGAAGCTAAGGTTTAGGGTTTTGGGGAGTTTTAAGGGAATAGCCATTATCTCAAGGACAAAGTATGCAAACTGTGTCATAACCATTAGCAGGGGATATTAACTCTTGTCTTCTTGTTTTTTTCTTTCCTTGGACCTGAGGAGGGTCACTTAGCTATCCGAGTGCAGGCCCAGAAGGCAAACTCTGGTCAGGATGGAAGGACTGAGGCTAAATTCATGTGCAACAGTTACTATTATTAAGCCTTACATTTTCTTTCATTTTTTTCTCTAGTTTCTCTCTCACCTGAACCCTGACTTAAGTGGATGTTTGTTTCATCTCCGTCATTATTTGCGTTTCTGTTGGGCTTTTACAGCTTGTTATATTCTTTTCTGTTGCTAAACTGGTATTAATAAATTTGGGATACGGAGGGAGGGAGGCCACAGTATCCTTTGGACATCGTTGAATGTGTGATTGCCTGGCTGAGGAAAAGTCCCAAAGATCAAAGTCACGGGTGATGGGGGGTGGGGGGGAGCTGCGAGGGGGAAGGTTCATTGACCTAGAGATGCTTGAGAAAGAAGAAACCAGAGGAGGATTCCGACAGTAAGAGGCTGGGGCAAAGGGGAGACCTGGCCCATCGCCAGCCTGGGCAGGAGGCAGAGGGAAGAGCAGACTCACACACCGTGTGCCTGTGGTTGAAGAAACCTCCAGCCTCCAGCAGACCTGCGAGATGCACGGGGAGATAATTGCCTTCACAAAAAAGCAGGCAAAAACTGAGGAAGTTTCTGGAGGACTGATGAGCCAAATTTATGGTGCTACGTAAACATGCAAGCTTAATGGGAAGAGTTTAGTAAGAGGTCATGATGGCACATGACTTTACGGCCAATTAAAATTAGCAAGGGAGCCTGACTGCCTTTGTACCTGAGCCGATAAATCAGGTAATGAGGTTGGTTGTAGAGTATTAGCAAACAAGACAGTGTCGCAGCTCTGAGATCTCACGCGGGCTCACTCCTCAT
The DNA here is from genome assembly GCA_017311185.1 of Proteles cristata cristata. Classification (NCBI taxonomy): domain Eukaryota; kingdom Metazoa; phylum Chordata; class Mammalia; order Carnivora; family Hyaenidae; genus Proteles; species Proteles cristata. Next base: position 948,316 of record JAESUZ010000008.1, on the reverse strand, counting down.
CCTCACAGACAAGGGAACGAGCAAGTGGTTCACAGGAAGAAACAGGATCCCGGTGGATCGATCCGTACATCACAGAGAACACGTGGGGAGACACTAGGCGTGGAATCTAGAAATTCGGGGTTTGGAGAGTGAGATACTATCAGTGCGTTTCCTGCACTGCCCAGATGAAAAGTGGCCTCACCTAGTGACAGGAGAGGCTCAGGCTCAGTGTGATGACAGGTGTGAGAAGCTTGACTTACCCACTGTCCTCAGACCCCAATGCTTGATACTTGACAATGTTTATGGTAGATTTTGCTTCTGGGATGAGAATTCATCATCCATCAGGAGCCTCCAACCTGCTGTGTGTGGTGTCGTGTTGTGTTTTTGTGACCTCCCAGAATGGGACTAACGACAGCAGGCAGACTGTATTGGGGACTGACTGGGGTGTAATCCGGGGAGAAGCCCTCCAAGGCTAGAGTGGGCAGCCCTGGGGGACAGTGAGCCACTGCGTCCAGGTGCTGGCCTCCCTTTGGTGTGGAGACTATAGGCAGATTGCTAGTTATGGAAGCAGTCGGACAAAACCAACATTAAGCCCCTCTTCCAACCCCCAGGTTCTGGGCGATCAGTTGAGTGAGGCAACATTCAGGTCTGCATCTGAAGGGGGCGGTAGCTGCTCGCAAGCGTCCAGGGGACACTTAGGAGTGTCACACCTGGTCCTGCCCAGTCTCACAGGCGGCATGGCCTGACACAGACCCTGTACCTTTCTCCGGGCTGTGAGATGATGATTTAAACCCATGTTACTCCGGTCCGGCAGTCCCACCACCCGTACCTCCAAACTTTCTCCTCCCTCCCTCCCTCCCCACCGCCTCCGCCTCTGTTTGGACCCCAGTCATTTCTCAGCCAGAACTACTACAAGTTCTCTAAAGAGGTCGATGGTGTCCCTCAGCATCCCACCCCCAATCCACCTTCCACGCGGCCTCCAGAGTGATCTTCCTAAAATGCACCTTGGATCACACCCCGTTCCCCCGCCGCCGCCCCCGACCCCCAGATTCAAGCACCTTCCTGAGAATGGTCAGCTTCCTTCATATGGCCCACTGGCCTCCCTGACCAGCCCCTGGGGGCTCCTTGAGGTCAGGGACCGAGCGCAGCTCAGTCCAGCACCCCCAGGACCCAGCACCACACCGGGCACAGTGGAGCGAATGGATCAGCACGTGTCCTGCCGGCCCTGGTATCGCCCCCCCACCCCCCACCCCATGCCGGCCCCAGTCGACACTCTCCCCGAAGCACAGCGCCCAGCACACCTCCGCATTCTGAGTGTTCTCCCTAACTCTCCCCAGCCCCGCCCTCATGCCCGACTCCCCTTGCCCTACCCCGCCTTGTCTAGGGGTTGCCAAGCGCAGAAGTTGTGTTCTGTTGAGAGCCCAGCAGAGCTTTGGAAAGCACCCCCTCCTTTGACGGCACCTGCAAAAAAGCCTCCAGAGGCCCCACAGAGACAAGGTCACGGCCATGATAGGAAGCAATTAACGGCCTCCTGCCCTGCTCCGGGGACCCCAGCCCCCGAGAAGCGCAAGGGCCAGGGAAGCCACACTCTCCTCCTCCCATGTCCACCAGAAAGGAAAACATGAAACGCAAAAGGCTGAAGGGGGGAGAACGGGGCACAGTGTAGGCCGAGGTCGTCGTGGAAGGGCTGGCTCTGCTCTTAATGAGAGAGGAAAGCCCACCAGGTAGACGGCGGGGAGAGGAAGGCAGCAAGCAGCTGGTAATTTATAGGGAGGCAGGAAAACTGCTGCAGTTGACACTCGTAAAGGGAAGATGTCAGTTCAACATCTGTTCCCGACTCCTCAGCAACTAATTATTTCTCTGTGCGCTGCGGTCGGCAGGGTGGGAGAGCCCGGGGCAGGCTGAGTCCTGTCAATAAACCTGAGCTTGACGGGAGGAATAAACCAGTAAACAAATAAACACAACCCAAAGCAACCCAGGAACGATGATACCCCAGCAACCTTCCCTTACCCCATGGGAACTTTTGACCAGGTGGGGAGGGGAAAGACGGAGACCCCCAACACCCCATTGGTCTCTCTCCTTTGGTGGTCTCAAGGAGCATTGGCCCCCGTTCTTCCAAAGCTGTTGAAAATTTCACCTTCTGAGAGCTCACATCTTTCTGTTCCTCACAATCTGTGAGGACTGGAGAACCAAGAACATTTTTTAACAGAAGATTTTTCAACTCAGTGTCTCCTATTGGACTGGATCGCCAAAACATTGCTAAGTTCCTTGGGGAATCTCTTTCTAAATTTTTTTAAAACATTTATTTATTATTGCGAAACAGAGAGAGACAGAGCACGAACAGGGGAGGGGCAGAGAGAGAGGGAGACACAGAATCTGAAGCAGGCTCCAGGCTCTGAGCTGTCAGCATAGACCCCGATGTGGGCTCGAACCCACAAACTGCGAGATAATGACCTGAGCTGAAATCGGATGCTTAGCCGACCGAGCCACCCAGGCGCCCCCAGGAATCTCCTTCTGCGTCCTTTTTCCTGTTTCGTGGCCCATCTCCTTCCACACCCCTTCCCTCCCCTGGGCCTCCAGCGAGGGGAGCACCTGGCCAACTTCACACACCATTATCAGGTTCGGCTGTGATAACTGGTTTGCAGATCTCTTTTTCCAGATGGGCAAGGGCCGTTTCCGTAACTGTGGAGCCTAATGCATACATGGAGTCCAGGAGAAGTTTGAGGAAAGGAGGGAAAGAAGGAGGAATGATTTGACAGAAATAAATGAATGTTGGTAATATTATGTCCCCCCACCCCCACCCAGGACTCCATAAAAAAGATCATGCTTAATTCCAAAATGCTAATCAGGGTAGGGAAATGAAGACCACATCTGCATCCTTGGAACTTTCCAACTCAAAGAAAGAAGTCACAACCCTAGAAGAGTGGAGAGGGGTATGCAGTGACCTCCAGCCTGAGAGGGAACAGGTGGAAATCACGCTACTTATCCTGGTCACTGTGGACTGCTCTGGTGGGGAGCAGGGGTGGCTTGCTGGTGAGGGGAAGGGGCAGAGCAGTAAAAGTCAACAGGTATGGACTTGCTTCTCCAGAGCGCCTGCTCATTTATGCGCTGGAATATTCCACCCTTTCATCTTCACCTAGTTATTTCTACCCAGGCTTCAGATCTTCATGCAAATGTTACTTCTTCAGGAAAAGTCTGCCCTCACCTCCCTGACCAGGTTCAGTCCTCTTATGATAGAGGAAATTCCAAAATGCACACCATCTCACCTCCTCCACCACCAACAACCTGGTTCAAGTGCCCAGGATCTCCCCCACTGGGCTCCTGCAACAGCCTCCTGCTGACCTTATTCTCACCGCTATTGCCTCAGGACCTTTGCACATGCTGTTCTGTCGGCCTGGAATGACCTTCCCCTAAATCTCCTGCTCATGACTCATCCCTTATGAGAGGCCCTCCTGGACCATCTTACCTAAAGTGGCCACCCAGTCTCATTCTGACCAGTTTCCCTGCCTTATTTTTATCATAGCACATATAAATGCCTGAACTTGTATGTTTAGTTTGAAATTATGTTTATTTGTGATTTGTCTCCTGTGTTAGGACATAAGCTTCATGAGGGCAGGATTTCATTCTGCTCACTGCTCTATCCTCAGCTCCTAGAACAATGCCTGATACACAGAATGTATCTTCAGAGGATGCCTGGCTCAGTCGGGAGAGCATGTGACTCTTGATCTCAGTGTGGTGAGTTTGAGCCCCACGATGGGTGTAGAGTTTACTAAAAATAAAATCTTAAGGGGAGCCTGGGTGGCTCAGTGAGTTAAAGATCCAACTTTTTTTTAAATGTTTACTTATTTTTGAGAGTGGGGGACAGAGGATCCTGAGTAGACACCATGCTGACAGCAGCGAGCCTGAAGTGGGGCTTGAACTCACCAACTGCAAGATTATAGCCTGAGCCAAAGTCAGACACGCAGCCAACAGAGCCACCCAGGAGCCCCTAGTGTCCAACTCTTGATTACAGCTCAAGTCATGATCTCAACAGTTCGTGAGTTTGAGCCCTGCATCAGGCTCTGTGCTGACAGCTCAGAGCCTGGAGCTTGCTTCAGAGTCTATGTCTCCCTCTCTCTCTGCCCCTCCTCTGCTCTTGCTCTGTCTCTGTCTCTCAAAAATAAATAAACATTAAAAAATTTTTCTTAAGATTCTAAGAAAATAAAAATAAATCAAATCTTAAGGCAGTGAACTCTTTTTGGTCAAAATATCACCGTGGCTTTTGACTGCTTACTCTCCCCTGTCCCACGAAGCATCAGCTCAGAGTGGGGACTATATTCGTGTTTATTCATCATTGCATCCCAGGGCTCAATAACCCGCCTGCTGCATAGTACACACTCAACAAACACTTACTGAATAAATGCACGTGTGAGAGACTGACTGCATGGAAGTGGAAAATTATAAAGTAAACACAAACATAAGGTTCCATTACGAAAGTGATGATTGGATTCAGTCGCATCTTCTGATCATCCTTTCTAACACCGAGAAGCAGTGGTGTGGATAATTTAGTCTGCACTCTGCTGGCTCAATTCTCTCTATTGCTTTGCTCAAGGCTTTTGCTGGGCGGTGGGGGTGGGGGAGGGTTGGGGAGGGGGGACCTGGGAACACGTTCTCCCGCCTCCGCTATTTCTCCTGTCCTTTCTGCTCAGACACATGAACTCAGTGGTCTGGTCCCCCACTTACTTCTAGCACAGTTAACCACGTCCCCCACAACTCAGTGTGAGGTTACCTCCCTCAGAGTAACCTCACATAAATATTGTCTCTTTCTGCACAATGATACTCCCATCTGATTCGCAGGCAGCTTGCACGCTCAAGCCGTGGCAAAGACTCCTTGAGTCCCCATCCCCCACAGAGAGGCTGAGAAGGTGCCAGAAAAAAGCTGTGGCTGCACACAGGTTGATGGTGTGTGATGCCATAAACTTCATGGCCACATATTTGAGAAGACAGAAAGAAGTTACTGGTGTCTCTGCCACTCTGAGGAGACAGAGCTCTTCCCAACTCAGGGACATAAAACTTTACAGCACCCAGCTCTCTCAGAGCACCATAACTCACTTTCCAGAGGAATTCATCAAAACCCAGCCACGGTTTATTTCATAACAGCATTTAGTGTGGTGATTCACATTACTGTCAAGCCTCCCGGAATTAGTCCAGGGCTCAGAGACTATAGACATCTAAACAGACGAACAGAAGGATCAGTCGCCATAGTTCTGAACCCCTTTTCCGCACTGTTCCGACCTCGGTCAGAATCTTTTGATCCGTCCAGAGTCTGTTGGCAGGAAAGTGCAGGGGAAACTGATGGAAAACGTTGCAGGAAGTCCTTGGAATCCCTTCAGAAGATTGCTGCTGTGTTTTTCCAACTTTGCATTTTCAGGTCTTAAAATGTGACCATGATTATCTGACCTCATTTCCAACATTTCCCAGTGCTAACTAACCAGTCCTGAGCAATGGCTTTGGGGGAAAAAAGTGTGTGGATTGAAGACCTATTTATTAATCATGTGACAGAGGAAAAGACATGTGATTATTCGGAGCCTCAGTTTCCTCCTCCACAACATCAGGATGAACAATTCTGCCTCATAAAACTGGGCTGAGAATGAAGTGAAACCATCTTGGGAGCTTCTGATAAATGCTCAGCAAACATCAGCTTCTTTTTCTGGATCACCATCTCCATTCACGCCTTTCCTCCGTTACCAGCTTTACTGTCACTGGTGGGGTCTGACTGTCGCTTCTGCCTCAAAAAAATTTTTTTTCTTGTGCTTTTTCTGGTGTTTGTTCTGACTTCAAACTGGAATATAAACTCACTGGGGACAGGAACTGTCTTTTCTCTTTCTTTCGTAAATCATAATTTCACGACATCTAACTATTTTGACCTGTGTATATGACACATCAATGCTCGGTTGACAGGGTGGACAGTGACGTCGGAGAAAAGATGCTCTCCTGAGGCTACAGGGGGAGCTGAGAGAGGGCTAAACCCCAGAACGGGCTTTTCATGCTTTGTGCACAGGAGGGATGTTCCCATCCCCGAAGAGGAAATTCTCATCTCTCAGGTAGCACAGATTTTTTTGTGCGTGGTTCAAAAAAGGCAGCTGTTTTGTTTTGTTTTGGTTGATAACCTAAATATCCCGTGGAATGTTAACCCAAATTCCCGTAATAAGATCTGGATAGGGATATAGGTTGGGTATTAACTTGTCAGATTTAGCAAATAAAAATGCAGAATACCCATTTAAATTTGGATTCCAGTGAAACAACAAATAACTTCATAGTATAAGCACATTTCATTCAATATCTGAGACACACACTAAGAAAGGTTATTTGAGGGGCGCCTGGGTAACTCAGTCGGTTTCACATCCAACTCTTGGCTTCAGCTCAGGTCATAATCTCTCAGTTCATGAGTTCAAGCCCCATGTTGGGCTCTGTGCTGACAGCTCAGAGCCTGCTTTGGATTCTGTGTCTCCCTCTTTCTCTGCCCCACCCCTGCTTGTGCTCTGTCTCTATCTCTCAAAATAAATAAACATGTAAAAAAATTTTTTTAAAAGAAAGGTTATTTGATGTTTAGCTGACATTCACTTTTAATGAAGCATCCTGTATTTTATCTGGCAAAGCTAGTTGGGTATAAACAACCATAAAACAGCTGGATAGAGAGGGTGAGGAAGAGGGAGAGAGAGAAAACAAAAAACCAAAAACTTCCCACTCAAAATGGACCTTCAAACCCAAATCCCGAAATATCTAAAGAAATTAATAGCTAACATAGACATGCTGCAGAGCATTTGAGACACAAATTTACCATAGGTGAAATTCTTTTTTCGACAAATGGCATTGAGATTAATCTGATTATTGGGGGGAAATGTAATATCAGTTATTTTTTAATGTTTATTTATTTTTGAGAAAGAGAGAGAGAGAGAAACAGAGCATGAGCAGGGAAGGAGCAGAGAAAGAGGGAGACACAGAATCTGAAGCAGGCTCCAAGCTCTGAGTATATGAAATAAAGATTTTAAAAATAAAAACAATAATAATAATAATAATAATAATAATAATTAATGAATGAACAGAAAAAAATATCAAGTTGTACCAGATAGAGATGGATAGCCATAGCTCACTTTTTAGTGCCTTTTAAGTCATGAAAGACAGAAAGAAAAAAAGGCAGTCTTGTCAAGCACTGACCAAAGAGCAACCCAGAAAGAGAGAAGTATGTGCAAAGGCCCTGAGGTGGGAAAGGTCTTGTTGTGTTAGAGGGACTAAATATGGACCAGAACAGCTGGGGCGAAGAGGATACAAATAAGATAAGGTTGTGCAGTTACTGGCCAGACAGTTCATGCAAGGCTTGTTTAGTTTATCATTTTACTCTACGTGCAATAAAGAGCTGTAAATGGCTTTAAGCAGAAGTGGATACATATATATTTAGCAACTATCCTTCTATTGATATTTTTCCAATAGTATTTTAATAATTAGCCATGGCTTTTCCCTTTCTTGTAGAACATTTTTTAAACTTGAGATGTAATTGACATATAGCATTATATAGTTTCGGGTGTACAGTATAATATTTCACTATGTGTATATATTGTGAAATGATCACCATAGTAAGTCAAGTTAACAAAGCTAACATCCATTATCACACATGGTTATACATTTTTTTATTTGTGATGAGAATGTTTTAGATAAAATTAATTCTACACAACAGCTGGACAAAGATTTTTCAGTACAGTATCTTTGGTATCTCCTTAGAGAAAAGTGAAGCCATAACTTCCAAGCTGAAAAGAAGAAGAAATGATTCAGCTAAATGAGGAAGCAATAAAATAAGGATAGCATAATAAGAAAAAGAACCCACTAGAAATCTGGAAAATTAAAGAAAAATGTCACTGAAATTTTACAAGCTCAATAGTGCTAAAAACTCAGAGAAGACACTGTTAAAGAAAGGTTTTATAATGTGGAAGATGGAATCAAGGAATTCACTCAGAAACACAGACATATACAATTTGCATAATTCACTTACAATTTGCATAATTCACTTAAGAGACAAGAAGCAACAATTGGGAGAGGTTTTAACATTCATCTACTTCCAGAAACAGAGAAAATGAAAAGAATGGCAGAGAATCAGCATTTGAAGAGATAATTGCTGGACTCCTTCCAAATTTGGGTGAAGACATGAATCATTAAATGGAAAATGCACTCTAAGTATCCAGTAGGATTTTTAAAATTTAAAAAGACAACAAATCCAGCCACAGACACGTTAAAGAACAAGGATCATGAGGAAATCTTTAAATTACCAGATAAGACGCTAAAACAACTAAACCAAAGCAGACGTCTTGTCCACAAAAGCAGGTGTCAGAGGTGATGGGATGTCACCTTTGAAGGGCAAAAGGAAAGTAAATATAAACACCCAGGATTGAATTTTGCTGTTAACATCAAAGACTTGAGAACAGAGACTTAAACCAATCATATGAAGAGTTCATTGTCTCAAATCCAAAGGACGGGGAAGGGGCAGCCTGGGAGATGGGAGGGCTGTCACTGAACCTGGAGTCCTGCTCCCCGTCTTCTGCTCTGCTTTCCTTAGCTTGTGGCTTCTCTCTTCATTGCTCCACGGGGGCTCCTGTGTCCCATGAAAGGACAAGAGTAAACGTGTGTCCCTCATAACTAAGTAGGCCCCTTTGGGAAGAAAATTTCCCCCACTCAGTGGTTTCTGCTTACATCTTACACTCATGCCCATGAGAGTCTGGAAAATCTAGTCTTTCTGCTGAGCACACCGCTGTCCCAAATAAAATGAGTGTTCCAATTCTGTTTCTAAGGAAGAAAGAGGACAAGAATGTGGGCTGGGCAGGGGCGCCTGGGTGGTCTCAGTCGGTTGGGCATCCGACTTCGGCTCAGGTCGTGATCTCACCGTTCGTGGGTTTGAGCCCTGCGTCGGGCTCTGTGCTGACAGAGAGCTCAGAGCCTGGAGCCTGTTTCAGATTCTGTGTCTCCCTCTCTCTCTGACCCTCCCCTGCTCACGCTGTCTCTCTCTCTCTCAGAAATAAAATGTTTAAAAAAAAAAAAAAGAATGCAGGCAGCCAATGGTCACTGCCACAGCTATTATTTACGAGTATAAGCAAAATAAAGACATTTCTAGCCATAGAAAACATCAAAAGAATTCTGCAGCCTCTCACTAAAAGCATTATTGAGGACATATGTCATTTAGAAATAAAGTAAACCCAGGGGCACTTGGGTGGCTCAGTCAGTTAAGCATCCAACATTGGATCAGGCCATGATCTCACACTTCGTGGGTTTGAGCCCTGCATTGGGAACTCTGTGCTGACAGCCTGGAGCCTGTTTGGGATTCTGTGTCTCCCTCTCTCTCTGCCTCTCCTCCATGCTCTGTCTCTGTCTCTGTCTCTCTGTCTCTCTCTCAAAAATAAAATAATCATTAAAAAACTTTTAGAAATAAAGTAAACCCAAAGGGAAGATATGGACCATAAGAAGCAATGGGACCCATGGTGATTTATAAAACAAAATGGTACGTAAATACCATTGTAATTTACTGTAACAAATATTTTTTTTAAAAAAAAGTAAAACTGGGGCACCTGGGTGGCTCAGTCAGTTAAGCGTCCAACTTCAGCTCAGGTCATGATCTCACGGTTCCTGGGTTCAAGCCCCACATCGGGCTCTATGCTGAGAGCTCAGAGCCTAGAGCCTGTTCCAGATTCTGTATCTGCTTCTCCTCTGTTCACATTCTGTCTCTCTCTGTCTCACTCTCAAAAATAGATAAAGATTTAAAAAATTTTTTTAAATAAATAAAAAGGTAAAACTAAAACTGCAAGTAAAAATTACAAGATGTCAGAAATATCTAAATGTGGCAAAATATTAAGATTTTATAGAGCTGGTAGTAAGTATATAAATTATATATTATTCTTTATATTTGTCTATAAGTTTGGAACACTTGACAATTTGAAAAATTAAGAAAGGCAATGCTTAGACTAGACAGAAGTTTAAAACATCTACACGTCAAGAGACTTCACAAAGTTAAAAGGTATGAGAGAAAGACGAGAAGGGAAATGCTTGCAATATAAAGAACAGGAAAAAAAAATCACTATCTAGTATATGGAAAGTTACTATATATCAACAGAGAAAAGCCAAAACACAATGGAAAGAGAGAAAAGTATATGAGTGAGATTTTGTAGAAGAAATACAAATGGCTAATAAATATTTTTAAAAGGTGCACAACCTTATAATCAGATAAATTCAACCCTAAAACAACAATAGAGTGTTCATTTTCACCTGACAGAGAAATAAAAATTTAGAAAATTGAACGCACCCAGTCTTGGCAAGAGAGGAAAGTGGCTATTCCTGGGCCCTGTCAGTGGGCGTGTCGTTAGGCAAAACTTGTTTAGATTGCAGTTTGGGAGCGCTTACAATTTTAGAATATCCGTACTAGTAGACTCATACTTCCACTTCCAAAAATCCATTCTACGGGGGCGCCTGGGTGGCTCAGTTGTTTAAGCGTCCAACTTCAGCTCAGGTCATGATCTCACAGCTCATGAGTTCGAGCCCCGCATCAGGCTCCGTGCTGACAGCTCAAAGCCTGGAGCCTGCTTTGGATTCTGTGTCTCCCTCTTTCTCTGACCCTCCCCTGCTCTCTCTCTCTCTGTCTTTCAAAAATAAATAAACATTAAAAATTTTTTGAAAAAAGAGTGATCATTGCAACACTTACTACAATCATAAAATGCCGGGACTAACCGAGATGTCCAACAGTCAGGGAGCAGGTAAACAGATAATGATACACCTGTACTAGAGGATGCCATGGAGCTATTAAAGAAATGGAGCAGACCTCTGGGGAGTGGCATGCTGTGAAACACACAAGGCAAGCGATGACTATGGCACGAGCGCATGCATGTTCCTTAAAAATCACCCATGGGCTGGGGCGCCTGGGTGGCTTAGTCGGTTAAGCATCCGACTTTCGCTCAGGTCATGATCTCGCGGTTCGTGGGTTTGAGCCCCGCGTCGGGCTCCGTGCTGACTGCCAGCTCAGACCCTGGAGCCTATTTCAGAGTCTGTATCTCCCTCTCTCTCTCTGACCCTTCCCTGCTCACGCTGTCTCTCTCTCTCTCTCTCCTAGAAATAAAAATATTAAAAAAAATTTTTTTTTAGAAATCACCCATGGGTATGCTCTGTGGTTGGAGCAAGGACATAACGAGCACATACTACAATACTAGTAGTGGGGAAGCCCAGGAGGGAGCCTGGGAAAGCTGTGGTATAGTCTTCTGTACGGTTTGAATCATTTAGGAGATTTAATATTTAAAAGGTAAGACAGAGAGATAGTAAGTGTTCTGGAAAGAGCTCAGGAAACGTTGCCAGACCTCATTTTTCTCACATATAAGGTGAGGGTCACTGAGACCAAGCTTGTTCTGACCTGACCCCGAGGTTGTGAGGTCCCGCTGAGCATGTTAAAGGAAAAGGAACACGTATCTGGGGGGAAAAGAGACCACATTCAAAAGTAATGGATTGTTGTGGGTCAAGTGGGGCCGAGCATTTTATAAGTATTCCCCATCTGAAATCGGTTCTAATGTCCTATTATCTTATCTAGGACACTTGGTGGTAAAACTAGTCTAGTGAGAGGCAGAGCTGGGGATAGAAGCAGAGTGGCTCTGTCTCCACACTTTCCCAGAAACCCCAAAGTGGAGCATCTTCTGAGAAGCAGTGTCCGCAGTGACGAAGAACACAGAGTCCCTCAGTGTGGGTCTCCAGCCCTCTCCAGCTCTGTGACCCTGGACAAGTCACTACACTGCTCTGTGTCTCTCTTCTCTCTTGTAAAATGGGTATAGTAATAGCACCTCCTCCAGAGAGTTATTGTAAAAATTAAATGAGTTAATAAATGTGAGGGACGCCTGGGTGGCTCAGTCGGTTAAGCATCTGACTTCGGCTCAGGTCATGATCTCACAGCTCATGAGTTTGAGCCCTGCATTGGGCTCTGTGCTGACAACTCAGAACCTGAAGCCTGTTTTGGATTCTGTGTCTCTGTCTCTCTCTGCCCCTTCCCCACTTGTACTCTGTCTCTCTCTGTCTCTCAAAAATAAAGAAGTGTAAAAAAAAATTTTTTTTTAAATAAATAAATGTGAAACACATCGGTACCCGGCACAGTAGGTGGTGGGTAAGCACCGGCTATTGCTAGTATTTGCTCATTCACCTGGTTGGTCAGTGGGAGACAGAAGCATTTTTCCAGGCTCCTCTGCTTTGGGGTTGAGCACAGAGTGAAAAACTTAATACAAATCTCTTTTCTCCCTTCAGAATACTTTGGTGGTTTTTTCTTTTTTAATGTTTATTTATTTTTGAGAGTGTGCACAAACGAGGGAGGGGCAGAGAGAGAGGGACAGAGGATCGGAAGTGAGCGCTGTGTGCTGACAACAGAGAGCCCTGCATGGGGCTCGAACTCACACACTGTGAGATCGTGACCTGAGTTGATGTCTGACACTTAACCAACTGAGCCACCCAGGCGCCCTCCCTTCAGAATGCTCTGTGAGCAAGCAAACAGAAGTCTTTAGTATCTTCTTGGTCTCCAAGGCCTGAGGACATCTCCGCCACTCCCACTAAACCCTTCACGCGGTGCTGACAGCCAGCTCTACTCTCGGGGGCACCCCTGGGTTGCCCCTGTGTGACTTGGCCCTGGTGAGTCCATCCTGCCAAACTAATTCAGGGTTTTCTCCCCCAACAGATGGGTCAGTGGCTGGCAAAAGCCTGAAAGTCCATTTCAAGGCTTCACTTTGAGGGGCCTTCTCTTCTTCAACTGTGCATCTTGCCTACCACAGAAAGTCTGCTCCTCTGTCTGCCACAGAACACTAGGGGCCACCCTCCTGTGACGGACCACCTGTGGTCTCACTGCCAGCCTCTCGCAGACCTCCCAAAAGATCCTGCATCCCTGCCCACTCCTTATTCATCCAGTGGGAAAAGAGGTTGATTGAGGTCTAGAAGATGCTCACTCTGTGCCAGAAACGGCGTGAAATGCTGGGGAGCGAGGCTCCGAAATCCCAAAGGGAGCTCCAGGGACAGAATGGCTGGGCCTGTCCTGTGCTTGCCTCACTTGGTGCTTCAGGGCTCGGGGTGGCCAAACAGTATTCTCCCGCTGGCAGGTAAAATGGCTCTGGGAGGCATGGAACAGCAGTGGGCCAAGTATAAAGAGGAGAGAAAAATAAAAAAGAAAGCCGGAGAGATAAAAAGAACCCTTGGGAAACAGCAGCTCCGGAAGGCAGCAAGATGCTTTAATCTTCTGGAGAAAGAACAGCATCTGATTCACCGTGTTTGTAGATCTTTATACACTGAAGACCATTTTGGGAATGTGGAAGGACAGCTCTCTCTTTCGGAATGGTTACAATGGCCCCTTTGACCTAAAGGGATGGCTTTGGGCAAGCTGCCTAACTTTGCTTAGCTGCGGTTTCCCCTTTGAAAGACCGGATGATCATCTGCACCTTATAAGGCAGACTCAGACTTGAACAAGACCTTAAACAAGATGGAGGTTTCTTATTCTGTCATGTTTAGGTTGCTCCGAGATGCCATGGCCGTTCCATAGCCACCGGAGACTCCAGGCTCTTTCTGTCTTACTATTTCACCGTCCTGGGCACATGGCTTCCAACTTCAAGTTCACCCTGTGGTCCGAGAGGGCTGTCCAAATGCCAACCATTGTGTCTGGATCCAGATAGAGATTAGAAGGATGAAGGGATGGGCAAAAGGGCACACTCCCGGCTGAGTCAGCCCCATCCAGGATTTTCCTGGGTCTCCTTCCCACCCCACCCCCAAAAAACTTTGGCTTACATCTTATTGACCATCCCTGCCCAGTCAGGGAAGGAAGGCTGGGAAAGGTCTGTTAGCCTTGCACATTGTCACCTGGCGCAGAAGAAGTCTTAGGAAGGAAGCATATGAGAGGAGATACTGGGCAGGTAGTCTCTGCTATAAAACCCCAGAGAGCCATTAGGGAATGACAGGAAACAATGCATGCGAATAAGTACTTTGTTAGCTCAGGAGCCTCTGCAGCTGTTCTCAGTCACCCTCACAACAATCCTATACAGCGGAAACTGAGGTCCATGGAGGCATTCAACGTCAATAGTCAGTGAATGATGGAGCTGGGATTCCAACTTCTGCCCGTCTAGGACTTTCCTGTCCCTCGCCTTCCTATTGGTAAGAGAAAGAATGGGAGGTTTCCCTTTGGAGGTCTGTTGTGACTCTGTGCAGGGGAGGTTAGCAGTCAAGTGTATACGCTGTCTGCATACCCTTCCAAGTCTAGAATTCAGGGGGTGGGGATTCTCTTGGGACCTGAGAGCCTAGGCTGTTATGCACTGAGTGTGGACCACTGGCGTGCTCCCGTCATCATCAGCCTTGGTGGGCTCTGTTCATGATGTCCTTTTTGAGATTATAGACACTTTTAATTTTACCTCTTACCAAGGGCCTTGGGACCAGTGGCTGTCAGCCATGAGTGCCTATAAATTGCGTTGTATTACATTATTAATTGCCGTGTTATCTAGAGTCAAATAACTGACTGATGTTTTGGCAAGCAGTGCTGTGAAATAGAAATCTTCCCTAGTCCCTTCCTCCTGCCCCCCCGCAGCTCACAGGGAGAAGGCAGGGGATCCTATGCCCACAGTGGTTCTCAACTCTTTGGGAGAACAGCTGTGACTTTAGGAGGCCACCGTCCTGTGGGTGTGGGAAGCACTGTATGTATGTAGTAAGAGAGAGGTTAGCTCACTGGAAGCAGGATGATGGGAACAGACATCCTGGGGTGTCTGAAATCTGATGTAAGGGGGGCGTGGGACCAAGAGGACATGAACCAGCCAGAAGTTTGGATTCGGTTAGTTGGTGGGGACAAAGTGCTAAGGACTCACAAAGTCAGGTAGGTTGCGAGCATCCAGGGAAGGGGCCGTGAGACCTCTGAAATACAGGATCTGCCTGGAGCCCAACCAAAAGGACCTGGGATGGCTCAAGAAGCTTCAGAGGGAAGGGAGACTCCAGAGTGAGGTCAACTGGTCAACAGCTCCGCATGCCTGCCCTTTGCTAGGCCTCTGTGGCCGTCCCCCAAGGCGCCCCCAAGATTCTGTAGTCACTTCCTGCTTTCCAAGCAGCATTTCAGAGGTCGGTGCTTGGGGTACCTTCCCCCAAAAGGGGAGGGTGAGAATAAGGTGGTAGCCCCGGGACCTGCTCTGTACAAAGGAACCCTTCTTTCCCTCTTGGCTCCCCCAGTGCCAGGAATCTCTAACTAGTGCAGAGATCTTCCAGGTTAAGGGCATCCCCGAAGGCTTCTCACAGGCTCTGCTGATATTCCGGGACAACAGAGGCAGGGCTGCTGGCAGGCGGTAGACTTTGGAGTGGCGGTTGACAGGTGATGATAGCACCTCCTCTCTGTCGGTCACCATCTTACAAACAGTCAGACACGCTGACTCAGCAAGTCCTGATGGGCTCTTGGCATCTCCCTGCTGCATCTATGTACACTGAGCAAACTCTCAACCTGCAGGATGGCTGTGAAGATTGGATCACACCCGTAAAACCCTTCACGCAGCGCCTGATATGGAATAGCTGCTTAACAGATGTTAACAACCTATTCCTGCACATGGCTCCTCCCTTAAGTAGCACCAGCGGGAACACAGGTGAGGATGGCCCCAAGGAGAAAGGGTTCTACTATCCTAAGATGGTGGCTCCCGGGACCAGTGACGTCACACACAGTGACCATCCAGCGCCTCCATCTCTCTAGCTGGGGAACGAGAGCCACCAAAAGCTTTTGGAGGGTCCAGTATCTGCCAGGTACTTGTTAGATATTCTCCGGCAACTTGTTTAACATCCTTTAAGCTCAGTCGACTCATCTATGCAACGAGAGTCATCGTGACTCTCTCAGAAGGCCAGCAGCCTCCAAGGAGGCCCCCCAATCAGACCTGATGGTGATGCACACACACAGCCCCTCGAGGTAGCTCCCAGAGCCTCTGCCACAGAAAGGCCAAAGCCTAGCAGCTGAACGTTGCTCTTCGCAGGGTGTGGATGAGCGAGCAGCAAACCCCCCCCCCCGCCCCCCACCGATGAGGCCATCTTCTCCAAGAATCACTGCAATCATCATCAAACAGGACCTTGCTCAGCTCCACAGCCTTTCAGGGGCAGGACAAAGAGAGCAGAAAACTCAAGTCCAGAGATAGGTGAGCTGCTGGGAATCACAGGCCTGGAAAGAGTGAGGACCCCAGCTTCTTGTAACCGACCCCCAAGATGAATTCAGACTCCACCTACTTTCTCATACATGCCTGGGCAAGGACACCCACATGGCTTGTGCCAGGACAGGCTGGACACACACGCTGAAGACTTGCACTTGAAGTCGATGAGAAACAGAGCACCTTTATGTAGGAAGTGAACACTGGGCATCGTCCCATCTGTTATAGGGACCAAAACCCCCCTCGCCAAACTGCTGCAAGGATCAAATCCTGTACAGAAAATACTTCACTCAGTGCCTGATGCAGGATAGCTGCTTAACAGACACTAATGACTTATTACCGGGTATAGAGTCATCCCAAGTCCACTCACGTACAGCCCCGATGGCAGTGCACTCCCCACCCGAGAGACACCAATCTCGTAGATGATGATGTGCATGGCCCTTCTTGGATTTGGGCAGTGTACATCCTGCACCACTGTACATGGCAGGCTGCTGAGAGCCTGCCCTTTACTTGAAGCAGAATACAAACCACTGCAGGACACCCCTTCTGCCTTTGACTCTCAACGTTTACCAAAATCTTTAGTCTCTTATCACCTTTTAGGGCCAGTGGCTGATTTTTGAGATGAAGTATGCTGCCTGATAATGTTGCCTGGATGCTTGGGGGTCTGGTTGGGATACAGTGGCCACCACGTGGGTGAAGGATGTTGGGGGAACGTGGAGTGTTTCACCCTCAGCAGAAGCTGAAGAAAGAAACTGTGAGGATGCTGCCATTACAACTTCAGCATTGTTGAGTCTCACCCCCAAGTCATTTATCTGAGGAGACTGCAAGGCTGGGACAGAGCCTGGCTCTCAAGGCCGGCCTGGTTCCCAATGCACTAATGACACTTGACAGACACCAAATCCTTGCAATTTCCAAACAAAACCTTGATGCTCCAATCCCAGGGCTCCAGGGAAACACTCCATTGATTCCCAGGTTTTGCTCAGCAGGTTCTCACTGATTGCCAGCAATCCCTGCTCCAGCAAGTTCAAGGCCCTCCAGCCCCTCCCTCCCTCCCTGTTAACCCTTCTCTGCCCACGCCCTCGTCCCTGCTTCAGCTGGGCCCTTGGAGAAGGCGGCCAGACAAAGCAGCTGGCCTGGATTTGCGCTGCTTAAAATAACATCACCTGTTTGTGGGCACTTTCTCCAGTTGTTGACAAGATGCCAGCAGTCGGCAAAGCTGGGACGAGCAGAGCAGCCATTTTCATGTTACAAAGTTCCTGAGCTCCTTAAAATATCGTCTGCCCAATAGCCAAAGGTGCAGCTCTTCACTCCAAAGGCTTCGCACAAGATGCAAAATGAAACGGACTCGTGGCCAGATTGAAATCTTTGATACTCTGCTCCTATTCTGGTTTTGAAAACCGAGGGTGGGCTTTTTATGTATCATTATTTTAATTATGAACTGAGTCAGACGTCCCAAAAGAAATTGCCAAATAATATCATAAGCAACTATATCTCCACCACCTCACTTAAAAAAAAAGGGTAATATTGAATGTGTGGAAAACCACAAGCCCATTTTTTTTCTCCCACCCCAGATGTTACCACCATCCTAAACTGGGGCTCTACTGTCACTCTGCATTTTTATACTTCACACCATTCTTGAGATGCTTATAGATTCACATACAGAGGTGAGAGATAATGGAGAGCCCATACTCTTCACCCAGCTTCCTCTGGAGCAAACATATTGCAGGACCACTCTGCAAGGTCACAACCAGACAACTGACATCACTACAGCTCACTAACCTTGTCCGGATCTCACCTGTTTTACACGGACGTGTGCATACGTACGTGAGCTTTTAGCTCTATTTACTCATGTGAAGGTGCATGTGCCCACCTCCATGCTCAGCTACAGAGGTTCTCTGTTGTAAGGACCCTCTCCCAGCTGAAGCTACCTTTTTCTCTCCCCACCCACCCCCCACTCCCAGGTCCCTGACAACCATTAATGTGTTCTTCATATCTTATTTTGCCATTCCATGTTATATCAGTGGAATCATACTGTGAAATCACTTAAGGCTAGGTTTTTTCAATACCCAGAATGCCCCGGAAATCCAACCAAGTGTTGCATCTATCAGTAGTTTGCTCCTTGTCATTGCTGAACCATTTTCCACTGTATGGATGTACCACAGTGTGTGTGACAATTCACTGGAGAGCATTTGGAGTGTTCCCAGTTTGGGGCTATTACAAATAAAGCTGCTATGAACATTTGTGCACAAGTTCTTCTGTGAACATAAGTTTTCATTCTTTGGATGAATACAATAGCTGAGGTTTATGGTAAGCACATACTATTGTTTTCAAAGTTTATTTACTTTGAGAAAAAGGGAGTGGGCATGTGTGTGCACGTGCACGTGCAAGCAGGGGAAAGGCAGAGAGAAATGAGAGGGAATCCCAAGTAGGCTCTGTGCTATCGGATCATAGCTATCGGTTCAAGCCCAACATGGGGTTGAACTCACAAACCAGAAGATCATGACCCGAGCCGAAATGAAGAGTCAGCTGCATAACTGAAACACCTTGGTTCCCCTTCTATTTTAAAAAAAAATTTTTAAGTTTTATTTATTTTGAGAGACAGAAAGTGGAGAGGAGGAGTTGGGGGAGAGAGAGAGAGAGAGAGAGAGAGAGAGAGAGAATTCCAGGCAGGCTCCATGTTGTTGGCGCAGAGTCCAATGCGGGGACCCAAGTCACAAATGGCGAGATCATGACCTGAGCTGAAACTGAGAGTCAGACGCTTAACCAACTGAGCCACCCAGGCACCCTATATGTTTTCTAAGTATGGTACCAATTCAGATTCCCTTCTTTGAAACATGCAATGTATTCATGTTGCTATATGCAGCTCTAGCTTATTTATGTGTACTGATATGCAGCATTCCATTGTATGAATAGGCTACAATTTATGTATCCATTCTAATTCCATTTTTAAAGGCCAAAAATACTGGCAGGGAAATGGGTTCTGTAGGCAAGAAAGTCCTTTGCCTTCCTAGTTTTAGAAAGGGGTGATATGGAATAAGCTGTAACTTGTCCAGAAGACAAGACTTGGTGATTTGGACTTGGTTGTGTCTACTACATGACCTTGGTAAAGTCACTTGGCCTTTCTGAGCTCAGTTTCTCATCCATAAAATGAAAACCTTAGTAATAATAATAATAACATGCTTAATTCTTTTGGGAATTAAGTGAAAATATAGTCTGTATACTAAAAACAAACCAAAACATGGTGAATAAATGGCAATTATGTTTATTAGTTAATAATTATAATTAAATGTTAATTATCACCAATGGAAAGAACAAAGTATACATTCAGGATTTTTCATGGAAAATCTAATTTCAAACAATTTCTCCCACTGTCCCCCTCTACTGGCTTCTCAGGCCTGTCCTGCTTTGGAGGTCAAAACTGCCGTCAATAGGCCAACAGACACATAAAATGATGCTCAACGTCACTCATCATCGGGAAAATACAAACCAAGACCACAATGAGACACTACCTCACACCTGTCAGAATGGCTAACGTTAACAACTCAGGCAATGACAGATATTGACAAGGATGTGAGAAATGGGAACCCTCTGGCACTGTTGGTGGAAATGCAAACTGGTATAGCCACTATGGAAAACAGTATGAAGATTCCTCAAAAAATTAAAAATAGAACTCCTACAGCCTAACAATTAGACTACTAGATATTTATCCAAGGGATACAGGTATGTATGCTGTTTCGAAGGGGTACATGCACCCCAATGTTTATGGAGGCTATCAACAATAGCCAAAGTATGGGAAGAGCCCAAATGTCCGTTGACAGATGAATGGATAAGGAAGATGTGGTAAATGTATATGATGGAGTATTATTCAGCAATCAAAAAGAATGAAATCTTGCCATGTGCAACTACGTGGGTAGGACTAGAGGGTATTATGCTAAGCAAAATTCGTCAGTCAGGGAAAGACAAATATCGTATGACTTCACTCATGTGGAATTTAAGATACAAAACAGATGAACATAAAGGAAGGGAAGCAAAAATAATATAAAACGGGGAAGGGGACAAAACATAAGAGCCTCTTAAATACAGAGAACAAACTGAGGGTTGCTAGAGGGGTTGTGGGAGGGGGGCTGGGCTAACTGGGCAGGGGGCATTAGGGAGCACACTTGTTGGGATGAGCACTGGGTGTCACATGAGGGGGATGAACCACTGAATTCCACTCCTGAAATCATCACTGCACTTGGATGGTTAATTAAAATTTTTTTTAATGCCATCAATAAATAAGGTCCGGGCCACCACAGAGGCCCTAGTCCTGACCTCCCTCTAGGAGAGCGATTGTTACATTTTACAGATGAGGTAACTGAGGCTCAGACGTTGAGCAACTGGCCCAGGATCATACAGGAGCTGGACTCCATCACCTTTGGTCTGGATCCCAAGTCCACATTCCTCCAACTTCCTCGCAGCCATGAACGGTCTCCTGGAAACCTTGGGCAGCCCATACTCAGCATCCAGGCTGCGGGTGTGCAAGGGGTGGGCCCCAGTCCTTTTCAGAGCAGGGAGGAGACTCCTCCCCGTGCCCAGCTGCCCCAGGACCCTCTCCAGAGGCCAGTCCATCCCCTGACGCCCCTGGGGCACTGAGCCCAGCTGGGTGACCAAGGGAGGGTGTCAAAGGAGAAGGGAGTCCGGGAAGCCCGCACCGGAAGCACAGAACAAGTATTTAAATGGACATCACTGCCTTGCTGGGCTAACTAACCAACAACCACGGGGTGACATGACAACATCTCCAAATATTTAAATCGTGTGAGTCCTCAGGAAGGAGAATTTTTTTTAGCCTGGGATGAGAAGGGGGGCACTGGGGGAGGGGCGGGGAGGAGGCCAGTCTAACCTCCAGGAGGGAGAAGGGATTCGGAAAACAGTTTCCTCCTTCCCTGCTTTTGCCTCAGTTTCTTCCCCTGCAAAGTGAGGCCAGTGGCCTGAATGTCCCTAGGGGGCAGCAGAGAAAAGAATAGTCGTGGGGGGCATTCCTGTGGCCCGTGAGGGCACCACAATCCTGTGAGGTGGCTTCCTGTCGCTTCCGGCTTCTCCGTGCCACAGTCCTCGTTAGCTGGGACGTTTCCCAGGAAAGCAAGCGAGGGGCTTAGGGAGGCAGGTTGGGGCTCCCAGGAAGGATTGATTTCTGCTTCTGGAAAGGGTGTTGCCTGAGTCCTGTTTCCCCAAGTGGGAGCCGCAGGTCCCCAGTCAGCCCAGCCGTCTGTGCAGGGCCTCCCTGAGGGCTTTGCTGTCCTGACCTGCTCCTCTGTTCTCCCCGGAGCCCACATATGCCCAGCCCCATCACAGCAGGGACCAGAGGCCGAGAGGCGGCAGCCACGGGGCGCCCCACACACAAACCCTGCCACCCTGAGCAGTTTGAGTTCGCACAATCAGAACTCTTCCTGACACCCGACCTGAGCCTGTTTTCCCAGGGGACACGTGCAATCGGGCACCTCCTTCTAAAGACAGGCACTGATACAAAGCATCTGCCTTGAAGCTCCTCCTTGGGGCACCAGGGTGGCTCAGTTGGTTGGTGTCTGACTTCGGCTCAGGTCATGATCTCCCGGGTTGTGAGTTCAAGCCCCGCATCGGGCTTGTGCTGGCAGCTCAGAGCCTGGCGCCTGCTTCAGATTCTGTGTCTCCCTCTCTCTGCCCCTTCCCTACTCGAGCTCTGTTTCTCTCTCTCAAAAATAAACATTAAAAAAGTTAAAAAAAAAAAAAAACACCTCTTCATCATTCCCAGAAAACTAAGGGGCGGCCCCACTCTCCAGCCATTTCCCCCAAGCCCCCTCCACACCCTCACACGCCACCCTCAGCCCCTCTGTCCCGACTCTCTCTCATTGCCTGCTCCAATCAGGCCGCCTTCAAACTGCCCGCCCACCCAGCCTGGCCTTTCTGTGCCCAAAGCCACCCATACTCTCAACATGCTTTCCCAGGCCTCACGGCCCCCACCCCCCTAACCCCCAACCCCTAGGCCTGATGTGTTCCAGAATTTGGAAGGTTTCTGATTTTAGGGAGGTGACAGGCTACTTATCCCCTCTGGTGTATAGAACATCCCAGCCAGGTCTGGACCAACTCCCAGCAATCAGGCACATTAATACTTCTGCAGGGAGAACCATGAATATTCACGCCAAGTGGGGATAAATAAAAGGCTATAAATAGCCTTAGTTCAGGCAGGTTTTGCCTCCAAATGAGTTGCATAAAGCGGCTCTGTTTTCTGGATTCTACGGATAGGAGAGTGAGGGTCTGACTAGTTAGTCCTGGCTTCACCTTCCGCCTGGGCTGTGACCCTCCTGCCCCCAACCCCCCCCCCCAACCCCACCATGGCTCCAAGCTGAGCCCCTGCTCTGCCTTCTCTCTTCCAGCCCTTGAGGGCGAGGGTCCCTCCCTTCTCTGCCTCAAGGAAGCACCAGCCTCACGGGGCCTCCCCTACCCAGCAGAGGGCTTCTCATTGTGCAATGCTCTGTGATCACTTCTCCAGCGACCCCACAACACAGAGGGGCTTCTGGTGACTGTGTGGTGGTGTGCAGATGGGGGTGTTGGTTGAAACGGAGGGATCACCAAAGGAGACTGGGGAAGATTCTCAGCACACCGGAGCCTGCGTTCAACTGTGATGCCGCCTGCTCAGTAGACCAGATGTGCACCCTCCACATGGGGGTAGGGCCAGAGTTACCGGAGCAAGGTCAAGGCCACTCTGGGGATTAGGACGTGATCCCAGTGTAAAGTGGAGTGGCAGTGAGGTCAGGGCCAAGCCTGTCCTTACCACGATGCTGGATGCTTCCTGCTTCCGTGCAGGTTACAAAAAGACTTCCATTCCAGGCAGGCCTGCCATGGCCCAGGGCTAGTCACCAAGAGTGCAGGCCAAGAGATGCAGGATCCCATGCTGTGACCCCGAGGAGGTGCCTCCATGACTGCCACATGGACCCCCCGCAGGGCTGGGGAGGGTGCCTGGCCCGGGGCCCACCAGGGTCCGCAGTGCCGGGGCCACCTCTCTCAGGTGCGTAGTCGAGAAGGCCCCTCTTAAATGGCTTTAAGGGTGGCCAGCCCTGGGGATCCCAGGGAGATGGTGGTGAGCTTGCCAGACACTTCCTCAAAGGACTGGTGTGTGTATTTAGCCGGAGCTGCCCTGTGATGTTGTACCCATGAGCGGGAACCCCAGACTGTCACCTGCTTAAGCCCCACAGGACTGGGGCGACCTGGACCTTAGGTCCTCCAGGACCGGCTGCCCCTGGGAAGTCAGGAACCTTCAGCTGGTGTTGAGAAGGAGCCCACCCTTGTCCCCCGTCCCGCACTGCCCCTTCACACCTGGACCCCAGGCACACTCAGAAAGTAAGGCAGGGGTGAGGGGCAGAGCGCCGAGAGGAAGCAAGAGGAAGATTGTTAAGCAAACAACACACAACAAAGAAATGGATGGCAAATAAAGACAAATGGAGAGGAGGAGCAAACCATGAGAAAGGCCCGCTTCAACTCACCTACCCCCCTCCCCACCTTCCCTGGAAGATCAAATTATGACCTGAAATCACTGGATACATATTTTATTATGTGGGTAATTTAAAGGATTAGAGGGAGACAAAGAATTCATAAGCTGTAGTCACATTAGAAGACAAATTGTTTCCATTAATCTCTGAAGAAGGGAGGGAAGGAGAGAAATGAGAAAATGTAGGCAGGCAGAGAAGGCCTAGTTGGGGGGGCAGTGGAGACAATGGTGCTTTCTTTTCTCCCCGTCTCTGGCAGTGCCCCCCACCCCCAAACAAGCTGAGCCTCTGCTCCAAATAAGGCTGATTTGCATTGCAGATTTATCTCAGCTGCTTTTTGCCTCTGTTGCCAACCAGAGATGGTTTAAATAACATGTATTGTTCTGCATGATTCCTTATGCAAATGTTTCTGGCCTGTTTGTTATTCCTGAATAATTTCCAATGCCCGGCTGTCTGGGCCGAAGCAGCAGCTCGCTCCCCCAGCTGCTATAGGAGTCACCTGCCGGAGGCAGGAGGCAGGGACACTGGGATGGGGTTCTGATGGCCACAGACAGTCCCGGAAGGCCAGCGGTGTGGCGTCCCAGAGAGCCAGCCAGGCAAGCCCGTGCCCCGGCTGGGTCTTAGGTTGGAGAAGTCAGAGGCGGAGGGACTTGAAGAACCAAGCCCGATGTGGGATTTTACACAGGCTGAACGAGGCTCGAGACAGGAAGTCCCCTCGACAGCAGGGCCTGTGAGATATTTCTCCGGACGGGAGGCTGGGAGTGAGGGCAAGGGGGACCTGTGAGAGAGAGCCGGCCGTGGAAGCAAGGACTGGCCTCCATGAATGAACGGACGAATGAAAACAATGATCTAATGAATGAATGGAGCGGGTATCCACTAAGCACCCACTTTTTTCCCCAAGAGTGGAGTTTAGAAAGTGAGAACACAAGGGTGCATTCCTGGCCGGCTCTGCCAGCAGTGCGTGTGACTCTTGATCTCAGGGTGGAGAGTTCAAGCCCCACATTGGGCCTAGAGCTTACTTAGGAAAAAAGAAAAGAAAGTGAGAACGCAAACTAGGCCCTGCTCTCCAGAGGGTCATTCTGCAGAGACGAGGCTGGAATGTCCACTCAAAACATCACTATCCGCCAGGTTCACCTCCCTCTCACCTCCACTGGCTCCCAGACTCAGGGCCTTGGCTTAGTGCCTAAAACCAGAGCATGCCATTCTGTTTGTTTGTTTGTTTGTTTGTTAATTTGTCTAAAACCAAGTTAGTTAACACGTAGTATAATAATGGTTCCAGGAGTAGAATTTAGTGATTCATCCATCACTTATCTGTAACACCCAGTGCTCATCCCACAAGTGCCCTCCTTACGTCCATCCCTCATTTGGCCCACCTCCTCTCACCTCCCCTCCAGCAACCCTCAGTTTGTTCTCTGTATTTCAGAGTCTCTTGGGACACCTGGGTGGCTCTGTGGGTTAAGCATCCAATCTCGGCTCGAGTTATGATCTCAAGATTTGTGGGTTCAAATCCCATGTTGGGCTCTGTGCTGACAGCTCAGAGCCCGCAGCCTGCTTCAGATTCTGTGTCTCCCTCTCTCTCTGCCCCTCCCCTGCTTGTGTGCTCTCTCTCTCTTGCTAGTGCTCTCTCTCTCTCACTATCGCTCTCTCTCTCTCTCTCAAAAATAAACATTTTTAAAAAAAGAATCTTTTATGGTTAGCCTCCCTCTCTGTTTATAACTTGTTTTTCCTTCCTTTCTGTTATGTGCTATTCTCTGTTCTTAATATGTCCCTACGATCACCTCCCACCTACAGCTCGGGGCTAGCATGTCATTCAAATCGCACCCATACAGCCCTCACTTCCTCATTCCCCAAACACTTGCCGCCTCCAGTGATCCTTGCTGAATGGGGTAGTGGTTAGATATGCAGGTCCAGAAATCCCACAGACCTGGCTCTGAGCCCCCACCCTGTACGCTGTTGGGCTAAGCTTCAGTCTCCTCATTGCTAAAATGGCACTAGATGCTGTTGCAAGGATTACTGAGCGAGGTAATACATATCAAGGTCTCTGCACATACCTTGGCACATGGTGGCCATTCCAAAATTGGCATCTAAAAAACATGAGCCCCAGACATGACCACCTCCCGGCCGGGTCCCTGCCCGGCTAATGGACTGTAGAAACATGTAAGTGCTGTAGGGGCAGAGTGAACAGAACAGCTCTGTCTGGGGGGCCCCAAGACGGTGTCGCCAAAGGGCCACAATGGAGCAAAATCTCAGGGGAAGAGTCGAGGTTCTTCACAAAGACAAGGACAAGGGTCTCCGGAATGTGCATTTTTATCAAGCAGCCCGATCAACTGTGATTTGCACTCAAACTTGAGCACCACAGCTCCGGACTGTTAGGTTCTCACGGCTTCTGCCCCTCCACCTCAAGCGCTCACCCCCACGTTGAGGCCCCACCCTGGCAACCCCCTGCACTGGCTTCCTTGGGACCATGGGGACATTTGTGTGACAAGATCCTCCCCCTGCTCCACTGAGACTGATGCAGAATCACCAGGCCTTGGGCCGACGTTTGTTCTTCTCTGAATCACAGCAAACACACAACCACGGTGGGCTGGGGGTGGCCAGGGACGAGAAAAGAAATGGGGCACACAGGACGACAGAGCTGAGTGTTAAATCTGCTTCCTCCTGTGACCTTTTTTTTTTTCTTTATTATTTATTTATTTTTTTTTTTCTAGGAGAGAGAGAGACAGCATGAGCAGGGGAGGGTCAGAGAGAGAGGGAGTCACAGACTGAAACAGGCTCCAGGCTCTGAGCTGGCAGTCAGCACAGAGCCCGACGCGGGCTCGAACCCACGAACCGCGAGATCATGACCCAAGCGAAAGTCGGACGCTTAACCGACTAAGCCACCCAGGCGCCCCCCTCCTGTGACCTTTAGTTACAACCCCAGGTGCTTCTGAACAGTCTGGCTCATTTCCGCAAGCAGAGGGCACAGGTAAGCACAAGGGGTCACAGCCTTGGGGCCAGGGCCAGGCTGAGGGGACAATTGGGCCCCAGTAAAACCAGGGGCTGCTAAGACCATTACTATGACTCTTAATAAGAACAATACCACTATCCATAGTACCGTTCTTCAAAGAGCCTCCTCTCCAGTCCCTGAGGAGTGGGGTGGGGGGCGGGTATCCTCTCCTTATTAAGTTGATCACCCGGACGTCCAGCAGGGGAAGGAGACAGCAACATTTCCTGCCTACTCCAGAGGCTCAGGGAAATTTTCTGCCCACTCTGGAGGTTCAGGGACATTTCCTGCGCACTCTGGAGGCTCAGGGACATTTCCTGCCCACTCTGGAGGCTCAGGGACATTTTCTGCGCACTCTGGAGGCTCAGGGACATTTTCTGCGCACTCTGGAGGCTCAGGGACATTTCCTGCGCACTCTGAAGGCTCAGGGACATTTCCTGCCACTCAGGCTCAGGACATTCCTGCCCACTCTGGAGGCTCAGGGACATTTTCTGCGCACTCTGGAGGCTCAGGGACATTTTCTGCGCACTCTGGAGGCTCAGGGACATTTCCTGCCCACTCTGGAGGCTCAGGGACATTTCCTGCCCACTCTGGAGGCTCAGGGACATTTTCTGCCCACTCTGGAGGCTCAGGGACATTTCCTGCCCACTCTGGAGGCTCAGGGACATTTTCTGCCCACTCTGGAGGCCCTGGGCAGCTGGGCGTGGGGACGGGATCTGCAGCCACAGAGCAGCAGGATGAGTAAGGAACACGTTCCGCTTCCCCTCCCTGTGCACCGCAGGGGTCTCGCAGTGCTGGGCACCGCTGTAGTGGGCGGGGTTTCCCCGAGTGCCCCCGTTTCACCCACCCTGTCCGGGGCGGTGGGCGCTGAGAGTGGGAAGGGTGACAGGCACGGTCTGGGCCTCAGACATCACACAGTCTCCCGGGACCTGCAAGTTTCACGCGTGGAACAGAAAGAGAATGAACAAGCGAGGGCCCAAGTGGATTTGGAGTAAACAGACCTGCTGTACCTTGTGCTTTCCTTTCGCTGAGTTCAGTCCTTCCTTTATAACCCGGGGATTAATGAGAACCCCCTCCCCAAGAGGGGCCGGGTGTTAACTGAAGCAGCCAGAGGGGGCAGGTGGCAACAAGGTCCCCACAACCCTCCCTCCCACTCCCACACCCCCCCACCGAGCCCTGTGTGGCTCCCACACCAGCTTCTCCCCGCAAGACCAAGAGGCATATGGCCACCAATCCTGCTGGCCTCTGGGTACCGCTGCAGGGGCCCGTGCCCCGGGACGGACCACCGCTGGTCCCATGACCCCCGAGCTCTGACAAGCCTCCAGCCAGCAGATGTAATACCTCAGCAAGAAAGGGACTTTGTCAACAAAGGTTGGTAAATGTGTGTATTTCTAAGCTTGATCGTGCTTTTAATGAAACTTGGTAATTTTTTCAGTGCTAATGGGACTATCCTAGTATCTGTGAGCTGATGATGATATGATGTCATTAAACCTTTTGAATAGCTGTGCCTTGATGTACCTGCAAATGGCCTCGTTTGGCACTGGCCCTCTGAAGGCGCTGCCTCCAGGAAGCACACTTCTTGGGTTTTGCTGAGGTTCTTCCGGTCTCGTTTGGGAAAGAGAAGACCTGGCCCTAAGAGTTTTCTTTAAGGATCTGGAGGCTTCCAATGGGCCAGATTCAGAGGGCAGGCCTCAGTGATGGGCCACCAGAGGCCGAGAAATGTTCAAATGCTTAGCGCTGTCTCATCTGGGAATGGCTGCTTTGAGAGGTAGGGAGGCAGAGAGGACGCAGTAGGGACGATGCAGAAGGAACTGCAGAGCCAACTACGAAAACGACTATGTTCTCTGAAGTTCATTGATCTCGTAGTTCCAGAATGTGTAAAGCACACAACAGGTGCACTCTTAAGTAGAGAAATGAGGAGTTTTCCAGAAGAAGGGAGCCTCACACAGGCCCCTAAGGATGAGTAGAGTTTCAGAAGGGAAAGACTGGAACATTCTCAGCCAGAGAGCTGCAGACCCCAAGTTCCCTTCCTCTTGGGTGGTCCTGCTGCCCTGGCCTCTCCGTCCTGGCTTCCCAGAAGTCCCGAGAAGCCACATGGGTGTCAAACGTCAAGGACTTCGGGAGAAGCAGGCCTCCAGCCACCCTACTCCGGCAGCCCTGGCCACCCAGCTCCACGTCCAAACATGGGAGTTCGATGCCTGGCCCTGCCTCCCGGCCTGAGATGAGCCCCCCTCCCCACACCCCCTCCCCACACCTCCCTCCGCCTGAGCCGGAAGGCAGCCTGTGCTTGAAATCCGGATGCATGAGCTGTGGCTTGGCTGAGCAAGGGTCACCTTAACCATCAGATCCCATTACCCACTGCACAGGCGATGCTGTCAGGCGTGGAGTGGTCGATCAAGAATCGGCCAAAATACCAAACGAACCAGGCAGCGACTAAATCCGGTCTCCGTGGATTTCTGCTACAGCCAGAAAGTCGATAGGTGCTACCCGAGGCAGGTGGTCCAGGGGTCGGCGCCCCGGCTGGGCCTCTTCCTATCTGCGGGACACTGAGACAACTTACTAACCTCTCCAAGCCCTGCTTCCCTCCTCATCTGTGAGCAGGAGAGAAACCCCATGAATCACAGGATTGCCAAGCAATGGGAACAGGCAGAGCCCCGTGTCTCTCACGAGACAGAGGCGGTGTCCACAAATATCCATCCACTCATTTTATATCACTTTTTGTCAAGGGGATGGACAGGGAGTGGGGACGGGGACGTTTCATACGGCCGCTGAAGGGGCCCCACAGTTTGGTAAGAGGAGGAGTCTGCCACTCCCTAGAAGCTGTGCCTGACCAGGCCTGGTTTGCAGAAATTATTCTCATTTCAGGGGAAAAGATGAGAGGGGATAGTCACCAAGCACAGCCTTGAAACCCACAAGCTTCAGGGATCATGGACCTCAATGTACATCTTAAATCTGAAGACAAATGCCACTCACGTCCAGCCTTCCTCCCCAGCGTCCTGAGCCAAGCTGGGTGAGGAGCACCGTAACTTCGCCAATTTAGAGCAATTTTAGGCAAGTCCCTGAGCCTTGGTTTCTTCATCTGCAAAATGGGTGTTATAACACCTACTTCCTAGAGACAGTGCAGGGATTAATTGCCATACTGCCCGTGTCCCTGAGCACAGAACTCACAAATGACAAAACAGGTGAACTGCCGTCGTCTCTCTTCCCCTGCTGCCGAGTCTAGCCCTTGGCCGGGTTCCATCACAGAGATGTCAGGTCACCCTGTCCCTTCCTGCTGGCTCCCTCAGTCTCCCTGGCAGTGGACAGTTCCCCACCCATGACAGTCAAGAGGCAGGATGGAAGGGAAGAATCAGCCCCGAGAAAGCTCGTCAGCATTTTTTCGGAGAACATTCTTGGTGGATTTAAAAGGAATTAGTGTACCTTGTCTCATACCAGATGCCACCCGGCTCTATCTTTAGAAACCTCTAACCGAGGGAAGGTTCCAGAGATATGAGCATTCCTATTCTCCAAGGTTGACTCTATAAATACCCTCCCAGTCGGCCTCAATAGCTCTGTCCTCGACCCAGAAATAGCCCCTCCTGTCAGAAGCACAGGCCCGGGGCCCCAAGGAGTCCTGGACGCTGAGCAAGGCCAGGGGTTGGCCCCACAACGCCTCCCCGACGGCCACACACACTGGCTGTGCGGCACAGCTTGGCTGGGCCTGAGAGCGGGGAGGAAGGAAGCAAACAGAAGACACAGTCACAGGCCTGGAATTGCCCAAGGGGGTTGTCTGGGAAGCTGTGTCTAAGGCAACTTCAGCGGGGCGCGGACTGGGATTTGGAGATTGGAACTGGCCTGGGTTGAAGAGTGCAACCAACTTCGGCTGCGTCCCCGGAACGGGGAGTTGACACGCCAAAAAAAAAAGCGAGCTGCAGCGCGGGGTTCAAGAAAGGACTGGAGCACCGTCACTCTCCTCCCCACAATCGCCAAGGCAGAACCCCCGCCTGAGGCATCGGATCACGCCACGCCCATCCCTGCCTGAGAGGGCTACCTCAAGAAACAAGCTAGAGTACACAAGGTGAAGAGTCCCAAATATCACTACAAATAGGAAAATAAAATAACTAAGGTCCCAACAAGAGAGACCGAGGGATACCATTCAAAAAACAATCTCTGAAAGGATAGGCCCTGGAAAGTCAAAGAGTCTTCTTGGATATAGCAGTGCTCATAGAAACAGAGAGCATAACAGGTCTTTAAAACCAACAAGAGCCGGAAAGCTAACTAAAATGACGAAACGAAAGAGCTCTCCTCCAAAGAAACTCCAAGAAGAAATGACAGCTAATGAACTGCTCAAAACAGATATCAGCAGCATAAGTGAACAAGATTTTAGAATAATAATGGTAAAATTAATAGCAGGGCTTGAAAAAAACATAGGGGACATCAAAGAAACTATGGCTACAGACAGAATGGAAAATAAAAATAGGCATGAAGAATTAAAAAATGCGATAAATGAGATACATAATAAATTAGAGGCCTCCAATGCACGGCTTGAAGAGGCAGAAAGGAGAATAAGTGATTTAGAAGACACCATTCTAGAAAAACAAGAAGCTGACAAAAAAAGAGACAAACTGATCCAGGAACAGGAAAGAAGAATTCGAGAGCTCAGCGACACAGTCAAACGCAACAATATCCGTATCATAGGAATCCCAGAAGAGGAAGAGAGAGGGAAAGGTGCTGAAGGAGTCCTGGAACAAATTATAGCAGAGAACTTCCCCGACTTGGGGAAGGAAGTCAATGTGGAAATACAAGAGGCTCAGAGGACTCCTCTCAGACGTAACTTGAATCGATCTTCTGCACGACATATCATCGTAAAAATGGCAAAATACAAGGACAAAGAGAGAATTTTGAAAGCAGCTAGGGAGAAAAGGGCCCTCACATACAAAGGGAAACCCATCAGAGTGGTGACAGACCTATCTACTGAAACTGGGCAGGCCAGAAAGGAATGGCAAAAGATCTTCAATGTGATGAACAGTAAAAATATGCAGCCAAGAATCCTCTATCCAGCAAGCCTGTCATTCAAAATAGAAGGAGACATAAAAACCTTTCCAAACAAACAGAAATTGAAAGAATTTGTCACCACGAAGCCAGCCCTACAAGAAATCCTGAGGGGATGCTCTGAAGGAAAGGTTGCAAGGAACCAAGATTCCAGAGACACCACCACAAACATGAACCCTACAAAAGATACAAAGACTCTAAACCCACATATTTCAATAATAACACTGAATGTAAATGGGCTGAATGCTCCAATCAAAGACATAGGGTAGCAGAATGGATAAAAAAACAAAATCCATCTATATGCTGTCTACAAGAAACTCATTTTAGATGGGAAGATACCTTCAGATTAAAAGTAAGGGGATGGAGAAATATATATCATGCTACAGGAAATCAAAAGAAAGCCGGAGTAGCGATACTTATATCAGACAAACTGGACTTTAAATTAAAGACAATCACAAGAGATGAAGAAGGGCACCACATAATAATTACAGGGTCCATCCATCAGGAAGAACTAACAATCATAAATGTCTACACACCGAATATGGGAGCACCTAAATATCTAAAACAATTAATCACAAACAGAAACAAGCTTCTAGATAAGAATGTGCTAATAGCAGGGGACTTTAATACTCCGCTCACAGCAATGGATAGGTCAACCAGACAGAAAATCACTAAAGAAATAATGGACTTGAAAGATACATTGGACCAGATGGACCTGACGGATATATTTAGAACTTTACATCCTGGGGCCAGGGAATTTACTTTCTTCTCAAGTGCGCATGGCACATTCTCCAAGATAGATCACATACTGGGACATAAAGCAGCCCTCAATAAATATAAAAGAATAGAGATCATACCATGCACACTGTCAGATCACAATGCTTTGAAACTTGAAATCCATTACAGGAAGAAGTCTGGAAAACTTCCAAAAACATGGAGGTTAAAGAACAGCCTTCTAAAGAATGAATGGGCCAATCAGGCAATTAGAGATGAAATTAAAAAATATATGGAAACAAATGAAAATGAAAACACAACAATTCAAAATCTATGGGATACGGCAAAGGCAGTCCTAAGAGGAAAGTACATTGTTCTCCAGCCCTATTTCAAGAGATTAGAAAAAGCGCAAGTCCAAAATCTAACAGCTCACCTAAAGGAACTAGAGGCAGAGCAACAGAACGCCCTAAACCCAGTTGAAGAAGAGAAATAGTAAAAATCAAGCAGAAATAAACAACATAGAGACCAAAGAAACAATTGAACAGATCAATGAAACCAAGAGTTGGTTTTTTGAAAAAGTAAACAAAATTGACAAACCTCTAGCCAGACTTATCCAAAAGAAAAGAGAGAGCACCCAAATAGACAAAATTATGAATGAAAATGGACTTATTACAACCAACCCCTCAGAAATACAAGCAATTATCAGGGAATACTATGAAAATTATATGCCAACAAATTGGACAACTTAGAAGAAATGGACAAATTCCTAAACACACACTCACTACCAAAATTCACACAGGAAGAAATAGAAAACCTGAACAGACCCATAACGAGTGAAGAAATTGAATCAGTGATCAAAAATCTCCCAACAAATAAGAGCCCTGGACCTGATGGCTTCCCTGGGGAATTCTACCAGACATTTAAAACAGAATTAATCCCAATTCTTCTCAAGCTATTCCAAAAAATAGAAAGCGAAGGAAAACTCCCGGACTCATTTTATGAAGCCAGCATCACTCTGATTCCCAAGCCAGACAGAGATCCAGCAAAAAAAGAGAACTACAGGCCAATATCCTTGATGAATACGGATGCAAAAATTCTCAACAAGATCCTTGCAAATCGAATCCAGCAGCATATAAAAGAATCATCCACCAAGATCAAGTGGGATTCATTCCTGGGTTACAGGGCTGGTTCAATATTCGCAAATCAATCAATGTGATACATCATATCAATAAAAGAAAAGATAAAAACCATATGATCCTGTCAATAGATGCAGAAAAAGCATTGGACAAAATACAGCATCCCTTCTTAATAAAGACTCTCGAGAAAGTTGGGATAGAAGGAACCTACTTAAACATCATCAAAGCCATCTATGAGAAGCCTTCAGCTAACATCATCCTCAACGGGGAAAAACTCAGAGCTTTCCCCTGAGATCAGGAACACGACAGGGATGCCCACTCTCACCACTGCTGTTTAACATAGTGCTGGAAGTCCTAGCATCAGCCACCAGACACCAAAAGGAAATCAAAGGCATCAGAATTGGCAAAGAGGAAGTCAAACTTTCACTCTTCGCAGATGACATGATACTCTACATAGAAAACCCGACAGACTCCACCAGAAGCCTACTAGAACTGATCCAAGAATTCAGCCAAGTTGCAGGGTACAAAATCAACGTACAGAAATCGGTTGCATTTTTATACACCAACAATGAAGCAACAGAAAGAGAAATCAAGAAACTGATCCCATTCACAATTGCACAAAAAACCGTAAAATACCTCGGAATAAACCTAACCAAGGATACAAGAGATCTGTATGATGAAAACTATAGAAAACTTATGAAGGAAATTGAAGAAGACACAAAGAAATGGGAAAACATTCCATGCTCATGGATAGGAAGAATAAATATAGTTAAGATGCCGTTACTACCTAAGGCACTCTACACATTCAATGCAATTCCAATCAAAATTGCACCAGCATACTTCTCAAAACTAGAACAAACTATCCAAAAATTTGTATGGAACCACAAAAGACCCCGAATAGCCAAAGTAATCCTGAAAAATAAAACCAAAACGGGAGGGATCACCATCCCAGACTTTAGCCTCTACTACAAAGCTGTCATCATCAAGACAGTATGGTATTGGCACAAAAACAGACACATAGACCAATGGAACAGAATTGAGAACTCAGAAGTGGACCCAAAAGTATACAGCCAACTAATCTTTGACAAAGCAGGAAAGAATATCCAATGGAAAAAAGACAGCCTTTTTAACAGATGGTGTTGGGAGAACTGGACAGCAACATGCAGAAGAATGAAACTAGATCATTTTCTCACACCATGCACAAAAATAAACTCAAAATGGATAAAGGACCTGAACGTGAGACAGGAAACTATCAAGACCCTAGAGGAGAAAGCAGGAAACAACCTCCTTGACCTCCACCGCAGCAACTTCTTACTTGACACATCCCCAAAAGCAAGGGAATCAAGAGCAAAAATAAACTGTTGGGACCTCTTCAAGATTAAAAGCTTCTGCACAGCCAAGGAAACAACCCAGAAAATTAATAGGCAACCAACGGAATGGAAAAGATAGTTGCAAATGACATATCAGATAAAGGGTTGATATCCAGAATCTACAAGGAACTCACCAAACTACACGCCCGAAAAACAAACAACCCAGTGAAGAAATGGGCAGAAGATATGAACAGACACTTCTCCAAAGAGGACATCCAGATGGCCAACAGACACATGAAACGATGCTCAGCATCCCTCCTCATCAGGGAAATACAAATCAAAACCACACTGAGATACCACTTCACGCCAGTCAGAGTGGCTAAAATGAGCCAATCAGAGAACTCTAGATGCTGGCGAGGATGTGGAGAAACGGGCACCCTCCTACACTGTTGGTGGGAATGTAAACTGGTACAGCCCCTCTGGAAAACAGTGTGGAGGCTCCTCAGGAAACTAACAATAGAACTCCCCTATGACCCAGCAATAGCACTGCTAGGAATTTACCCAAGGGATACAGAAATGCTGATGCATAGGAGCACATGTACCCCAATGTTCATAGCAGCACTCTCCACAATAGCTAAAACCTGGAAAGAGCCTAAGTGTCCATCAACAGATGAATGGATCAAGAAGATGTGGTTTATCTATACCATGGAATACTACATGGCAATGAGAAACAATGAAATCTGGCCATGTGTAGCAACATGGATGGACCTTGAGGTGTTATGCTGAGCGAAATAAGTCAGGCAGAGAAGGACAAATATCATATGTGTGCACGTATAGGAGGATTAGGAGGAACTTAACAGAGGACCAAGGGGAAGAAGAAGGGCAGAAATGGTGGGGGAAAGGGGGAGAGGCAAACCATGAGAGACTCTTGAATGCTGACAAAAACTGAGGACTGTGGATGTGGGGGGAGGAGGGGTGGGCATGGAGGAGGGCACTTGTGGGGATGAGCACTGGGTGTTATGTGGAAACTAATTTGACAATAAACTATTTGTAAAAAAAAATAAAATAAAATAAAATAAAATAAAATAAAAAGAAAAAAAAAAACAGAAGACACAGTCACTGTCCTGGAGCAGGGGGGAGGGGGGACAGAAGGGGGGCACAGGAAGGGCAAGGCCCAGGCGGGGCAATGTTCACTGTCCCCTTGACTGCTCTCCCTCCGGGAGGCCTAGAAACCTGCCCGCCATGATGATTTGATTTGGGGAAGCGGAGCCAGACGAGGAAAGGGGGAAATCCTTGGAAAAGCAAAGAAACCAACGTTCTTTCCTCAGGTCGGCTGGCAGCTCCCCCTTTGTATGTCTCTGCAAACAAGGCTGCAGAGGGCAGGAAGGCCGCTGAATGATACTTGAAGTGCGCCAGGCTGGCCCTGTTCTGAAGGTAACCTGGGTGAGCTTGTCCGGGGGGAAGCTATACACACACGCACATACACACACACGCACACGCGCACATACGTGCACCTATGGGCCAATGCACACAGAAGCACAAGCACATATGGGCACTCATGCCAGCCTGCACCCGCTCACCCTTCCTGCGCAGGTGCCCACACACCACACTTTACCTGCTTCATCAGCCTGAAAAGTTTTCAGTGAGTTTCTGCGAGTTTCTGGAAGCCAGCCGCACCAGGCTTGGGGCTCATTGAAGAAGGGAGCCCTTGTTCGCAGCACATTCTGGGTGGCCTCCACCACCTGGGAGTGGAACGGGGGGTGTCTCAGAGCCATTCTGGCTGCTGTTTCACCCCCTCGCCAGCACCCCAGAGATGGCCTAGGGCAGGGGTGACAGCTGAGGGACAGAGAGGAAGTGAGGGGAAGGGAAGGAGAAGGCCACGGGCGTGGAGGCGAGGAGAAGGAAGGGAGGCAGGAGAAGGGGGAGGGGAGTGGCTCTCACCTCTCCTCCTCCCCATATCACCCTTCAACCCCCTCTCCTGTTGTCTTGCTCCTCAGCAGAGCCTGCATGCTTCCACGTGCACACGCATGTGCACACACACACACACACACACACACACACACACACACTCTCTACCCTCCATCAGTCCCGCCCCCCGGATCTAGCTCCCCACCACAGATGTGAAAACCAGCACCTGACCAGGCTCCCGATGGGCAAGGGGAGAGTCTTTGTTTCCTAGGACCACGGTCAAGGTGACTGTGGAGCCCTGTGGCCCCAGCAAGACCCTTAGCCTCCAGATGTCTCCGTGTTTGCCATCCAACTGGGGGCTCATCGGTCCAGACCCACGCGGCTGTGAGCATCACAAGAGCTGATGTTTCTGAAACGGCACAGAGCAAGTGTCCAATGAAGGGTGAAAAGCAATTGCCACACTCAGCTCCTGCCCCCACCTCTGCTTCCTTTGAAAAGGCCTCGGATTCGGGGGGAGGGGAGGGGAAGGGGAGACCCATTCCCAGGCTGGGGCCGCTGCCCCTGCCCCCGGCCGCATGCCTCCCTCGAGGCCCCCCCCTCACCCACTTGGAACTCTGGGGTTCATTTCGCGACTCAGACCGGCAGACCTGAACTGGATGGTCTGCCTCGAAAGGCCGGTGTCGTGTCACAGAAATCACAGGCTTGCTCCTCAGCCACCACGGGCAGAATTAAATAGTCAGCAAGACTACAGGGTTAAAAGTCAAGAAAGCAATTTTTTAAAAAACTGAGCTCAACTCATTCTGTAATATTTCCTATTTACATTGAAGAAATGTCAATTCTTGGCTTCAGGCCTCACGAGAGACCGAGGATTGAACGATGCTTATGAGACAGATATAAATCTTTGATAAGACAATAACCGAGGAGAGAGACATGACTAGAAACGTTAAGTGGGTCATATTTGGTCACAGCTCTCTCCGGAGGCCCTGACTTGACTTACACACTTCTGGGTACCCTGCTCAGCCTCGCTCCCTGCATCCGGTGAAGAGAGTGGCCTGTGCGTGATGCGGGCACCTGTGTCTGGGCCTCTCAAGCACCGAAGGGAAGAGCAATCGGAAGGATGCTAATTATTCTTTTCTTTGTGCTTTGGTTCCCGAGGCTCAGATGCTCAGTTTCCATTTGTCTTCATGCCCAATGTGGCCATGGCTGTACCCAAAGGCACCGACACGGTCTACAGGTTCCCTGCCCACACGGCCCCATGTGTCACAGACCAGGTCACCTGCTGAACACCCGGGTGGCATCTAGGAATCGGGGCAAGAGCCCAGGGCAAGAACTGGACATGAGGAAGGACTGTCAAGCCTTGGCCTGACTCTGGACCTCTTTGTCAGTTTCTCGAACCACACCCCGGACCTCGGGTTTGGGAATGAGGCTGGTAGGGAGGAGTCTGACTCTGGGGTACAGCATGCCCTCTGTGCAGTTGAGACAAGAGTAGAAGTTGGGGGAGGGATTCTGATGACGATGGTTTCAGACCATGTGGAGGGACACAGGTGGGGGCAGGGGACCTGTGTGTCTAAGTCACAACAGTGTACAAATTCAAATGTTACCAAACTGCCCAAATCGCAAGGTTCAGCCTGCTACAAAGTGTCAGAACTGTGAAGTTCCAGCACCTTTATGATTAATGACCGCTGGTGGCTGGGACTGAAGCACAGACAGAAGAGAGCAAGTGCCCAGCTGATGGGCTCGTCTAGCGTGAAGCTCGAAAGCA
Source organism: Proteles cristata cristata (assembly GCA_017311185.1). NCBI lineage: Eukaryota > Metazoa > Chordata > Mammalia > Carnivora > Hyaenidae > Proteles > Proteles cristata. The sequence goes on along the minus strand of JAESUZ010000008.1, from coordinate 909,816 downwards.
CTTCCTTCTTTTTCTCCCTCCCTGGGAGCCCCATCAGATGTCCTTCGGTTTTCTGGTGGGAAGCGGAGAGAGGACCCTGCTGTGACATGTGTCCTGGTGGCCCCGGCCTCACAAGTCTGTGGGACCAGAGGAACCACACCCCCTGTGCTCACCTGGGGTTTGCTGGCCGGGTGGCAGCGGCGTCTCCCGGCTGGGGCCGAGTCTTCCCCGGGTGCGGTGGCTGTCCCTGGGAAGCCTCCTGGAACTCGGCAGCCTGCTCCTTCTCCCGCTGTCCGCCCCCAGCAAGGATGGAGGGAGGTCACTGGACGCTGCTCCCCGTGCCGGGGGCGATACGCTTTGTCTTGGAGGATGCTTTCGCCCTTGCTCCCCGGTTCTGGGGAAAATGGCAGCTCCTGCTCCACCTGAGGACTGCTGTCCATTGCCTCTGGGGTGGGCTGAGCGGGGGAACAGGGTTTGCCAGGACACCAGAGAGTCTTCCCCTTCTGCTCCTGCTGGGGAAGTGTGAACCCCCACCCGGGGCATTCACCAGCATCCCCCCAACCCCACCTCCACTGCTATGCCGGGTCCTCAGATGGGCTTGGGGACCTCTTCCTTCCAACATGGGGCTGGAAGCCCCCGGGGCTAATTCTGCCTCCTCTGCCTCCACTCCCCCTCCTCCCGCCCACCATCTGTGGGCCGTCTAACCATCCTGGTGACTCACTTCTGGAGACTCTAGAAGGTCACAATTGAACCTGTCTGTCCTCCTCGGCATCTTCAGAGCCACCCAGGATCACTGCCCACAGGCCACACAGCAGAGGCCCTGCCTGGCCACAGTGTGAGTGAGGCTGGACACTCATAGGGGCAGGGGGGGGGTCCCAGTGGCCCTCCAAGTTAGGACCACGTGGGGATGCAGGAGCGGCTCCTGTGGGGCCAATGGTCCCCTCGCATGTGCTGAGGACTGGCGATGGATGGAGCAGGGCTCTCCCGCCAGTGGATGGGGCCCCCTCCCCTTCCTTCGCTGAGCATGAGGCACCCCGTGGTCTGAACCCAAAGTGTGCCGCCGCTCACTGGGCAGTGGAGACAGAAAGAGGGTGGTGGCAGGTGAGACTGAGGGGTCTTTTCCCATGGCTGTGCTGGAAGCACCCACGTAAGTAAAGCGAATACTGGCCGACATTCCAGGACTCAGGTGGCACTGACTCCTTTGCAAATCTCATAAATGCTAGGCACCACATGTGCAAACTTTTATCTACTATTTTAGGGGTTGACTGAAACCCCGGGACGCCATGGACCTCCACCCGGCTCCCCCTGGCTTTGTCATTCAATGCTCTGCAGACTGGGGTGGGCAGCATCACCTCCTTCCTTCTGCACCTCCACCTTCCAGTTATACAGTGCTCCGAGGACCCTGGGCTCAGCCAGCCAACAGGGAGTTTCCTTCAGAGGATCAGGCTCTGGTTACTAAAGATAATACTGGGGGGCCGGGAGGGGGCGCTACATCTGTGGTCAGTGTTTTCTATCTTGGTGACATTTGCTATTTTTGCACTGCTATAGAAGAAAAACAGAACTGTGGCTTGTGTGTCCAGCATCTGTGGTTGAAACCGCGGGTTTCGATTGTCCTCACGCTCCTCATGATGACAGATACGTTCCTTCCCCTCCGAATTTGGGGGGATGGGGCCCAGCCCTCCCCACTGTCCAGCTAATTGCTGAGGCAGCTGCCCAAGCCTGCCCAGGACAGAAAACAGAGTGTGGGGAGCCCCTCGGGGAAGGCCGGCGGGGGCTTCCGATGATCGATAGCGCAGCCCTCATCAATCTCGGGCCCTCATCGGTCTGTGGCCTATTAAGTTCTCCCTGTCTGTCAATAACCTGCTATTATTGCTCTCTTGCCGAGCGCTGTGAGGCTCGCTTCCATTTGGCCAGAGAAAAATAATGGTTGTTTGTTTATTAGTTGGGAGGAAAAGTCCGGCCACAAACGTGCGTTGGGCCGAAGCCAGTTTCTGTCGCGCTCTCCCATGGCCTAGGCCCTCCCTGCTAGAGCCTGTCCTGGTGGATCTGCGGGCTGACATCTGTTCCAGGCAGGTGGCTCAGGGGCTCCAGGGATCTGTGGATCTTTCCACACAGCCAAGGCCACACCGGTAGCCCTGATGCATTCCTCAGCTGCTGCTGGGAGGTGGGGCACCGTCACGCCACACAAGGCAATATGACAAAGGGACCCAGGCTAGGCTGGCCGTGGCCTTGAGCTCTGGGAGGCCTGGGCTGGAAGCTGCTGGCTGAGACTCTGACAACCATTGTGGGTCAGGGCCTGGGCTGGGGTGGCCTACGCGGAGTAACCCCCTCCCACTTCCCCATGCTGGCCCTCTGCCCCCAGCCTGTCTCCACTGCCTCCCTCGGCAAGGTCACCCTGACAGGGTGTGGGTGCAAAGCTCAGCTCTGCCACTTACAAGCTGTGAGATCTTGGCAAGTTGTCTAACTTCCCCCGGCCTCAAGTGACTCATGTCAAAACCAAGAATCTTCCGGCTGTGGTACAGGATCCGCATGAGATGAAACATGGAAAGTGGGTAATCCGAAGCCTGTGCCTATGAGGCCCTCAACACAGGGTAGCTGTGCTGTTGTTAAGGGGTCCTGACCTTTCTCCTCCCAGGGCGCATGCCCTTCTCAGTCCTCACACTCACCTGCTGGGCAACCTGGTGGGCTGTCCCTAACCTGCCTGCCGGTGACCTTGCTTTCCCAGTGGGCAGGGGGAGTCCAGGCCCCAGCTCTCACCTTCCTTGCCAGCCTCCAAGTGAACCTTCCCTTTCCTTTGGGAGAATTTTCACTGTTGATCACTAAAAGGACACAGGAAGTTCCATCCCAGGCCAGCACTCTCCAGGCCCCAGCCCACGTCTCCACTCGCTCACAGTGTGATCCCGTACAAGTCACTTAGCCTCCCAGGTCCTCAGCTTCCTCCCTTGTCAAATCGGAGGGCCGTCCCCAGCAGGTGTCAGGAGACCCTGCTGCCCTCAAAGTAGTGTTTCCTGTTAGACACAGAAGAGGGAAAACCGGGTGGCTTGGTCAGTTAAGCATCCGACTCTTGGTTTCGGCTCAGGTCATGATGTCGCGGTTCATGGGTTAGAGCCCCGCATTGGGCTCTGAGATGACAGTGTAGACCCTGCTTGGGATTCTCTCTTTCCCACTCTCTCTGCACCTCCCCCACTCTCTGTCTCTCAGAATAAACTTAAAAAAAGACAGACACAGAAGAAACCTCTCACTACATCCTCTTAAATATGTGTCTCTTGTCTATTTCTTTCCTCTTTTCTTACCCAGTTCACTGATGTCAACCATCTTACCATTGTTCATTAGGACATTAGCACCTCACCACCCCCAGCATTTGTACATCTTGTTCTGGAAGATCAGTAGGAGTTCAGGGAAGTCACAGAGCCATTTATACTGTGGGGTAACACTGGGGCACTTTCGGGTCCCTCGATGGGCTCCTCATTTTCTCAGAGAGGGGCAGAATCAGTCCCCAAGATGTTATCTTCCCTCTCCCCCTCCTCCTTTCCTCATGCTACCTTTCCATTAAAGCCAAGTCCAGAGGGGGTAACAAATGACCCTGCATCTTCATGGTTCACAACAGCCAAGAGGTCGGTCTTGCTCACAGTCATGTTCACGGGTGGTCTGCAGAGCTTGGTTCCACATTGTCTTCACTCCAGGACCATGGCTGACCGAGAGCAGTCCCTCCTGGCCAAGGAAGAGGCCCGGGTAGGACCGGTAATGGCTCCCCAGGCCTCTGCCTGGACCCAGCACACATCATTTCCAGTACATCTCACTGACTAGAGGACCAGCCTGCCTCAGTGCTGCAGAATCCCCCCTCGGGGATGGGCCCTGAATGTCCTGACAGTGCATAATCTGCCCCGTAATAAAGCCTCACGCCTCTGCTTTTCAACTCCAGTCCACTCTTCTTGCTTTACATGTGCAGGGAAGAAATCCCAGAGACAAGACAGGAGGCAATGCGCCTGACATCACACAGCAGTCCATGGAAGACAGGTGTGGGAGCAGGACCTGAATGGACCCCTGGCTCTGTCGTTCTAGCAAATCCTTTCCAGCCTGAGCTCTGGCTCCCTTTTCTGGAATATGGGGTGACGGTGTTGACTTCCCGGCAGAGAGGTTTGGAGGGATGGGTAAGATTTCGTGAGGCATCTGACACAGAGGGGCCTCTTAGTCCACATCTGTCTCCGTCTCTTCCCTCCGTGTCAACAGCCCCAAACTCCTTTCCCTCCCCCCTACGCTTTTCTTCTTTATCTGCTCCAAGCCCACCTCTCCTTTATTTAGAACTTGAGTGAAACAGAAATTTTAAGAGGGCATTGCAGTGACTCCAGGGGACCATGGCCCAGGTACCAAAGGCTGGCTGGGAAGCCTTCTGGGATCACCTCCAAGCTCAGGAGGAAGAGTCCTCAGAGCCTTTCTCAAGGACATCCATTGGCTCCTCAAATCCTCCCCACAGCCCCATGCAGTGGCACATCATTCCCATTGTATGGATGAGAAGACTGAGACTGCACACGGTTAGGGGCTGAGCAAGGTGGCCCTCCAGCTCTGTGTTTCCACTCCTGAACTTGGGCTTGTCCCCAGTCTCCGTCCCTCCTCAGGCTCCTGAGCCCACAAAATGAAAGGAAAGCTCTCTAAGCTTCCAGAAGCCATGGTGGTCCCTGGGGAATGAGGGGAATGCAGCTGGTGAGGCTGAAAGAGCAGTGGGGGGAGGGGTGCACGGAGGGATCCGGAGGAAGAGAAAATCCGGAAGGGCCTCCAAGAGCAATTGTCACCGGTTATGTTTGGCTTTGTCTTGTCAAAATTCCGTTTTCAACGTTCATGAAAGGAAGGCCCAGGATGGTCTGTTCCAGCAGAGCCCTTTCCTGAGAGATCTGACAGAATTTCAGGGAAATATGGATATATTTCAAACACCCCTTCCGAGGACAGCTCTGGAACCTGTCTGGAATGTTTTTAGGATGAGATGAGGGGGGTGTGTGCGCTTGCGGGCTGCTTGCGGCCGCCGTGTTTGTGTTTTTCTCCCTTCCCCCACCCCCCTCCCCGTCTCTTTGAAGAGCTGTTTCCTTTGTTCTGGGAGGCTGGCTCTCCACTTAGAATGGCCGCAGTGCACCGCCTCAGCTGCGCAGGGGAGACGTCTCCCCAGCTCCCTGTCCCTTTCTCCCCGCCCCGCGCCCGCCCCCTGAGCCTTCCGGGTGGCCCAGTCTGCAGCTGGCCTCCGCTAGCCTCCCCGAGACACCCCCCTCCCCCGCCAGGGCCCTGCTTTCAGGCCTGGCAGAGGGACAGACGACGTTCTCTGTTCCGTGCTGTCCCCCAACAGGAAACCATCCGCCTCCCAGGCCTCCTGCTGCCTGCAGGGGTGCAGATCTAGCCGCCTTGGCCTGGCCAGCATCTGCCCGAAGGGATGAGGCCCCTGCAGACCCAAGGCGCTGCTGTGCTTTACGGATCCTGAGCCGGTGGTGCTGGAAGGGGAGAGATGTGGCCTTTTGATAAAGACGGTGATAGAAAGACCTCGGGGTTTTAGCAGTAGCAAGCGGGGCTTTTAATGTAGCCAAGCTGCCCTCCCTCCCAGGCCTGCAGTGCCTTCACACCGACCCCCCCAGCATGGCTGGGGTCAGGGGGCCAATCACCCATCATTCATTCATTGATTCATTCATTCATTCCCTCAGGCATGTCCCAAAAGCCACCTTCATGTCAGACACTGTTCTAAAAACAGGGATATGGCGGTGAGGGTGGGGGTGGGGAACAGACAAAATTCTTAGGCATTATGGGATGGAGGCAGTAGAGGGGGGAATAAATAAGTTATATAATCCATTAGAAGCACTAAGCATTCTGGAGAAAACGAAAACAGAGGAAGGGGAGTCCTGGGGGTGGGGGTGGGGTAGAGGAAGTTTAAATGTTATGGGAGAGTGAGAACTCAAGTCCTGCAGGTGTCGGGCAGAGCCATCCAGGCTGAGGGCGGGCAAGTGCACTGGCCTGGGGCCGGAGTGGGTGGGGCCCCTGCCATAGCTCTAGGAGGCCCGTGTGCCAGAGCTGACTAGCAGAGGTGAGGCCAGAGGAGAGGAGAGGCCAGAGCCGCTGGCCTGTGGGCTGCTCTAATCACCGCTGTTGCCCAGAGTGCTGTGGGGCCCTCGGACGGTTCTAGGAGGCTCATGATCCAGTGCGCATGTGAAACAGGCATCCGCTTCATGGAGTACACCCAAGGGGGTGAGGACGGGTGGGGGGCAGGCTGAGAAGCTACCCCAGAAGCCTGGGGAAGAGCCCATGGCAGCTCGGGTCCTGGTGGCCGGGACAGTGACTCTCTGATTCTGGATGTACTGGGAAAGTCAGAGCCAATAGGATTTGCTGGTGGCTCAGATACAGGGGTGCAATAAAAAAAGAAGAGTCAGTGACATTTGTATGGATTTGAGTCCAGCACCTAGGAGGTAGAGCAGGTTTGGAGAAGGATATTAGGGGGGTAATTTTGAGTCCATTAAGATGACTGTTGAAAACAGAGCCAGACCTATAAATACAGAGAACAAAACGGTGGTGCCGGGGGGAGGAGAAGGGGTGAAAAGGAGTGGGAGCCTCAGGCTTCCAGTTATGGGATGAGTCACAGGGAAGGAAGGCCCGGCTCAGTGGTGTTGTCACAGGGCTGTAACAGGACAGATGGCAGTTTCCCACGGGGTGAGCACGGCGTAACTTATGAGCTCATCCAATCACCAAGCTGTACGTACGCCTGAAGCTAATGCAACGTTGTGTGTCCACGACACACAGAAAGAACAAGGAGAGAGGCGTGTTGGCCGCCCAAGTGAGATGGCGAGTACGGACAGGTGGACGCTGGGAGGAGGCGTCCGCGGCAGACGTCGAGCATCTAAGAGCCGCTCGCGGAGACATTAAAGTGGTATTTCCCATCCAGCATCTCATACCGTCTCCACGATGGCCTTTGAGTTCAGTGGAGGCGGGCTCAGAAAAGTTCTGCAAGTTTCCAGCATCACTAGCTGGTCAGTAGAAGAGCCTAGAAAATAGCTCGTCTTCTGGGAGGTGGTGACCCTTGACCCTGGGTGAGTGCCACGGTGCCCCTCACCCATGACTGGACCACACCTGGGATGTGAGACATCACTTTCCTGGAGAATCACAGGAGGCAAGAAGCTCTAAACACACACGGCCCCCGGCTTCCTCCTGACTCCAGCCCCCTGGTTCTCTCCAGAGTCTGCCTTCCTATTTAAGTGCTTCTCAATCACAAGGGGGCGGGGGGAGGGGGGGACCAGGCTGTGCGGTGTTTTTTTTCAGATGCTGCTCCAGATGCTTGAGGTTCACCAGCCCCCACCTGACTGTAAGCCCCCAGAAGACAAGGGCTTGTGTCTTCCCCCCTCTAGCTCCCCTCTCTCTCCCTCTTTCTTCCTGTCTTCCCCCCACCCTCTCTCTCCCTTCTCCCCCAGACCCTCTCCCCTCCCCTCTTCTTCTCCCTCTCCTCCTCTTAACCCCTTCTCTTCCTCCTCAGAGAGCCCATCTGCTCCTGTCTAGCACCCAGCAGGTGGTGACAGTCCCTGTCTGCTTGTCTGGTTCAGTTGCTGCATTTGGGGTAGGGAAGATCCAGCACTTCTGATCCCGAGGGCAGAGCAGACACGGGGACACGGCTCCCAAGCTGGCCTTGGTACCAGGAGAGCATCTAAAAGCAGTGGGGCCTTTCGCAGGCAAAAGATGACCTTCGTGCTTGTGCAGCCCCCACACCTCATTACGTTTGGTGTGCACAGCCCACCCCCTCGGTATATCACCACGGCCCCTTCTGGTCCTTGGCTCTGGGAGGAAGGATCTGCGGCTCAAAAAGCAAGGAGCTCCGAAAAACCCTCTCCAGCCACATTCCCTTCATTTCACTTTCCCCAGAACTCTTCTCCTCTCCTCCCTGGTCAAGTTCATCTCAAGCAGATTCGTTGATCTTGGAGTTCACTTAAGCCCGGAACATTCCCAGATGCCGCTCTCCGCTACCCAGGTCAGACCTGAAGCCTGGAAACTTCTGAGGAACATTCAGAGACACCTCCTCCCTCCTCCACAGCCGGCCCTGCTCCCATCCACCTCTCTCTCATCCACACCCAGACACCCACAGGCATGAACTCATGCCTTCATGATTATTCCTGGGCCCCTCCGTGTTCCCCAGAGCACCCCCTCCACGCTTCTGCTCCTCGCCCCTGAATCTCTGTGTGAAGTGGAGATAATGAAGAATCTACTTTAAAGAGTTTTTGTGAAGATAAAGGTGTTGATGCTCGTAAGGCACCCAGAATCCACAGAGAGAGCCTGTGTGTTTGTTTCATGATCCCCATGCCAGTCTCCTAAGAGAGGCGTTTGAACCCCATCTTAGCAATGGGGAAACTGAGGCCAAGGGAAGCGAAATGGCTTCCCTGGAGCCTCCAGCTACAAGGTGGCAGGGCTCTGTCTAATTTCAGAGTTTGCCACATCATGTTAAGCAGTCTTTGTGAAAACAGAATGAATGGTCCCTGCCCACAGGAAATGTACCGCCGTCAAGGAGACTGTACAGATGCATGGAAAATTCCCGGGACTGTTTGTATCCAGAGCAGTTTCATAAGCAGGGAACCAGGAGGGAAGCAGGCCGAGGGGAGTGACAGGCTAACCCTCCAAGATGCTGTTGTCCAAAGGGCCCCTGACCCTCCGCTCCCACCGCCTGTTCGGTGAGGGTCCCTGCCCGCCCCACACCTCGCAGCGTGGGCCTCCAGCTGCTCCTCCTGGTTTGATTGACTGCCGGGAAATAAACAACAAAACCCCAACTAGATTAGCAGGGCGGCATATGCTGCTCATGGGAAGTGAAACAATCGCACTTCTAAATAACAGCTCAACGCGGAATAGACGAGATGTCACAAGGCAGGATATGATTAATTGCCAAATGAGTTATTGAAATTCTAATTGCAGGGGAGTTCGGAGGAGCACGTGATGGCCTTGGGCGCGCGTGGCCGGGGAGGAGGGCCGTGGGAGCCGGGCTGGCACGGCCTGGACACAAGGTGCTCCTGACCAGGGCCCAGAGTGGGAGGTGGCTGGCCCGGATGCCGGAAGCTCTCAGGGGCCGAGCTGCAAGGGGACCTGCCCTCTGCGGACACCCTCCCCCGGATGCCCTCATTTTCCCTGGCCTTCCACAGGCTCCCTGCCACTCCAGGGGGTGACTTCTGGTCCTTTATCCTCACCCAGCCTGTGGGCTCCCGTGTCTGTGCCTCAATTGCTCAGTCTGCACAGTGGGCTGAGAAGGCATGTCTTTCACACACCCTAAGGGGGGGAAAGCCTGTCTCTGAGCCTTGTGTGGAGAAGTCCAAGCACAGCAAGGTTTGCTGCAACTCTGCTGTATTGAAGCTCAGTTTATAAAGGGCTCAACAGACTCTGTGCTGACAGCTCAGGGCCTAGAGGCTGCTTTAGATTCTGTGTCTCCTCTCTCTCTGCCCCTCCCCCGTTTGCCCTCTGTCTCTGTCTCTTAAAACTAACTAAACATTAAAACAAAAAGTTTTTTTGAAAAGACCTCAAATACACAGTGAGCCAGATCACGCTTCCTGAAAGGTAGGACAGTGACATAAGCATAGGCTTAGAAGTATTCAGATCTGAGTCTCAACCCTGCTCTCTCGTCCTGGCTGTGTGATCTTGGATAACTTGCTGAACCTCTCTGAGCCTCACTTTTCTCATCCATAACATGGAGCTTTGTATGGCTAGCTTATGGGTTGCCTTGACAGTTGCCTGGGGTAAGGGGTGCCTGATGTGAAGCCCGAGACCATCCCATGGCAGCCGAGCTCCAGGAATGGTGGTGGTTATTGGCAAAGTGGTCGAACAGGTAACATATGAAATCACTGTCCTGTGGTCCCCCTGTGCGGTATCATGAGGTATGTGACATCCCATCACGGCCCCAAGTACAGGGATGCAGTGTCATTAAGAGGACAGGTGTTGGGGTGCCTGGGTGGCTCAGTCAGTTAAGCGTCAACTCTTGATTTCAGCTCAGGTTATGATCCTAGGCTCGTGAGATGGAGACCTGAGTAGGGTTCTGTGCTCTGTGCTGGGCGTAATTTCTGCTTCAGATTTTCTCTTTTACTCTCCCTTTGCCCCTCTCTCCCCTGCACATTCAATCTCTCTCTATCACACACACAAAAAATTTTTAAGAAATAACTTTTGAGCATTCAGAACATCTGACAGCCGAGCCTGTCAAGCAGTGAGCTCCCTAATCTGGGAAGTATTCAAGCTGAGGCTGGATGACCAGCAGGCAGGGGGCTGGACTGGGGAGGGGCAGCCTGAACTGGTAGAAGGTGGGCCTGCTCAGTTTCTCATCGGAAACCGCAGGCTGACATTGCCCCTAGTGGCCTTAGAGACACTGTGCCAGGGCCGTTCTGGGGGGAGGTGGGGCTCTGGGCACAGGACTCATACCTGGTGCCGGTCCATGAAGCAGCTGCCACCCCTTCCCCAGGCCCCTGTCCCCGGGATGGCCTCCCGGGACAAAGGCTAAGTCACGAACAACCCCTCCCAGCCACCACTCTGGGAGGGAGGGAAGCACTTCTGCTCCCAGAGGGTCTCCCTCCAGGTCAGGCTGGGACAAAGTGAAGCCAAAAGAATAGGTAACCCCAAGGGATACAGGAATGCTGATGCATAGGGGCACATGCACCCCGATGTTCATAGCAGCACTTTCAACAATAGCCAAAACATGGAAAGAGCCTAAGTGTCCATCAATGGATCAATGGATCAAGAAGATGTGGTTTATCTATACGATGGAATACTACATGGCAATGGGAAACAATGAAATCTGGCCATGTGTAGCAACATGGATGGACCTTGAGGGTGTTATGCTGAGCGAAATAAGTCAGGCAGAGAAGGACAAATACCATATGTTTGCACGTATAGGAGGATTAGAACTTAACGGAGGATCGTGGGGGAGAAGAAGGGGGAAAACAGTGGGGGAGAGGGAGGGAGGCAAACCATGAGAGACTCCTGAATGCTGAGAACAAACTGAGGGCTGATGGGGGTGGGGAGAGGGGAAGCGGGGTAATGAGCATGGAGGAGGGCACTTGTGGGGATGAGCACTGGGTGTTATATGGAAACCAACTTGACAATAAACTATATTAAAAAATAAATAAATAAAATAAAATGCTTGAAAAACATGAAAAAAAGAACGGGTAACCCTAGTGAATGTGTATGGGGAGTTTGAATTCGAGAATATCATGTTTTTTCCTTAAATTGACTCCAAGTTCAAGTCACCATATCCTCCGGCTTGAATCAATTTACCCTCAGTCACTGTAACAGCCTCTGCTGTCACCCAGGTTCTCACATGAGCTGAGGCTTCAGAGAAGACTCCTGGGGGACGGCCCCCCAGCCTTCGCAAGGGGAGACAGGAGTGGATACCGTGACGATGCAGTGGACGAAGAAGCATGTAGGACGGGTCCAGGCACGGAGCATTCAGGCGACATTGCTGTTATTGTGGTCGACCTGCCAGTACTATTTACTACCGATACACCGTTTCTTTGTCCTCGTGATCCCTCCAGGCCCATGTCACTCTCAGGGCCCAGGAATCTTCAGGAAGAAGCCAGAAAGCTCCTCTAAGCCCTGGCTATCATCCCAGTCGGCTTTCACCAGGTCCCAGAGAACCGTCGAAGTGTGTATTTATTCATACAAACGCAGCTACATTTACATTCTGAGTCGAGCATCTAGCAGCTGCCGGCGCTGTGTGGCCGGGGGACGCTTGGTCCACTGTCACCGCCGGCAGCCTCGCCTCGGAACCGGCCTGTCGCTCCCGGAACCAGTCCAGTTACTCCTGCACCAGGGCTCCTTCCCTGCACCCCGGCGCCTGTGCAAGATGTACCGTTTCTGACACTAAGCGTTACATTGGTAGCACTGCGCTTGCAGCGGTCTCTCCCAGTATAGGGCAAGCTCCTGAAACAAACAGCCTGACTTCCAGGACATCATTTAGCAAACATTTGTTGAGCACTGACTGTGTTCCAGGGAACCGCCTAGAGACCAGGGTACGGGTCCCGATCACGGGGCTGACAAGCCAGTGGTGGTGGAGACAGCGCAAGTATCCCACATGGCGATGCCCTCAGTCAGAGTGCTGGATACAAGCGGGGGCCTCTGAGCCGTGGTCAGAAGGAACATTCCAGAAGGTGAGAGGCTGAGAGGGCGAGCTTTGAAGGCACCTGTCAGATGTAGCCATGCTGTCTACTGCTTGCTTCCTGGCCTGGAGGGCACGGAGGGGAGAGGAGAACAGAGATCCAGGGGACGGGCGACTTTTCTTTTTTCTTTTTTTTTCTTTTTTTCAAATGTTTATTTATTTTTGAGAGGGAGAGAGACAGAGCACAAGCAGGGAAAGGACAGAGAGAGAGAGGGAGACAGAATCGGAAGCAGGCTCCAGGCTCTCAGCTGTCAGCACAGAGCGCGATGTGGGGCTCGAGCTCATGAACTGCAAGATCATGACCTGAGCGGAAGTCAGATGTTTAACCAACTGAGCCCCCCAGGCGCCCCCTAGGCGATATTTTCAAGAAGTGTGGCCATAAGGAGAAGGAAAATAGAGCAGAGGTAAAAGTAGAGTGATCTGGTCAAGGTGTTTGCTTCTCCGGGTGTGGGACCATCGGAGGACAATTAGATACAGAGGGAAGGACCCTGTGAGGAGGGAGGGGCTGAGGATGCATGAGGGCGGGGGGAGGGGTCACAGTCCGGAGCTGTCCCTGAAGGGCCCCTGTCCTCTGGAAGCTCCGGAGGAGCTCATCTATCAGCCAGCCGTCTCTGCCTCAGCCCCACCGGCTTATTCCTGCCTCAGGGCCTTGGCCCTGGTCATTTGCTGGGCCTGGAAAGTTCTTCCCTGAATTTTCCTAAGGTCACTCCCTCTTCTCTTCCAGATCTTGATTCTTCAGGGGACACCCCTTCAGAAAACCACCCCTTCCCCCCACTCGCTAATTTTAAGTTGCTTGAGCTCCCGGCCTTATTAGCCCCCAACATCACCCTCTTATTCCCCTATCGTGTTGATTACCGAGGGATGGGCATCCGCTCCTTCATCATGCTTCCTCTCGTGGGAATGTGCACCCTGTGAGGGTCAGGTCCAGTCTGCCTTGTCCCCTGGCTGGCACCCGAAGCTCCTGATGACTAGGGCGTGAAGGCGCGTCCCCACCTCGCCCCCAGACACCGCTGACCTCAGGGGCCACAGCTGGAGCGTCCTCACTCCCAGTGGTCACAGAAGGAGCCTAGGGGCTTCCTGGGACCCCCTGTGTCCCTCCTCCTACTATTTTCCTCCTAAACCGTCTTCAGGTTTTGACGAGTTACATTAGATGGCAGAATCAAGATAAATCGCTTATTTAAACAAGGCCCCACTGACCACCTTATGGCTTTCTTAAGTGCTTTTGTACAGAGCATTTTCCCTCCTGGGGATTAGGGCTTGTGTGGTAAGCCTTCAAATGTGGCCGTTTGGGTTCTGTAAAGAGATTTCCTCTCTCTGGCCTGTCCAACGCTCAGCCCACTCCGTTCCTGTTGAATACAGCACTTCCCACCCCTGCAGCCATGCCAAGCCTGTGGCAAGGCACAGAGAAGTTAAGGAACTTGCCCTAAGTCATACAGTAAGTGGAGGAGTCAGGGCTTGGCTCCATTCGTTCCAGTGCCAAAGCCAGTGTCACACTGTCTCCATCACCTTTCTCGACCTTGGAGAAAAGAGAAAAGAGAAAAGAGATCATGTTAGGCAGGGCCCCCAGGAGATACATCCAGGCACTGAAAACTCAGAAAGGGCCCTTAGATGGGAGCCAGCCTGGTGTCTGCTTTTAAGGGAAAGGAAGCAGAAGCCCGCAGTGTGGACGTGCCCTGCTCTCCCAGGAGGAGCAGAGCTCCCTCCTTCCGCTCCTCCTCTCGGCTCTTCTGTCCTTCCTCCCGCAGCCTTAGGGGAGGCGAGCCCTGGCTGTCTCATCTCCTACCACTACAGAGAGAACTTTGGCTCTGCCGTGGGCACAGTCATCCCCCGGCGAGCTGGTAACAGGGGGCACACAGAACAGCCCAATGGGGACAGGGATGAGTGTCACACTTAGGGGTAAATGTATACTCTCTCTCCCTCCCACTGGCCCCAAGAGATCTGGGCATGAGAAGATGAACCCCAGAGTGTGAAGTAAGTCCTTATAAGAGGAAAAGATTTTTAAGAATTTTTGCTCTGGTCTACATACCTCCTGTCGACAACTTCAGGAAGAGAAAGTCAGTGCTACAGTGGTTGCTAATCGGCACCGCTCAGAAACTGGACCAGAAGCACCCTAGGGTTGCTCACATCGCTGGGCACCAGCTATTTCCCAGGCACCCAGAACACCAGGGTGGTCTGGAAACTATGTCTGAAGGCAGGGATCTGAGCCATTCAGGACTCTGTCCTTCCTCCAGCATGTCTCAAGCCAGAGCTACTGCGGGAATGGCGATTTGGGGCTCCTACTGGCAAGCCTGGCTATGGGAGTACATTTCCTCCTATGTATATTCGTCAGTAAGGCTTCAGTTAAAAATAATGGCAACCACATGATAGAAGCTTAAATAGGGGTTTCTTCTTCTCAGTAGGTCTAGAGGCAGACAGTTGCTGCTGGTGCTGATTCAGAAGCATCATGCAGTCAAGGCTCTAAGGTCAGAGCTAAAGTTTCTGAGGTTCTCTCAATCACTCCCTCTGCCAAATGGCTGCTGAAGTACCAGCCATCAAACCATTATTTATTCACAGCAAGAAGAATCACAGAAAGGATCAAGACTCTCACAGCGGAGTTCCTTCTATGTCTCATCAGCCTAGAACCTCGTTGCATGGCCCCTTTCATAGGAAAGGGCACTAGGTGGAAATAGAGTTTGGCTTAGGCTTGCTATCTTGTGCCCATTGCTATTTCTTCCAACCCCAGCTGGGGTGATCATACCTAAAGTGTAAGTTAGTAAGAGCTTAAGGTGCTGCCTCCGTAGGAGGAGGCTGAATGATTCAAAAGCCTTCAAAACTCAAAGATACGAAGCCACAAAAAGTAGGAAAGCAGGTGGGTGGATAAAGACGTTGAATCTGCTCCTGCTTCAAACTGAACTGTGGCAATGATCCATGGTGAGCCCGGCCGCATCATGCCTTGATAGGAGGCGCCCAGCCAGTGTGCCAGTGAGTTAAAGACAGGCGCCCATCTGTAACTCTCCCTTCCTCATGGCACTTCCAGAGATGAGAAAAAAAAATGGACTTCTGATGGGAAAGGGGGCTTCTCAGCCCATGTCCCCCCCAACATCAACTCCAACCACTCAGGAATGATCGGTTCAACTCTATTCCCCAGAGAGGTAAGGAGCACATGGTACGAGCCAGGCCCCAAGTGAGGTGAACTGCTATGATTCACGGGACTTTGGAGCCCCCAATCCTACCCTCGGGAAACCCCACCTAGACCAGCACTGGATTCCTGGGGGAAAAGTGTGTATCCAGCACAGTCAGAGCTCCCATCCAAGAACCTATTTGATTTGTAGCAGAAAATTATGTTTTGTTATTTGTTGTTTTATGGCATAGCATTGCTTAACTTGAATTATATATGGTGGGGGATGGGGGGCAGGGAGGACACCTCCCACTAAACTTCACACTTCCAGTGTGAAGCAGCAGCCTCAAAGGCAGGCACTGTCTTTATTCTCTGTTCTCACCTGCAACTCGTGGGTTTTTTTTTTTTTTAATGTTTTATTTATTTTTGAGAGAGAGAGAGACAGCGTGAGCAAGGGAGGGTCAGAGAGAGGGAGATACAGAATCTGAAACAGGCTCCAGGCTCTGAGCTGGCTGTCAGCACAGAGCCCGATGCGGGGCCTGAACCCACAAACCGTGAGATCATGACCTGAGCTGAAGTTGGACGCTTAACCGACTGAGCCACCCAGGCGTCCCCTGCACCTTGTGTTTGAGTATGAGGACTCAGAGGCGGAATGCGGCCCCTGCAGTATCCTGTCTGTCCCTGGGGCACAGAAATCCTCCCCAGCATCTTTCTCAACCGAAGGGCAAGGCTTCGGCTTTGTGATCTGTGTCTCAAATGAACAGCTACTAAAAACAGTTTAAGAACCCAAAGTAGCAATGATGTTTTTCAAATTGCGAGCTATTTCAGACACACACCCATTTGCTTTGTAAGAAGCTGGAGCCCACTGAGGCTGGTCTGTACAACGAAGTCACTCTCGACCACTCTGGTGCCTTTCCTCAGTGGGTGAGAGAGGGGAGGCTGCTCCAGGGGGTGTGGGGAACAGCTGTGTGGCTCTGCTTGTCCAGGGAGAAGGCCATCTGGGGTGAGGGTGGGGATCACCTAGGAACTACTGGGGTGCTAAAGGGGAGCTCCAAGTGGCCCATAATGAGCCCACCCAAGGCTGTGGTGAGAGGGCAGGGCAGGCGGCAGCCCCGGGGGCCTCCTGAGTCCCGAGAGGCGTAGTGCTCCCCGGCTGGGCTTCTGTGCTCCTGAGCAGACTTGCATGGTGCTGCCGTCCCTAAGGTAGCCAAGCGCTCCTGGACGGAATGGCCCTGATGATTGGTTTGAATCCAGTGCTTGTAGACTGTGCCACTCCCAGACACCTGGGAGTTGAAAATGGAGCAGACCTCAGTGAGTATTCAACACCGGAGCCTGGAGTGCTTGGCGTCCTGCTGTGCTTTGAGACGGCTCTTTCCCTGTTTTGAAGTCTGGAGAAAAGGCCCTACCCTGGGAGATTGTGGACAAGTGCTCAGAATCGCTTCTTCTTAAATCTAGGAGAGAGGGGAGGGAGGAGAGGGAGGCCGGGGTGGGGGGGGGATGGTGGTGGACTGGGTGGGAGGCCCAGCGCCAGGAGGGATGGGCACACCCGAGCTGGAACTCTCCAGATTCCGCCCTTGCCCCACCCCCACTCCACAGGTGACTCAACCAGCCTGGGCGGTTGGCCCAAGAGTAACCAAACCACAGCTTGGTTGGTGGTCCTGACATGGGTGGAGAAGATGGTTTCTTTCACGGGGTCAGTGGGACTCAGGAGAAGCGTGAGCCAGGACGTGTCCTGGGCCTGCGGACCTGACCTGCTCTCTCCTCTGCCCCGGGATCCTGACTGAGCCTTGGCAGCAGGGAGGATGGAGGAAGTGATCCCCTCCCCCAGGAAGTGTCCTGACCAGGGGAGCCCTGACTCACCTCTCTCCTTCCACGAAGCCTTGAGGGGCCAATGAGGGGGCCTCAGGGTGTGGAGGAAAGAGCCTCCCTGCCAGGCAGGTTTTCTTCTTGTTCCTCCTCCGCCCTGACTAGCTATTCCCCAGGGCCAAGTTCATGCTAACCTGTCCCGGTGACGAGCTGATCTTGAAGATCTCATTTGCTAGTTTCAGTTGATGGAAGGTGCTCTGAAACACTAGGAGTGTGCCCATGCGTGTGTGTGCGTGAGTGTGTGTTCGTGTGTGTGCTTGCACGCTCGAGTGTTGGGGGCAAGGAATTCCGTCCTGCGGGCGGTGGGGAAACCACCCGCGGGTGTCGCGTCCACAGCCTTGCTCTGGAGGGAGGAGCCAGCAGTGTGGGCGGGGCAGGCACAGAGGGGTGGCCACAGCGGGGCTCGAACAGACTCCCTGGCTTGTGATGCCAAGGAGCCGTGTGCTCATCCACCACCGGGTTTGAGTGTCTGCTGCGTGTCCAGTACGACAGTCAGCGCGCCGGGCCAAGAAAACAAAGCGATAAACACAGCGCCTGCCTGTACGGAGTGCTCCAGGCAGAGTGTGGCGTTTGGTGGGAAATGAGCCCGGAGGGCTGGATTTCTCAGCTCGGGCCCCTCCCGGCTGTATGTCGCGGAATCAGAAACTGACCCCATCGTTCTCTTAATAGAAGCGGACAGCAACTCTGACTTCCCAAGGATGATATGACATTAAGAAGGTAAGGCTGGCAAACCAGATGAGGACAGGCTAACACTCAGCTGAAGCTCGCAAGATGCCTGTGAGAATATGACTCACCGAGTTCCTGGTAGGAAACACCTACATGGAAAGCAACTCTTTAACACGTTTTCTGGAACTCCTACTATAGCCTTGGTCCTGTTCTGGATGCTAAGGATACAGTCGTGAGCAAAAGACACCCAGTCTTTGCCCTCAGGAAGCTTACATTCCAGTGGTAGGAGACAGACAACACACTGACAAGAAAGAAGTGTATGTGTGTGTGTGTGTGTGTGTGTGTGTGTGTGTGTATACGCGCTCATGCGCGCACATGCCCTGGATAGGGACATTAACTATGAAGGAAGATGAAGCAAGATAAAGGAGAGAGAGTGTGTGTGTGAGGGACTCTTACATAAGTTTGGCCAAGGAAGGCCTTTCTGAGAAGGTGGAGTTTGAACAGAGGTCTGAAGGGGGCACCCATTCGGGTATCTGATGGAATAGTTTCGAGGCAGAAGAGCAGCCAGTTTCCAAGGCCCTGTGGCAGGAGCAGCCAATCCACCACCAAGATTGATTAAATACCTCTGTGTTCTGCCTGCTCCCTCGTTTTACACAACAGACAATCTCCTTTACAGGTTGCCCTGCACACTGAATGATTATTAAAAAAACAATCTTTCCCCACTGAACTACACTGAAATTCCAGAGATGCCCCTGCTTTCTTCTTGTTCAGTTTTCAAGTGTCCGTGACTCCTAGGTACAGGTCAAGGTCGAATCCTCTCTCCCCACCTCCTCAGCAGCTCTAATAGGTCGCTAGTTATGTGTGAAATTTCAAGGTATTCCTAGGAAAGCTTACAGGTTAGAGAAGCCCAGATAATTCATTCATGCACTACTGAACCGCCCCCTTCTTTCCTTTGGCTTTTGACTCTCAGACAACCCTGGAAGGTGATTAGCCCAATGGTATAGATGTAAAAATTAAAGCTCAGTGAGGTTAAGGTAGTCTTAACTCATGCAGAGACCCCAGGACCTGGTGAAGCCAGGATTCCAAGTCCGGTTCTTCCTGACCACAGGGTAGCTTCCCAGCAGGGAGCCCAGGACCATATTCTCCTGACATGTATTGAATTAGAATGTCTGCAGATGGGCCAATTGGCAACAGGTACTCAGACTACTGTCGATCACATGACATCAGATCCACTTCCTTCCTATTTATAACCCGCCTGCCCCCATCAGGCCTATTTTGGCTGCCTTCTCACCATGAATAACGGCATCTGCTTTGGGAGCATGGTCAAGGTTAAGCAAGGGCCGGCGGGTGAGGAACTTGTCAGATCTCTCTCCATGCAAGCTGCACATCACCGGCTGTGGTGCCTCAGTCAGCCTGGGCACTTGCCAGGGTCACTCACCCACCCCGGGGGACCTGGAGGGGCTCTGCGGCTTGGAGGCATTGGCTCAGTAGTGGTCTGCTGGGAAATCAGCCTCCATGGGTGAGAGCCCACCAGCCCACCCCTGTGAAGTTTAAGGTCCAGCCCTAAAATGCCTGAGAATACTAAGCCTGTTGAGTACACTGCATGGAAAGAAACACCCAGCCCCAGAAAGACAAACAGTAGCTAACACTTGAGTTCTTACCCACCCATGTCAGTCATAATGGGCACTTTATCGATGGATAGAATTCTGGCGGCACCAATGACTTGATCCACGTAGCTGGCAGGAGGGATGTCAGGGCCCCCCCACCCCCACCCCAAGTCATCCCTCCACTTAACTCGTCCAGTTAAATGAGCTCCAGCCTCTAGGACCCGACAGGGGTCCTGCCCGCCTGCCTTACTAGCTTGAGGACAAAGACCTTTATGAATCCCTTGCTCCACCAAACACAGTAGGACCTTTCTGGTTCTAGGCCCAGAGTCCATATTCAAAACCTCCCATGGGCACCTGGGTGGCTCAGTTGGATAAGCATCCAGCTTTGGCGCAGGTCCTGATCTCACGGTTCGTGGGTTCAAGTCCTCCATCCGGCTCTGGATGCTGACAGCTCAGATCCTGGAGCCTGCTTCAGATTCTGTGTCTGCCTCCCTCTGCCCCTCTCCCACTTACTCTCCCTCTCTCTCTTTCAAAAATTATTAGGGGCACCTGGGTGGCTTAGTCGGTTGAGCGTCCGACTTTTGCTTAGGTCATGATCTCGTGGTTCGTAGGTTCAAGCCCCGCGTCGGGCTCTGTGCTGACTGCCAGCTCAGAGCCTGGAGCCTGTTTCAGTCTGTGACTCCCTCTCTCTCTGACCCTCTCCTGCTCACGCTGTCTCTCTCTCTCTCCTAGAAATAAATAAAAATATTTTTAAAAAAAATTATTAAAAAAAAAAACTCCCAGCACTCTCGAGGGATGGACAAGGGATTATGAGTCACTTTATGAATAGATACTTTAAAAAAAAAAACAAAGGAATTGGGTATTAAGAATTTGGATTCAGGGATTAAGCTTACTTGGTTTCTTTAAAATAGAGACCCAGGGGCTCCTGGGTGGCTCAGTCCGTTGAGTGTCTAACTTCTGCTAGTCACCATCTCGCCATTGGTGAGTTTGAGCCCGCATCGGGCTTTGTGCCGACAGCTGGGAGCCTAGAACCTGCTTCGGATTCTGTGTCTCCCTCTCTCCCTGCCCCTCCCCTGCTTACACTTTGACTCTTTCTCTCAAAAATGAATAAAAATTTAAAAATCAATTAAGTAAATAAGTAAATAAATAAATAAATAAAATAGAGACCCAAAGCATGTACCCCAGCAGACACTTTATGGTACTTAATAAATTATGGTGTAACACACACACAGAGTTGCACACGACCCAGCTTCACACTGTGCAACCGCTCACACATGGAACTCACCCACTTTGCGTTTTTTTTTTCTTTTCCTTTGAGAGTTAAATAATGTATGTAAAGTATTCAACACAGTGCTGGACATGTAGGAAAGCTCTAGAAATATTAATTATTATGCAAAAGCAAGGCCTTGTTATGTGTGTGAAGTGCAGGGTCGGGGCCTGTCTGTCAGTCCTTGCCCACTTCCTGTCCCTCCTCCCGCTACGGGCTCCAGAATGCCTGAAAAGAAGGAAAACAAGGGACTTGGGAATACTGACTGGCCTGCGTGTCAGACTAAATGTTTCCTTAGGGCCTCTGCAAAGCAGGTATCTGTTCTCTTTTTTTTTTTTTTTTTTTGAGAGGGCTTGAGGCAGCAGGAGCAGGGCAGGGACAGAGAGAGAGGGAGACAGAATCTGAAACAGGCTCCAGGCTCTGAGCTGTCAGCACAGGGCCCAACACTGGGCTCAAACCCACAAACCGGGAGACCATGACCTGAGCCAAAGTCGGATGCTCAACTGACTGAGCCACCCAGGCACCCGCAGGTATCTGTTCCTTAAGCTGCAAAGCTCTGCCTCTAATAAGAAGCTGGTGGGCAGCCCAGTCTCACCCGCCGAGTGGATTTAAAATGTGGTCATAGCTGGGACCTGGTGATCGGCTGGGCGAGGTAACGCACACCCTGCCTCGGCCCCCAGGTGAGCTTCGGGCTCTGGGGGTACTGGGCAGCCTCACCAGCACCCCGGGGTGGGGGGGTAAGACTCAGGACCCACAGCGGCCAGCGCTGCAGGCTGGGGCTTGCCAGAGCCTCCGGGGGCCCCTCAGGAGCATGATGGTGGGAGGGCTACCTTGGTGGCTTCCTCACACCGAAGAGCTCAAGCAAAGGGCTTGAAGCAGGACAGTCATGCTCCTCTGGTCTATAAATAACCCAGCCTGTAAATATTTATGTGCCTCAGGTGCTGTGACACTGTCATAGTCTCTCGTTTCCCCTCTCAGAGGGGCAGCTCCTGATCAGGATGCCGCAGGATGGGAGAGGGGGTGTGTGGAGGGAGCTGATGAGGGCCTGGAGGGTGGGGGGCTCCGTCTGTTCCCCCCTCTTGCCACAAGGGAAGGACACAGACTTCAAATAGTGACCTGCCAGGTGCAGGCACACATTAGATTTAAAGATGGATCAGTCGCAGATGAGCCCTGGTGTGGCTCCAGTGAGGAGAGGACTCGCGTGCATCACCACTGAGGCAGACCCGCTGTGCCTTGATGCCCGCACATGTCTCGGGGTCCCGTGGAAGCACGTGGAGTGGGGTAGGGGTGGAGTATGGCGAGGAGAGGGGGCGGGGAGGGAACGGGGGAGGAGGCTTGTGGGGGTCGGAGAGGAGGGGGCGGGGAGGAACGGGAGGAGGTGGGGAGGACGGAGAGGAGGGGTGGGGGAGGGAACGGGAGGGCGTGGGGGACGGAGAGGAGGGGGTGGGGAGGGAACGGGGAGGGGGTGGGGGGACGGAGAGGAGGGGGGTAGAGAGGGAACGGGGAGGAGGCTGGCGGGGGCACGGCATGAAATCACGGCGGGTTACCACAGTGAGAGGGCATTCCCGGCAGACGGCTTCGCAGTGGGAGATTCAAGGATGTTCTAGGGTGGTCGATACAGAGGCCGGGATCTATTTATCCAGCAAATAGCTCGGTGCCTGTTGTGTGCCAGTGCGGGGTGCTACAAGCACGGTGTCAGAGCGAGGGTCCGTTGCAGAATCAGGCAAAAAGGCAGGGCTTGCCCATTTTATGAGGACTTTGAAAATCAAGCTGAGAAAGCAAGTGTCTTTTTAAAAAACGATAATTTTGTTTTAAATTCCATTACAGTTAACATAGCGTTCTATTAGTTTCAGGTGTACAAGACAGTGATTCAAATTCCACACATCACTCAGTGCCCATTATGATACGTGTACCCTTAATCCCTTCACCTATGTCACCCATCCCCCACCCACCTCCCCTCTGCGGACCATCAGTTTGTTCTCTACAGTTGAGTGTTCTTGGGCTTTCTCTCTCTCTCTCACTCTTTCTCTCTCTCTCTTTTCTTTGCTCATTTGTTTTGTTTCTTAAATTCCACATATGGTTGAATTCATATGGTATTTGTCTTTCTCTGGCTTATTTCACTTAGCATAACTCTCTCTAGATTCATCCACATTGTTGCAAATGGCAGGATCTCACTCTTACTTATGGCTGAATAATATTCCGTTCTCTATATATGCCACCTCTTCCTTATCCATTATCTGTCGATGGACACCTGGGCAGCTTCCATAATTTGACTGTCGTAAATAACGCTGCGAAAAACATAGCAGTGTGTATCCCTTAGAATTAGTGTCTTTGTATTTTGGGGGTAAAAACTCAGTAGTGTGATTTCCAGGGAACTGCTTCCCACAGTGGCTGCACCAGCACGCATTCCAGCCAATAGTGCAGGGGAGGGGGAGAGGGTTCCTTTTCCTCCACATCCTCCCCAATGCTTGTTTCTTAAGTTGTTGATTTGAGCCATTCTGACAGGTGTGAGGTGGTATCTCACTGTAGTTTTGATGTGCATTTCCCTGATGGCAAGTGATGGTGAGCATCTTTTCATGTGTCTGTTGGGCACCTGGATGTCTTCTTTGGAGAAATGTCTGTTCGTGTCTTCTGCCCATTTTTAAATTGGATCCTTTGGTTTTGGGTGTTGAGTTGTATCAGTTTTTAGTATATTTGGAAACTAGCCCTTTGAAAGCAAATATATTTGGACAAACTAGGAGAGATGGGACAAAGGTGCACCAGCGAGGAGGTGACGAAAAGGTCATGTCCCTTTCTGTCAAAGGTCATAGCCGGACCCTTTGAAGAAAAGCCTCTAATTGAGGGAAGGAAGGAGAGCGCCTGGGTGGCTCAGTTGGTTGAGTATCCGGCTTTGGCTCAGGTCATGATCTTGTGAATTTGGGTCCTGCGACAGGCTCTGTGCTGACAGCTCAGAGCCTGAAGCCTGCTTTGAATTCTGTGTCTTCCTCTCTCTCTGCCCCGCCCCCCTTGCACTCTGTCTGTCTTTCTCTCGAAAATAAACAAATCTTTTTAAAAAATGAGGGAAGGAAGGGGACACGCAAATGCACATACCTACATAGATTTTCATTTCAGGAGGAGCCATTATAGTTCAGCAGAAACCCAACTTGGTGAGAGGCCAAGGAAATTGGGGCTGCCGTAGCTCCCAGAGGAGGCATGGGCAGACTGCCATCAGTCAAGCCTTTGGACTCCAGGAACTTCGGGGAGCCTGGTCCTGCCCATGGAAAGAAAATATACCTCACACCTAAGGTCGGCAAAATGAGCCGGACAAGGCTGTTCTGGTAAATCCTAACAGAATCCGAAGATACAAAAAGAGCGATAAAGAAGACAGTGCCAAGCCAGCTCCTTTGTCGAAGCTGGGCAAGGACCATGCCTTAGAGCCACCTGTTGGCTGGGGGGCTGCTGAGAGTAGGGGCGACTGGGGCCCAGCGGCTGGATCAGTCGCCTCGGCCACACCACCGCAGGGCTGCTGCGGTGGAAATCACACCTTTCCCACCAGGATGTGTACGACTATGGTGACACCACAGAGGACATGTTTGCTGATGACTTTGGAGAGTGTTGGGGGAGTATAATTATCATTAACATTAAAAACGTAGTATAATTAAAAGTAAGATCTCCTGAGCCCAAAATCCTCTTCACAAAGGTAGTAGAGCAGGAGAACGCTTCTATTATTGAAGAATCATTAAGCCAGAATGCAACGTGCATTGCGGGCAGTCTGCTGAGGGAGCCCAGAGATGGAGACGAATCCCCCCCTTATCTAGCCAAGCAGACACAGCCCACAAAATACGTGAGATAGTCAATCACTGGTTCTCCATGGAGAGGACCCGACCCCTGGGTCACACGTGACCTCGCCCTCACTTTATGCCAGTAATTAGGGAGACCGCTTGTGTTGGCTTTATCCATAAGAGAAACTAACCTCTCATTCTTTAGGATGGAAGGTGATTTTGCAAATTGGAGGAAGGCACCCATGGAAGTTGCCCTCCCACAGGAAGTGGAGGGTGGAGGGCGCTAGCTCCCTGGATGTTTGCATTTCAAAAAAAAAAAAAAAAAAATGGCTCCCAGGTCCTGGAGGAAGAAACATTCCTGAGTTGAGAGACAAGACAAGAGACGGAAGTAATCATTATAATACACACACACACACACACACACACACACACACACACACACACACACACGTCTGGAAAAGACTGAAAAAAAACTTGAAACAAAAGGTTTCTTTTCACTTATTTTCAACAAGGAGAGTTGAGCTGCTTATTTTTAATTTGCAGTTGTCCTTAGGATTTCCTCCCCGTGTTACCACAAAATAATAACATTCCAGCCTTTTCCCTGGGCCACAACCAGTTGCCTACATATCCAGGGAGCCCACAGTAAAATGCAAACAAAGCAATTACTAGGATTACAAATTAATGTAAGGATGAATTTTAAAACTCAGTATGGTATTTGCCTTGAGGATATAACTTTTTTATTTCCTTAAGTAATCTCTGCACCCAATGGGGCTCAAACTCACAACCGCAAGATCAACAGACTGAGCCAGCCAGGGGCCTTGGGGAAATTGCCTTTAAGTAGAGGAATCATTCACCTTTGTTTATTCATCCATTATGGGACGAGAGAGAATGTAGATCCCAGTTTTAGCCAGGTGACGTTAGACCCAGTCTTCTTTTGCGGTTTCTAATGGTTTCTCTATTAATTAGATGATTTTCTTTTCCTTTACTACATCATCCTTTACAAACCAGTTAATGTGTGTGTATACGTGTGTGTATGTCAGACTAGAGTTTGGGCACTTGGGTGTATATTGAGTACCTTTGATATTGGAAACAAAGGCAAAAGAAAAAAATGCTATTTCCTTATAAGCTACAGCCCGTTGCTAAGTCATTGAGAAAAGGAGAGTGACCTTCCTCAAGGAACTCAGCTGCCTCAATGAAGAAGCTTTGCTAAGGGCGAAAGGCAATCTTGGCCGGACCCTTCAGAATCCTGTAAGTCTACTTTAACATATAAAAATTCCTTTGGAAACTTCCTTTTTCTCCATCCCCCAAGAAACAAGTTGGCAATGATCCTCCAAGCATTTGGTTTTGGGGAAATCTGGCTGAGGCCTCGCATCTTCTATTACTATGGTATAATCACGACCATCTCCTTGACCGAAATCTCGCAGAGAATAGTGGGGCTTGGGAGACTGCCCCTGCCAAACACGGGATCAGGCCTGGGTAATAACGCTTGCTCATGGGTTGATGGCACGCTTAGTGACAGATGTACCTGTAAGATCCCTGGCGTAGCATATGGGACCTGCAGGGCCACCGTGCGAGCTTGGTCTTTCCATAGAACGGGGGCTACCGCAGCTGCCATCACTCAGAGGCACCCAGGCACCCCCAGGACCACAACATCTGGAAGAATGGAGAAATACCGTTCGGTCTACGGTCTAGTCCAATTTTTGAGTTGACGCTCCATTAGCAACACCTTTATATTTTCCTGACCAAACAAGTGGAAAGGTTTCTCAAGATCTGGAATCCCCAAAGCTGGGGAGGGGCGAAGCTAATTTCAGTGTTCGAAAGCGTCCCCAGACTCAAGGACCAGGGGTTGCAGAGGTGCCACACAACTGCTGCCTGAGATGGTGCGCACCTGACAAGATGGCTGCTTGTCCCCCACGTTGTCTAAGTCCGTTTCTCTGTAGCAGGTGGTTTTATACGCAAATTTTGCTGACTTCCAGAATGTAACATTTAATGGCCTTCAGCAGACAATAGACGCCCTAAATATTTACTTCGGCTTGGTAACCTTGAAGTTTGTCGAAGGAGGCATTATGCCGCCATGAAGCAAGGAGATGGCAGTAAAGCCAAAGTCAGCCTGCATCGCGCTTTCATTTCTGAGGCTGGCAGCAAGTCTGCATGTTGTGTGGCCACAGAGCCTTCTGGCGGAAGACCTTTTTCCAAGTTTTCCCCTAAAGGACTAGAGAAGATAGTAGAGGGAGACTTGAAGTCTTTGAGGAATTCTTTGCCATAAATACTGGGCTCCCTCACGAGTAAAAGCAAACAAAACTTTAGACTTGTCCACTAAGGGGACAGAAAAACAGAACACAGATGCATCCGAGAAGGATACTTTGCGGACGATGGTATCAAAGTCAGGATGGTTTTGGGGTTGGAGACCCCAGGGGTTCACACGACAAATGCAAAATGCATTTATTTCTCACTCCTTTTCCAAATCTATATAGTGGTTGACCGTCTTTATCAAATTTACTTTCCTTCTTTACTGGAAGTAGAAGAATATTACAGGGTGAATGTTCCTTTTTAATTTCCCCCCATTTTCTCCTCCTTTAGTAACTGGCTTTTTCCCTCTAACTGAGCTCTTGGGAAAGGATATTATGTTCACATGATCATACTTACCTTTCTTGTAAACTATTTTTACTGGCTCTAGATCTTGAGTTAATCCAATCCCACTAAGTCCTAGGGTGCAAAGCAATCTATTTGTTTCAGTTTGGGTGCTTTTCCGGCATGGTATGAGTCTGCCCCTGGCTGTTATCCCCATTTTCTTCCAGAAGGAGCATCGTCATCAATTCAGAGGCTTTTTTTCCCCTTTCAGGGTGCTCCAGGAGCACTCCATCCAGAGTACAGATACAGTAACCTTTACTGGCGCAGCAGATCTCTCCCCCACTGGAGAGTTGGGAGAAAGGAAGCCCTCCTTACTAAAAACACAAAAACAAACAGAAAAAAGGCACCTGGCTCAGGCGGTAGAGCATGCGACTCTTGATCTCAGGGTCATGAGTTAAAGCCCCACATTGAGCATAGAGGGAAGGAAGGAAGGAGGGAGGGAGGGAGGAAAGAGAGGAAGGAAGGAGGGAAGAAAGAGAGGAAGGAAGGAGGGAGGAAGGGAGGGAGGAAGGGACGGAGGGAGGAGGGAAGGCAGGCAAAGACAGTGCTCCTGCTTTCCAACAAGAGCCCCATCTGTGTGGGCATCACAGAGGAAAAGGAACAAGAGTATGAACCCAAAATGCCAATAACTCTGTTGTCAGCTGGAAAGGGGGAAATTTCCAAGGAAGCTGAGGAATAGGTAGCACTAACATCTACCAGAAAGGGCAAGGATAGATGAACCGGAATGAAAGATACTGATGGAGGGTTCACCAGCCCTCCCTTCCAAGATTCCCTCAATCTATCCATCTGAGCCAAGTGTCTCCTGACTCTGGGTTTTGTCCTGTTTAACCTGTTGCTGTCACCTCCAGAGTCCCTTCTCCAGTCCCTCCAGCGCCCTGGCACTGTGCAATCATGACCTGCAAGTTTCTCCTCTTCTTTTGCTGTCTTCATAGGTTGGCCAGGGGAGGGACTGTTTGCTTTAGTAAAGAGTTCTAACTAGGGGGCCTGGGTGGCTCAGTCAGTTGAGCATCTGACTCTTTTATTTTTATTTATTTTTTAAACATTTATTCAGTTTTGAGAGACAGAGAGAGAGAGTGTGAGCAGGGGAGAGGCAGAGAGAGAGGGAGACACAGAATTTGAAGCCGGCTCCAGGCTCCGAGCTGTCAGCACAGAGCCCGACTCAGGGCCAAACTCACGACCCGCAAGATCATGACCTGTGCAGAAGTCTGACGCTCAACCTACCCAGGCGCCCCGAGCATCTGATCAGAGCTCCGTGTTGGGCTCTGTTTTGAGCATGGAGCCTACTTAGTATTGTCTATTCTCTCTCTCTCTCTCTCTCTCTCTCTGCCCCTCTCCCCCACTCACACTCCTTCTTTCTCTCAAATAAAAAAAAAACATTTAAAGAAAGAGTTCTAACTAAACAGACAATGCATTCTTCAATCTCTTCTTTCCTTCTTTGTCTTTCTCTAGATTATCCCCAGATTCAGTAGCTGCTGCTAGCGGTTGAGCAACAGTCTGTCCTTGCCATCCTACCACTCCTACTACCTTCTCCTTCGTGTGGGTTTGGAGAGTCAGCACGAGAGCCCAGACAAAGGTTGTTAGGAGCAGGGCTCTATCTTGATCTGCCCCAGGTCCGCGCCAGTCAAGTCTGAGAACGCGTCAGCAAACCGCTGATGGAAATCAACGGAGGACTCACCCAAGTTCCCCATTCACCACGGCACCTTCCCCAGCTCACTTCTGTCAGAAAAAGACAGAATCCTGCCACTAGCAAGCCCTCTCGAGGGGTCTCTAACACACCTCGCTCTTCCATGGCTGTAGGGAGTAGCGGACAGTCGACTCCTCTCCTCAACCATCTCCCAGGCCACGATGAGCTGGTTCCACCAAAGTGGAATGTGCTGGTTGTGGCATTCCCGACAGCAGCCTGGGTCTGGGATGTAGACTGAAAACAGGTTGCAGGGTTTCTGCAGACTCTGGTGGATCTTCCCAGGGTTCCGGTGGGCGGGGACCCTTTAGACGAATGATATCAGGAGAGGAGAAGGCACAGCACTCTTAAAATTCCCTCTGTGCACGAGGGACCTGGGTAGGTCCCCCACACCATCGGCTCTGCTAGAGGCCCGACTAGGAAGGGCTGGTTTTCCTCATGTTAGGATGGGAACGAGAGGGGATGACATGGCACCTTGGCGTCTTTTCCCATCTTTGTACTTCTCAGCCTGCGTCCCCTTTTCTTTGTCTATTTCCCAGGAACTAATGCAACTTCTGTCCACGCTGCTGCCTGCATATGGCGATCGCAGTCCCATAGTCTCCATCACTGTGCTTTAAGGTCTCTGCCTTTCCAGCTGTGCGGCCTGTGTGAGAAAAGGGACACTTGAAGTGGAACGTCGTCCAGGACGTGAGGTGGACTCAGGGCTCGGCCAGTGGTCACATAATTGTGCATCCTCAGATAGGGCAGGGAACGCATTATCAGCCAGAAAATTGTGTCCTTCCAGGGGAAACCCACTGAGGAAGAGAAACACTGTCTACAAGAAGATCATATCCAGCCCTTCTCAGGAGACGCAGGAGGGATAAACTGAGGCAGGAGGAGCAGAAAGGAGGTTTCTGTAAAAGAGCAAGGAACCTTAGTTCTCGAATTCCTGAGTTTTGAGATTGGCAAGAGCCCTTTTTAGCCGTTATGAAGACTTAGATGTAGCTAAAAAGGGACAGAGAAAGAAATTCTGAAAGAAAAAGAGGAAGAAGCCTTTCCTCTTGCTTCTGACAGGAAGGCTTAAACCTGTTAGTTTTAATTGGTATTTGTTCTTACAGTGCAAATATTCACCTGTTCTCTCAGTCTCAGTCAGTGAGTTAGGATCCGATTATCTGATCCGAGAGGAGTGATACCATCCAGACCCCTGCCTTCTGGCAGCTGAATGTCCAAACCACTCAGGACCAGTGACCCCCCCTCTGATGACCTCCCAGGATGGAGATGTCACCCATCTCTGTGGGTGGCATATTTTCAGCAACCTGATAGGTTCCGAGTTCTTCCATTTGCTTATTTGAAGTCCTTCCTCCTATAAACTATCGGATAAAGAATATAATTAATGCATCATCAGACCTAACTGTCTGAATAGGGTCAAGATGTGCACACATTGTCTTCCTTGAAGATAAGTCTCAGCTGTGTTACTGAGCATCTCTTTGGTCAGTGCAACTAAACTATGATATGATTTGATTATTTCTAGAATGCCACTTAGATCTCACATCCTCTATACAATCCATTTAGCACTCGAATCTGCCGTTTAATGATGTCTTCACTATAACATGTGCAGTAATTAATTTAACCTTTCTTTTTTTAAAAGATTTTATTTTATTTACTTTTTTTTTTAAAAAGTAGGCTTCATGCCCAATGTGGGGATCAAACTCACAACCCTGAGATCAAGAGTCACACGCTCTACCAACTGAGCCAGCCAGCTGACCCAACCCCCAATTTAACCTCTCTGAATCTATTTTCATCCTGTTTAAAAAATAATGCTTACCGCACAGGAGTAGTATATGACATGAAAATTATTTCCACATGTGCACATCTTACCCCTAAAGCTTCACGAAGGGATCATGCTCTGTACTGTCTGATGTCCACAGTAAGAACTCAGCCTGCTAGGGGTGAGGAAGGAACACTGAGATTTCTCCTCCATCTCGGGGGGAAAAAACTTCCTAGCAATTGGAACCAGCCAGTTAGGAATGTCCCAGGACCCAGTGAGCTCTCTCAAAAGCTAGAAGCATTTAAGTAGACACTACCAGACCACCTTGTGGTGCTGCTGTATGTGGCTAAGTCCTATACTGAGTAGGACGTTTCTTTCACTGATTGCAGAGAGCTGGGGATTAGTCTTTTGGTTCTGAGAAGGAAGAAGTAATATACTGAGGCTGAGGTCGTGAGGCCTGGATTTCTTTTTTTTTTTTTTTTTATTCTTTTTTTAGATTTAGTTATTTTGAGGGGAAGAAGGGCAAAAGGCAAGAGTGAGAGAATCCCAAGCTTTCTCCGCGCTGTCAGCACAGAGCTTGACATGGGGCTCAAACTCCGAACCATATCATGACCTGAGCCAAAATCAAAAGTCGAATGCTGAACAGATGGAACCACCCAGGCGCCCGAGACCCAGGTTTCGGTCCAAATTCCTGGCCCTACTTCCTTAGCCCCGAGGAGAGGTGAAACTGAAGTCAAGGTTGCCTGGACAGTCCCAGATAACGGAGAAGCAAGAGTGCAGTTACATAAACAACTGGTCCCACTAGACTGCTTACCCTCATATACCCAGGAGAAGCGGGGGAGGGAGACACGTTCTTCCTCTGAGCTGAAGCTTTGTTACAGGGCACGGAGACCACCGGGAGGGTCGGCAGATGCTGGAAAACGGGAACACTTCCTGGGCGACCGAGACTGGAAAACTGTTCTGGCCTCTGCTGGTGGCCCTATGGATGTGATCGGTTTCCCTGATAACCAATCCCTTCTCTTGCCTGCGGTCCCCATTCCCTGTCCCCTCTGGCTGCCTGTGCAGAGCAGGACGACTAGAAAGGCCCAGCAGAGGTGATCCTGGTCTAATCTTCTCTAGGGAGAAGCACCTGGCACCTGGCAGGCAGAGACATTTCAGAAATTTCACTTTGGCTATTTTCCTAAGCTAGCATTCTGTGGTAGCCGTGACCGTGGCCTTTGGCAGGTCAGCTCTCAGGCAGATGCCATGTTTGGAGGGCACAAGGGGATAATGCCATTTTAAGGACCCACTGAACTTCCAAAACAGCGCATCTAACCTTTCCACCTTTCATTCTTCGGTTGCTTGCAATTTTTATATTTTTATACTTCATTATTCTTCATAATGGAAAAAAATTAAGAGGAGCAACTAAAATTTTAATATGCATATGCTAATGCTACCCTGTATTCTTGGAGCACTTTTTAATTTCCCCGAGTGCCAGAGGCCTTTCCAGAAAAGATATATCGTTGCAACTGTACCGCAAAGCTTTGCAATT
This sequence comes from Proteles cristata cristata, assembly GCA_017311185.1. Taxonomy (NCBI): domain Eukaryota; kingdom Metazoa; phylum Chordata; class Mammalia; order Carnivora; family Hyaenidae; genus Proteles; species Proteles cristata. Next base: position 877,850 of record JAESUZ010000008.1, on the reverse strand, counting down.
CAATAACACCGGGGACACGGTAGCCCAGTTCTATGAATAGAACGCTGCCTTTCCCAAGGGAGCCACAGGGCCCATGAGAAGTCTCTCCTGGGACTGGCTGAACAGAATATGGTAAGGGGGAGTGAGGACTGACCGGAGCGTGGCCTTTAAACGTGAAAACTATTGAAAAAATATAAAGTGCTTATTAACCAGGCTGGCTTTTAACAGTGGCTAATTTAAGTAATATAGGAAAAAACCAATTCTGTTGCATCTTTCCAAATTTTACCCTTCCAAATTAGCCAGAGTTCAGGCATTGGCCATAAAATATGTATGAATACTTACAGAGACTCAGTCATACACAGCAAAAAAACAAGAACAAAAACCCATCAGCTGGGTTCCAGGTTTTGAACTTGAGAAGCCTTCTTTTATATTCAGAAAGGAAATTTCAGTAGCTCAGGATGAAATAACCAGAAAGGAAAGAGGAGGGAAAGCCACCTTGCAAACTACCCTGTGCCGTCCCACACCCACTTAGCAGGCTATCGTAAGCACAAGCCTTTCAAGGATATTCAGTGAAGACCATCTCCACCCCAAACCTCTCCAGTCTCTGTGTTCAAGCGGAGTAGCCTGGTAGAGGCCGTCATACTCCACAGAAACAATAAAATGTCTAGAACATCTCGCTGATTAATGGGCTTTAGCAGAAGAGAGAGCCCCGTGGTTCTCTGAAAAGGCACATTCGCTTCCACACTGCTTGTGCACCTGCCTATGGAAATGGCCACACAACTCCACGCAAAGAAGCTTCTGGTCACGGGTGTGCCCTTCGAAATGGTCTCCCACGTTCCTGTGCTGGAGACACAGCATTATGGAAAGGGAACGGCCTTGCTGAAGAAATACTTTTATTCCTGCCCCTGCTGTAGGGGGAACACCTGGAACAGAGGTCAGCAAGCTACAGGCTCTCAGCCAAATCCAGCACGGGAATGTTCTTGTACGGCTCGTGTGCAGTGAACAGTTTTTACACTTGCAAATGCCTGGAAAATAATGTTTTTAATGTTTTTTTTTCTTTTTATTAATTTCTGAGAGAGAGAGACGGCGTGAGCAGGGGAGGGTCAGAGATAGAGGGAGACACAGAATCTGAAGCAGGCTCCAAGCTCTGAGCTGGCTGTCAGCACAGAGCACGACGCGGGGCTCAAACCACGAACCAGGAGACCATGACCTGAGCCGAAGTTGGACAATTAACCGACTGAGCCACCCAGGTGCCCCGAAAATAATGTTTTAAAAATATTGGGACACATGACAATGAAATGAAATTCAAATTTCAGTGTCCATTCATGAAGTATCATTGGAACCCGGCCACATTCATTCATTTACATTTTGTGAAATGTCTAGGGCAGCTTGTATAGGCTACAGTGACAGAGTTCAGTAGTTGTGACAGAGACAATATGGCTCAAAAAGCCTAGAATAGTCACTATCTGGCCCTTCACAGAAAGTTTGCTTCCCCTTAGCCTGGAAGATACTACTTCAAATTAGGCACTCAAGTTTTTGTTGAATGAATAGAGCCACCATACCCAAGTGGCTATATGATCATCTCTTCTGAGCAACAGCCTGTATCCATCACAGACTGGAGTGAATGGAGTTACTAGGCTGCTCTCGCACTGATGCCCATGCAGAAAAAGTTTCTAAGATAAAACAATCTTTTGGGTCTATAAAACTAACAGTGAATCTTTATAGAGTATTGCTTGTATTTGTCTTGGTTCTTTTTCTTGAAATTGCTGAAGACTCTTTTTTTATGTGGTTCTTCCAAAAGGCTCCTAAATCGCTGATCACAGATGAGCACTCACCATAGGATGAAAGCAGTGCACACAAGCAAAGCCCTAAAATCATCTTCAGGGACAAGGCAAACGTTTTGCACAATAATTGGCTCAAGCGAGGGTGCCTCCCTGGCTCAGTCGGTAGGGCATGTGACTCTTGATCTTGGGGGTGGGAATTCGAGCTCTGCATGGGGTATCAAGATTACTTAAAAATAAATAATATCAAAAAAAATTGGCTAAGCTGGACTGTTCCCATTTTGGGGAACTTGAACTTAGAATTCATGAGAATCCCCACCCAGGTCCAATGCAAGATCTCTTCCAGAAGCTGGGTACTATAGGGAATTTGCTTCTCAAACTGATCAAGGACCAAGGACTCCCAGAGAACCGAGAACAAATTGAAACCAGATACAAATGGAAAGATTTCTTGATTCTCACACTGAGGAGCTGTAAAGGCCTCAGGTGAAAGAAATGAATAATGGCAGGCAGTCTGATATCTGAGTGACTAAGGAATGTGTAATAAAATCCATTAACTGAGATGAGAGCATGATGCTTAGTAAGTAGAATTTATTATTATATTTTTTAATGTAAGTTCTATGCCCAACGTGGGGCTTGAACTCACCATCCCAAGAGTCGCATGCTCTTCTGACTGAGCCAGCCAGGCGCCCCTCAGCAAGTAGAATTTAAAGTTAAATACCAGGTACATAGAGGTTTCCTGTCCTTGCAGTTATACAATTTCTTAGTCAAAGTTGAGACTGTAACTCAAACCTCCTCTAAACTCCACATTCGCCTCTTTTTTAAGTGACAGCAGAACAGATAATGCGTCACCCTCGGTGTACTTCAGCGTCAGCTGGCACTCCTGTCTTGTACTTTGTACTTTGAATCTATCCTCATGTCTTTTATTTTTGGTAAACTTTTTATTTTAGAACAGTTATTTTTTTTTAGAGTTACAGAAAAACTGCAAAGAAAATAAGAATTCTCATATATCCTACACCGATTTCCCGATTATTATCATCACGTTAGTGTGGGCCATTTGTTACAATAATAAATCAATACTCATATATTAATACTAGTGAAAGCTCATATTTTTATTTCCGTAGTTTTTATGTAATACCCTTTCCTGCTTCACGATCCCATTCAGTCTGTCACATCAGATGTTGTCATGTCGCCTCACCTCCTCATGGCTGTGATAGCTTCTCACTTACCTTGTTTTGAGGAGTACCGCTTATTGAGTAGGATGTCCTTCAACAGATTTACCTAGCATTTTTCTCATTTTGGCTGGGGTTATGAATTTTGGGGAGGAAAACCAGAGTTAAAGTGCCATTTTCATTACAACATATCAAGAGTACCATCAATATGATAGAACTTTAAAAAAAATTTTTTTTCTTTTTTGAAAGAGAGCATGCACACTAATGGAGAAGGGGCAGAGAGAGAAAGAGACACAATCCCAAGCAAGCTCCATGCTCTCAGCACAGAGCCTGATTCAGGGTTTGAACTCATGACTGTGAGATCATGACCTGAGCCAAAATCAAGAGTCTTGACGCTTAACCAACTGAGCCATGTAGGCACTCCAATATTATACAACTTTTGATGCTGACACTGATCACCTGGCTAAGTTAGTGATTATCGGTTTCTACATTGTCAAATTACTTTTTTCCCTTCTTTCTGTATTGTACTCTTAACCATAGAGAACAAACAGATGGTTACCAGAGGGGAAGGTGGATGGGTGAAATAGATGAAGGGGATTAAAGAGTGCACCTGTCACGATGAGCACTGAGTGATGTATAGAACTACTGAACCACTATACTGTACATCTGAGTAAAATATTACACTATATGCTAACTGGAATTCACATAAAAACTTAAAAAAAAAAAACAAACAACTTACTCAGGGTGCCTGGGTGACTCAGTTGGGCAGGGTGGACTTAGTCGGTTAAGCGTCTGACTTGACTTTGGGTCAGATCATGATCTCAGGATCCCGAGATCAAGCTCCATGTCGGGCTCCGCACTACTAGTGTGGAGGCTGCTTGGGCTTCTCTCTCTTTGCCCCTCCACCACTTGCTCTCAAAATAAGTAAACATTAAAAAAAAAAAACCTGTTTGTTTTCTCTGAAAGCAAACCACTGTACACAGCTTATACTTAAGGAGTAAGTAATTATATCCCATTCTCTTAAGGTGGAATGCAATTTGGGATTCTGTGAGAGAAATTTCTCACTTCTCTCCATTTGTTTATTCAATAATTTATTTATAGCAGTAAATTCTCATACATATTCATCTGTTGGGTTATAATCTATAATCCTAGTTTATTTTATTGCTCAAATTGTCTCAGCTTTGGTCACTAACTGGACCAGTTTCTTTGTTTCCCTTGGTCTATGAATGTTCCTTTGCCTCCTATAGCTGAACTCTTATTTGCTCTTCAGAATTCAGCTGTTTACTTCCTTCAGGAAAAAAAAAAATCCCTGATAACCACCCTTCTTTCCAGCCCTTAATCTCCCACCTAGGTACACTTAAGGGACTTCTGCCCTGTCTACTGACTGTCTCTCCCACTGGACGATCTGCTTTTGGAGGGTAGGGAGATTTTATTTTATATGCCTTGTATGTAGTACACAGTGCCTCACACAAAGCAGGATCTCAACAAACACTTCTAGAACAATCACTATGGTTTTCTCTTTACCCCAAAGATACGAGTGTCTCACAGAAACCAGAAGCCACAGAGGGGTTGGAAAGGAACTGCTCTGGGGGGGAACTACGAGGTGTTACTGCTGTGTTTAATGTGTGTAGAACTAGGTACCTTCTAGTTCGGAGATTACAGAAATGGTGTTCCCAAAACAGCACACAGATATTTTAGCCACGAGGTTCCTAAGAGCCACACCTGTGGTTGACTGCGTAACCACCGAAGAAATCTATTTGCTGAGTTGTACTCTTTGTTGCCACAAATTATGATGAGAAAATGACTTTAAAAATTAACCAAGAATCTTCGGAGATACAGGAATTAAGACTGGTGAACTCCATCAAGCTGAAATAAGTTTTTAGGTTGGATCACGCTACCACCCTAGCGGAAGCCACCAGTAACTCTGGGACTGATCAGATCACCTTCCTAACTGCACTCTAGCTCCCGTCTGTCCATTCACCATAAAGGAAATCATGTTATTCCTCTTAACCACTCCTCCCCGTTCCCACATTAACTGCTTCTGGAACAAAATTCAAATTCCTAACCATGACCTCGAAGGCTATACATACCTACTGGATACTTCTATAGTTCTGCAAACTCATCCCGAGGCTCAACTCTTCCTTGCTTAATCTTGCTGAAGTTGTGGCTCAGTACCAGAATGTTTTTGATGTCTAGTGGCTCCGCTGTTGACAAGAATTTTACAAAGTTCTTCAATCTTTAATGTTTCTTATGTATGAGCTGTGTCCCTGAAAATAAAATTAACTAGGCCCGAGAAACCCCTACAAATCCACTGAAACACAGATTGAAACATGAAGACCCATAATACTCTTAAGTTAGAAATTCTTTTGGTGTTAAAATGGACATTACCGTGAAGCTTTTATTGTGTCATTTTTCCAAGAACTAGTGATATAGTTTGATGCTGACATCCTTCAAAGACTAACTCAAATTTAAAAATGGGTTCTCACTGACAAAAAAAAGTTTAAACACAAATTTAAATAAAGCACTGCCTTTTAAAAATAATGATTTATTTAAAAATTTAGTCCCTTGAGAACTATAATAAAGGTAACTTATTGCATCCTTCCAAACACACGGAAATTAACATGACCTTACAATGTTGACAGCTTGAAATAAAACGTAACAAAAGTCAGACCAAATTAAAAACCATAATCTTTTATTTAAATGCATTCAAAGGGGCATTAATTCTTTGCTTCCCATTCTGATGATTTTCTGGACATATATTTAAGTGAAGAATCTATCTCTGAATATTCTTTCTACATCTTGGCAAAAGGTCATTCATTAATCTTAGAAATGAAGGCTGCCTAACATTGTTCTGGTTGACAGGTGTGAACTTTTGAATGACAGTGACCTTTCCTCTCAAAATGGAGTCCAAAAGTTTATCGGGTGCTTAACTCCCCCAAATTAGTAGGATATAATTGTCTTGAAGTTCTGAAAACTGAAAAATTTCACCTAAGTTTGAGGTGAGCTCATTTGGTGGTAGAAACTGTCCTGAATTGATATAAGACTATTTTTAGTGTCAATTACTCTCATATAATGTTAACATTCATACATTTTGCTACAGAAATATTAATGTGTTCAGTAACAGAGTCTATTGCTTCAGACTTTGTTGGATGGTGTCATGTAATATATAGTATATGTAGTCTATGACTTTTCTAAAATTCAAAATATTCTAACTTCCACAATGCATTTGACCAGAAGGATTCAAATGACATGTGGACCCAATAATTTTGAGTAGAGGGATACAGTGAGATATTCTGATTACCCTTATCATTCATATATTTATTCATATGAAACTTCTCCAAGTGTCTATTTTTATAAACTATGTGTGGGGTATGAATTCTGTTTATATCTTTTTCTAAAAATTGTTCACACTTTCAAAGTAGCTCAAGCAGAAAACTTCACATTACTTTTGCTTGACCTGCTATTCAAAACTACTAATTTCTTCCTTTTTACAAACTACAAATAGCATGAAGTTGACTAGATGGTCTCAGATGATATTCTATGGCTTGGAAATTTGGGTAACAGGCCTTCAAATTCTCTCCCTGCTCGGTCTGTGGCTGCTTTCCTGCTACAACGGCAGAGACCACACGATCTGCAAAGCCTAACATATTTCCTATCTGGCCCCCTTTACAGAAAGTTTATTGAACCCTGCTCAAAGTCACTGCTCAGTTGAGGATGGTATAACACCTATGACTATCTGATAGCTATGATTTTACAAAATTAAGTTGGTTTGTCTGCATTTAGGGCTTACAATATATATAGGTAACACTTCAAAGGCAAAACAGAAGTAGGTGCCAGAGACTGATACTCCCTGGTTTTTTTTTGTTTTTTTTTTTTTTTTAAGTAATTAACTTACTTAAATGATCTCTGCACCCAATGTGGGACGCAAACTCACGACCCCGAGATCAAGAGTCTCATGCTCTACTGACTGAGCCAGCCAGGTGCCCCAATCCCTTTCTATCTGAATGTGGTCTCAATCGGTCAAAATTTTAGATTCTTGGCCAGATCTAGAGAGACTAACGTATGGTAATTGCTGATGATATAAATCTGATCAGAGAATGAAGAAAGGGATTCATAAGGTAAAGTTACTCATCTTCCCACCTACTATACACATTAAATTCACAGGAAAGAATCCACATACTTTCCATTTATGTTGATACGCAGAATTCCAAACAGGTTGAGAAATATGGACCTTACAAATTATTCACTGGTACACTATTCTATAGTTCATGCGTGGTACTTCTTGAAAAGATTATTTATCTTCCCATCTTTGAAAAAGACTTTCCCAGCTCAACTGTGGCTCAATAAACTTTATTATTTTTTGTTATTTATTTTTATTCAAAAGAATTTGTTTCCCTATCACAAAAATTAGATAACCACACCACCAACAGCAGCAAAGTCCATAGAGTTACATTGATGGTGGAGAGCTCACTGGGTATTCCCAATGTCCCAAACGGCATGAAGGAGAAAAAAAATAGGAAAAGAAAAAATATTCAAAACAAATCCAAAACCCATGATGACGTGGGGGAAAGACGTCACAGGACAGTTTCTGTCTTCTCTCATTGTCAGCTGCAGATGTAGTTCAGCAGGATCAAATACAAATTAACTTGAGTAAACCCTTCATACCAGCTCCAGCACCTAATTGGGAGGAAAAAGGATCAGCTTAATAAAATAATTTTAAAATATGGAAACGGTATAATGAATCTTTACTGGATTGTAAATGGAGAGCCAAGTCAAGAAAACTTTTCCCAACTGCTAAAATGCTAAAGAATTTGAAGGGATTAGACACTGATCCTTTGTTCCTTTCAATCCAACAGTTGCAAGAACTCTTTCACATTGGCTATCTCCACAGTAAACCAAGGATCCTTCAAGGTAAACGCCATAAAACATACAGATAAATGAACAGACTGATGCACAGCATGTATATCATGTTTTTGAAACTGATGCTGGTATCTCCATATTCTTAAGAAAATTTTAAGACTTGCTGCTAGGATTGTCATCTATTCTCTCTTCTACTGACGTACAGTTTCCAGTCATCAAGGTATATGGAACCTAAAATCTTGCCTTTTCCCATTGCTTCATTCATTTTCTAGTCAATCATTTGATGTCAAAATATTGTGTGATATTTTGTCATCCAAGAAAGCTGTGACACCGCTAATGCTGAAAATAATCAGCAGCAGTGATGGTCAGTTTTTGAAACAGTGGAAGAAATGTCTAAGAAGGGACTATTATAAGCCACTGTCAAAAGGATTATGTTAGATGGAGACTGCAGTTCTAGGTGGGAAAGAATAAAAGGAGTAACTCTCCCTTCCAGCTGTACTGTCTTAACTTACTCCTGTGCTTCCATGATGCTTTTTGTCTTTCTATTTGGCAAGCAGGCTATTTAACAAAAGAGGCTAATGTTCTTGAACAAAATCTGAGATTTGTCACCGAGATTCTCTAAGTACACGCATGGCTTCGAGCTATCTGCAAATACGTTAGCAATCGCAATTGCCTTAAAGGCCAAACTGGTTGAAGACTAAGTCGCAGCTTTTTCAATCCATGCCTTGCCATGAGAATAAGATAAGGAGAAACTGAGAGACTGCGGAAAGCCACTTAAAACAGATTCCAAGACCTTCTACCATCTTGCTTGAGATTCCAGAACATAATACTGATCAGTTCAAAGCCTGGCTTCCATTTAAGTTGTCCATGGCTCTCTGGTGAGGCTTTCCAAATAGAGAAACTAGCTGTAGAAGGAGTGCACCACACAAATTAGTCTGTGCAGCTGACAGTGCAGGTCTGAGTGTGCTCAGTTCACCTCCACAGGACAATGTGTGAGGCTTGGATCGGCTCCCTTGGTGGCCAGGTCACTCTCCATTCAGGAGGAGAGGGAGGAAGCCACGGCAAAATGAATGCTAAGTGGCAGAAGAAAGAGATACAGATTATTTTTAAAGATCACTTCCTGAGATTTCTATATCAGCAGAGGGTATGTGGAAACAACTGGCACCATAGAATTAGCACTAATCAAACCCATGTACTAAAACCTTCTTCCAAAAGGGTGTTTGGTTTAACAAGTTCACCGTCTAGCTCAGGATTTACATCTAGTGTGTCAGGCCCACATGCTAAATATCAAATAGTATAATCAGAGAACATTACTTCCTTGAGCTCCTAACTACAAAGAAAAGGAAGTAGAAAGCTATGTATACTTTTGTGATGAGACTGTGCCAAGAGATGTTTAAATTTCCAAATTACACTAGTGGAATGATTACACGATCACTTTTCAGCGGAACACTGAAATACCTTTTCTTCTCTTGGTAACTGAGGAAAACCCTACTTGTCAGGGAAGAAAAAACTAAAATGTGACCAGATATCTTTAAATCTGGTGAAAATCTCAGCATCCTCTGCTGTATCTTGGACTTGTGGTTGTAAAGCAACAGTGCCTGGCCCACAGTAAATACTTAATAGTCCTCATCTGGTTTTCACTGTGACCAGCTATCAATCCATTCAGCATTCATATAACCTCTAACAAGTCTTTTCCATAGTTGCACGCTACCTATTCCTTTCCCTGTCAACCAAAGCCATTTTCACACGGACAGAGACCCATGACTTGGAATGATCTCTAAGGCTTAGTACAACTCTGTATTTCTGTGTTACAGTTGTAGTCGGTTATAGTCTAAAAATGGATCTGAAGTTTGAAATGAAGATGTATAAGGTAGCTTACCTTAATTGTACCCTGACTGTTAGCAGCAATCAGCACATTGGATTCCTAGAAAAGAATAAGAACTTTTAGAGTACAGAGAAGGATTTCCTGGAGGGCAGTCCAAGAGAGTAATTTCCTCTTCATCTTTCTTTCTTCACTTCCTGCTAAGACATCAATAGAATCGGAAGTGGATAACCAATGTTAACATGTTTTAACTACGAATTTTAAACACAAAATCACCTCTTTTGAGGATTAAGTTTGAAGAAGAAAAATAAAATTGGAAGCAGTGTAGGTAACTTTCAAATGTAAAGAAAACAAAGAGAAAAAGAGATTGCCACTGGAAGGGAGGCCAAGAGAAACAAAGACTGAAATAAAATAAAAAATGATAATAATTTGAGAAAAACAAAGTGCATAATCCTTTCCATGGAAAATCCTCTCCAGACAGAACACCAGCAATTGATGTAAATGCTGGTCAACATCTCTGGCATAAATTTCTATGGATACTGATTTCATATCAGGAAAACAGCAAAAAAAAAAAAAAAGGTGAATATTCATCTGTCAGAAGAAAGGCCATCTTTCCTTTTAATTATTCATTCAGTAGATGCATTTTAAATTTTCTTTAAAGTTTATTTTTATTTCTATTGAGAGAGAGAGAGAGAGAGAGCATGCGAGCAAGTGGGGGAGGGGAAGAGAGAGAACTAGAATCCCAAGTAGGCTCTGAACTATCAGCACAGAGCCTGATGTAGGGCTTGAACTCATGAACCATGAGATCATGACCTGAGCCAAAACCAAGAGTCAGATGCTTAACCAACTGAGCTACCCAGCACCCCAGTACATGTATTTCTAATAATTTTGGTGATTAATTTAATAGAATTTATGTGGTAATACATTTTTTTATATTGGAAGTCTTAGAAAAAAACATTTCTCTTAAGAGAAGGAAGAGCAGGAAAAGGAATGAACAAGACTGAGTTTACTATAGAGAATCTCATTAAGAGTTGGAACATGCCTCCTACTGGAAACAGAGAGTTTAGTAGGGTTCTAGAACTTGGAAGTGTATAGAAGTCTTTTTGCTTTTCAGAGTAGGCTGCTAAAAGGAGACAAACAGACTCAAAACTGACATAGAGGCCACACAGCTGATGGAAAGACCAAGTCCAAATAATACCTATGAGAAGCAGGTAAAAGTGGCCAAACCTCAATGAAAGACAGGCTCTGCCTATATCAGGCCTACAAGATTCATGACGCAGTGATAAAGAGAAGAAAGAAATTGATTTGTATGCTGGGAAACTTACTTTAGCCAATAGGAGTTAAACTTTAGTTTCTTTGATAGAAGAAATCTGTGCTCTATAAACTTGTACATTTTTATTTATTAGTTTCCAGGTCAAGTTACTTTTGAAAAATGCTTGTCTTGGTGCTACTGGTGTAAGAAAAAATACTTTCTTTCACTATGCCCAAAATTTTGGGGAGAAGAATATTCCTTGGATGTAACACCAACAATGGTCATTCTCTGGGGGTGAGCATGGGAAATGCTGATGATGGGGTTTAGGTCAACCCCCAAATATGGCACCTTGCCATATTTGAATATTTTAAGCTGAAAGAGTTTAAGAAAACAGAAGAAGCAGGGAAGTCACTCTGCTCTCTCACTCACTTCACCCTTCTTTCCTGAAACAGCTCATAAAACCCTCATTGAGAGGCCTTCCCTATACCCAGAGTAAAGAAGTGTCCCTATCTCCAAAGACAAAGGGATACCTAAAGGGAATCTGAGCAAACAGGACTTGGCACATTACCCCCAATTTTCAACAATTACCTCATACTCCTTAACCTATCCACATTTCTACACCACTACCCACTCTGTATGACACCTAGCATAAAATACCCAGGTCTGTCTCTGTGGGTCTTCATTTCCTTATAAAGCCTCCCATGCCATGTAAAACATCTATTAGATAAATGTGTATGGTTTTCTCCTGTTAATCGGTCTTGTCTAGTTTTTAGACCTAGCCGGGGACCCTACCTAAGTGGGTTAAAGAAAACTTTTTCCTCTCCTACACTGGTATTTTCTTAGCTGAGGTTTTCCCCTTAAATCAGCACATGTATTTTTAAAAATAGTAACACAAGTAATAGAGTATTCAGTATTAAATTAGTTTCAGTATTTACTTTGGGGAATTATGGGTTACTTCTGGGACTAAATGAGCATAGAATTAATACTTCCATATGGGGGTAGGGTGATAGGGCAGGAAGACAAATTTGGGATTTATTTACTCTTCTAGTGACCTGGATTGAGTTTGGGGTCTCCTTAAGCAATGTAAGAGCTCCCTCTGTGCTGGTCACATGGCAGAAGTTCTCTGCATGCCTCAGAAGACAGAAGCAGCACTGTGTAGGATCATACGGATTTCTTTCTAAAAGCAAGAATTTTAAACAAGTTATGTGATATCACAAATGCCACCAGTGGACCCAGAAATGATTCTTCTGTGAACACCTTCCAGAAATGAAGCTACAAATAGCACTGACCAATCTAATCTCCGCTTGAGGAAAAAACTCCAGTGTCTAAGAAAGCAACTGCCACCAATTCATTTGATGCTGCAGTCACCAAGAACTGCTCCCTCTGCCCTGGGAACACACAATGTCAGGATGATAAGAAATTTATAGCCCAGAGCTTGTTCTCTTTCTGACATTTTGGTTCCAGTCACCTTTGATTTTTTTTTTTTTTTTTTTTTTAAATAGGCTACACATCCAGCATGGAGCCCAACACTGGGCATGAAGTCACAATCCTGAGATTAAGACCTGGGCTGAGATCGAGTCAGACACACAACCAACTGAGCCACTCAGGTGCCCCTAGTCACCTTTAATACAAAGGAAGAAGGCAGAGAAACCTGGTGGAGATAAGGACTCATACTGGGGGAAGGGTGGGGGTGTGTGTGAGTGGGGGGAGATGTACTTCTACCAGTTATAGACATTATAAATTATATAATTCAAACTTCTAATTCTTGGTGGAAGGAAATCTTGGAAAAGCATGGTATATTATGATACAGTTTGAAAAATTTGGCTTAACAAAAATAAGAGAATATAATCTAGTTAGATCACCGCATAAGAGGAGTCTGAAGTCTATACAATTACTATGTTAAACCCAAGAAGGAAGTTATCTGTTAACTATCCAAAATGAATAAACAAAGCTGTCTGTAACCTCAGGACTATCATGGGATTAATAGATGTTGCCATATTAAACAGTACCAGAGGGTTAGCTCTAACATCTCTGCCTGTGGAAATAGATACACATCTCATTTACAAATAAGCCTACAGAGTTTCCCAGTTGGAACAGGCTTTTGGGACTAACATATAGGTGAAAGGGTTTCCTAAGAATTCTTAGAAGCACTCAAAACTATCAAATTAGCAAACAATGAAAGAAATAATAGTTTTACATCTCAGTATGCCCCCTCTCCGAAGACCATGAACTTTGAAAGGGATTTAGGATTAAATTGTCTTTCAGCCAGCCCGATACTGGCTTAAGATTAAGTAACTTCTGCATGCAACAGAAAAAGAAAACCAGGTATTTTACTTCAGCATAGAGATATGGAAATTATAAGTACAAGATTATTACTGCAGTTTTGAGTAATTCTTGTGTGTATGTTGAGTAACCAGTAATTCTTAGCTGCAGCTAAAATCTGCTAGAGCCCTAATGTATGTAAATTCGGGCTCGACTGGTTGCTTTTACTCACTAAATAAAATTAAAATACCAGCCAATGGGGCACCTGGATGGCTCAGTAAGGATCCTAGGGTCATGGGATCAAGCCCTGTGTCAGGGCTGCATGCTGAGCATGCTGAGCCTCGTTGAGATTCTCTTTCTTATTCCCTCTGCTCCTGCCCCTCTCCCCACCTTGCGCTTTCTCTCCACAATAAAAATTTAAAAAATAGTAACTGGGATTTTATTTTAAAATAAAATGCCAGCCATGTTGAGCACTGAAGAGGCAAAAAGCATGATCTGGGGGGTGAGAATCAATGAATAGAAACAGATCAAGAGTTGATAGACAATGGAAGCCGCAGAAGGTTTATAAAGCAGATATAACCATACTCATGTATTTAACAGAAACAGTGAACTTAAGAGAAATGGAAGACACAATTATAATAACCAAGTGGAATTCTCCACCTGCAAACTATAGTTTCTCAAATTAAAACTTCACTGGATGGACACAACAATGGATGAAACAGTGGAGACTAAACCACCAATAAATTTGACATGGCGAAAAAGAAAATCGAAATTGAAAAAGAAGGGGAAAAGACTGGGAAGATTTAAAAAAACTAGCATTTATGTAACCAACAGGACAATATGCAATCTAATAAATGTGTAATTGGAATTCTGAATAGAGTAGGGACAGAAAATTTATATGAAGACAGAAGGCTAAAAAATTTCCAAATTTGAAAATCTTATATAAAATGCCCACAAATACCACTGCATCAAGGCAAATCATAAACTGCTAAAAATGTGTTAAGAAAGAGAAAATCTTGAAAACTGTCAGAGGAAAAAAAGACATTACATACAGAGGAACAAGACCACCACTAATTTGTCATTAGAAGCATTGCAAGCCAGTCAGACAGCATCTTTAAGGCAATGAAAGAAGAAAACTGTCAACCTAGAAATATTATGCAGAAGTAAAAGATTATTTTCAAAAAACTAAAGCTGAGATAGCAGCAGATCAGCACTCCAAGAAGTGGTTAAAGTTCTTTTTTTTTTTTTTTTTTAAATATTTTTATTTATTTCTAGGAGAGAGAGAGACAGCGTGAGCAGGGGAGGGTCAGAGAGAGAGGGAGACACAGACTCGAAATAGGCTCCAGGCTCTGAGCTGGCAGTCAGCACAGAGCCTGACGCGGGGCTCGAACCCACGAACTGCGAGATCATGACCTAAGCGAAAGTCGGACGTTTAACCGACTAAGCCACCCAGGCGCCCCAAGAAGTGGTTAAAGTTCTTATACCACATGAAAATTCAGATCTAAACAGAAAGATGAAGAGTGCTGTAAATGATCAATATATGGGTAATGATAAAAGGTATTTGTTCTCTTGTTTTTTTAAGCTTCTAAACAGATAACTACCTGTTTAAGGCAAAAATAATAACAATTCATTATGGTTATTATACAGAGAAGTAACAGGTGTGACAGCAAAAGTACACAGGATGAAACAAGAGAGCAGAAGTATACCGTTCATAATGCCTAAAGTGGTATAATCTGCAGACAGACTGTGGCAAGTTAAATATTAATATTATAAATCTTAGAGAAACCACTAGAAAAGTAAAGAATTAGTATAGCTAATAAACTAGTAAAAGGGCCAAAATAAATTACAAAAAGGGATGGAAATGAGGAACATGGGGACACAGAACACATAGAATAAATAGAAAACAAATAGCAAGATGGTAGGCAAATATTCAATCATACTGATAAAGGTAAATGGTCTAAATACTGTACTGAAATGAAAAGGCAGAGACTGTTAAGACTTGATGAAAGAACCAGACCAGTTCTATGCTGTCCATAAAACACACATTAAAAAAAAAAAAAAAAAAGATACAGAGCTTCCTGCGTGGCTTAGTCGATTAAGCATCTGACTTCAGCTCGGGTCATGATTTCATGGTTCATGGGCTCAAGCCCGCACTGGAGCCTGGAGCCTGATTCGGATTCTGTGTCTCCCTTTCTCTCTCTCAAAAATAAAAAAACATTAAAAAAAAATTTTAAAGATACAAAGTAAAAGGGGATAAAAATACCCCATGCAAACACTAACACAAGAATGCCAAATGGCTCTACTAATATCATAAAAAGTAGATGTCAGGACAAAGAGTATGACCAGGGATAAAAGGGGACATTTTATAGTTAAATAAGGGTCAATTAATTTAAAAAAGCCTAAATGCATATATATCTAAAATTGAGCTTCAAAATACACAAAGCAAAACTGATAGAACTGAATGGAACAGGTAAGTCCACCCTAGTGTTTGGAGACTTAACAACACTCTTTTGTCTATAATTCAAAGAATAAGCAGACAGAAGATCAAAGATATAAAAGATTTCAATAATACTATCAAAACAAATTGAACAAATTAATATTTATATAAATCTAACTTAGATGGCAAAAAATACACATTCTTTTCTTTTTTTTTAATGTTTATTTATTTTGAGAGAGAGAGAAAGAGATAGAGAGGGCAAGTGGGGAAGAGAAAGAGAGAATTCCAAGCAAAGAGAGAAAGAGAGAGAGAGAGAGAGAGAGAGAGAGAGAATCCCAAGCAGGCTCCGCACTGTCAGCACAGAGCCTGACACAGGGCGCAAGCCCACAAACCATGAGACCACATTTGAGCTGAAATCAAGAGTCAGATGCTTAACCAACTGAGCCACCGAGACGCCCCTATATGCTCTTTTCAAGTGCATGTGAACTACTCACCAAGACAGACAATATGCCAGACCATTCATTAAACAAAGCTCAATAAACTTAAAAGACTAAAATTATGCAACTATGTTCTCTGACCAAACAGAACCAAAGTATAAAATAAAAAGAAGATACCTAACAAAAAAAAATCTCTAAATATTTGTAAATTTAAAAACACACACTTAAATAACCCAAGGCTCAAATAAGAACTCATAAGGAAATGAGAAATTATATTGACACTGAAAACATATCAAAATTTGTATAATGTAGCACCAACAGCACTTAGAAAATTATACCACTAAATGCTTTTAAGAATAAAGCAGAAAGGTTTATGATATAATGATATAGTAACATGCAGCTTAAGACAAAAGCAAATTACACAAACATAAACATGATGATAATAAAGAGCAGAATTTATGAGATAAAACTAGTTAAAATTATTATAAACAAAAACTAGTGAATGAAAAAATTGATAAATCTCTACAAAAAAAGATAAGAATATGTAAGTTAAGAATATCAGAAATGAATGAGGGGATATCACTAGCATCCTACATTTATTAAAAGGATAAGAGAATAAACACAAAAAACTTTATGCCAAGAAAACTCCCAGGTACTATTATAATGTATAAATTCTATGAAATATGCAAATTCCCAAATATGATAGAAGACAGAAGAAAAAGGAACACTTACAAACTAAGTCAAAGTCAGAGAAAAAAAAATCATTCCATTCATAGATAGATATAAAAACCTTTAACAAAATACCAGTCAACAGGGACACCCAGTTGGTTGAATGCCCCACTTTTGATTTCGGCTCATGTCATGATCTCACAGTTCATGGGATAGAGCCATGTGTCAGGCTCTGTGCTGACAGTGTGGAGTCTGCTTGGGATTCTTTCTCTCCCCCTCTCTCTGCCCCTTCCCAAATCACTCTCACATGCTCTCTCAAAATAAACATTCTTAAAAAAAAAAAAAAAAGGCATTACATAAAAAAATATACAAGTAAACAGAATTTTGTCATACACAAAAAGAATAATATTTATTCTTATTTTTATTCATGTCCAAGTGGGATTTATTCAGATATTCTGGTTGGCTTAACCTATAAAAATAAAATCAGTAAATATAATTCACCATTTTAAACAGAAAACTCATGTAGTCATAATTGACACAGAAAACGCATTTAACAGAATTTACTACTGATTCATAATAAAAATCTCTCACCAAACTAAGAACAAAGGAATTCCCTCAAGGTGATAAGGAATTCCTATGAAAAACTTTTAGTTAACATCATATTTAATGGTGAAATGCTGAACTCTTTCTCCTTCAGGCGGAAGCAATGGGAGCATGCTAGCTTTCACCACTCCTATTTAACACTGTATTAGAGGTCCTACCCCATGTAATAATCAAAAGAAGAAAGAAAAGGTACACACATGAGAAATGAATAAGTCATCTTGAGTTGTAAACGACATGTAGAAAACATTAACAAATCTTCCAAAAAGCTGCTAAAACTAATAAACTGATCTAGCAGGGTTGTCAAATATGATGTCATTATATGAAAACCAATACACAGTATTTCTATAAATTAGCAATGAATAATTAATAAATGGATTTTTAAAAATACCATTTATAATGACTTCAAATAGATGAACCACTTGGGGCACCTGGGTGGCTCAGTTGGTTAAGCCTCCAAATTCAGCTCAGGTCATGATCTCATGGTCCATGAGTCTGAGCCCTACATCACACTCTATGCTGCCAGCTCAGAGCGTGGAGCCTGCTTCAGATTCTGTGTCTCCTCTCTCTGCCCCTCCCCCGTTCATGCTCTGCCTCTCAAAAATAAATAAATGTTATAAAAAATTAAAAAATGAACCACTTAAAGGCTAAAATATGCATAAGACCTACACACTGAAAATTATAAAACAATGATGAAAGATATCAAAGAACACCTAAATAGATGGACAGACATACTATGTTCATGGACCCTCATAAAATAAGAATGGTTTTACATGTAAGCCTTGGTATTCACAATGATAAGCATTTTTTTTAACCAAAGGAAAGATACTTATTAAACAAAATCAGAATATAGCCCTTTTCTTACTTTTTCCCAAATGTTAAGCATAATGTTAAACTGATTTCTCCTCTCAGAATGAGAATAAGTAATTTTGTAGGAAAAAAGTGGAAATAATTTTATGTTAACAAATTTGAATATTTAAACCAAAGAGAAAAATTCTTATTAAAAAACTGACCAAAAGAGAGCAAGAAAAAATAAAAAACACGAATCATCCTATAGGCATAAAAAAAGAAAATCAATTGTTAAATTATTTTTTACCTCAGGTTTACAGGATTTTATCTAAAGTTCAATCAAATATTCAAGAACAGAGTACTTCCAATATCACACATATTTGTCCACAGAAAAAGAAGACTCCTTAACCTGTTTCATGAAACTTAATCAGGCAATCAAAATGTGACAAGAACAAGAACAGGGATGCCTGGGTGGTTCAGTCCATTAAGTGTCCAACTCCTGGTTTTGGCTTGAGTCATGATCTCATGGTTTGTGAGTTAGAGCCCAACACTGGGGTCCGCGTCGACAACATCGACAGCTCAGAACCTATTTGGGATTCTCTCCCTCTCCTTCTGCCCCTTCCCCACTTGTTCATGCTATCTCTCTCTCAAAACAAATAAATAAAATAAAATGTGACAAGAACAATGCAGGCCAAGAAGATTATAGGCCAATGTTATTCATGAAAATAGATGGAAAAAGTCCCAAATGAAATAGCAGCAGGCCAATTTTAACATGAATATATATAAATATGAACATATATGAATAATACATCTTGACAAAGCTGGGCTTATTCCAATGAGGTAAGATTGATTTAATATTAGAAAAAAAATTCATTCTCAGGCAACAACAGATGTTGGTGAGGATGCAGAGAAAGAGGATCTCTGTTGCACTGCTGGTGGGAATGCAAACTGGTGCAGCCACTCTTGAAAACAGTGTGGAGGTTCCTCAAAAAATTAAAAATAGAACTATCCTATGACCGAGCAATTGCACTACTAGGTATTTATCCAAGGGATACAGGTATGCTGTTTCAAAGGGGCACATGCACCCCAATGTTTATGGCAGCACTATCGACAATAGCCAAAGTATGGAAAGAGCCCAAATGTCCATCGATGGATGAATGGATAAAGAAGATGTGGTATATATATACACTAGAGTATTACTCGGCCATCAGAAAGAAGGAAATCTTGCCATTTGCAACTATGTAAGTGGAACTGGAGGCTATTACGTTAAGTGAAATTAATCAGTCAAAGAAAAACAAATATCATAGGACTTAATTCATATAAGGACTTTAAGGTACAAAACAGATGAACATAAGGGAAGGGAAGCAAAAATAATATAAAAACAGGGAGGGCGACAAGAACATAAGAGACTCTAAAATATGGAGAACAAACAGAGGTTACTGGAGGGGTTGTGGGAGGGGAGATGGGCTAAATGGGTGAGGGGCCTTAAGGGATCTTCCTGAAATCACTGTTGCACTATATGCTACCTAACTTGGATGTAAATTTAAACAAAATTAAATTAAAAAGTTTCTAAAAATTATCTATATCCATGTTTAAACAATAATTATTCCATCATCTTCAATAGGTACAAAAGAAAGCAATATACTCCAATTTCATTTATGATAAGAACTGTTCACAACCTGAAAAGTGAAGGAAACTTCCTTGTAAGGTTTCTACAAAAATCTTACAGTAGAAATTATACATAATTGTGACATATTCAAAACTCTTCCCTGTAGTGAGTAACAAGATGAAGATGTCAGTTATCATCCTTCCATTCAACATGATACTAGATAGAGGTCCTGGCAAAATAATAAAGCAAAATCAACTGAAATTAGGTATAAAATTAGAAAAGTATACGTTGAATTTTCATCACTTGTGGATCATATTGTTACCTACGTATAATATCTCAAGAATGTAGAAATGGATAATTAAAATTAAGAGAGTTTAGTAAACTGCTGGATTAAAAAATGGGGACAATAACATACCATTCTTCAGGGATCATTGTGACACTAATACTTACTGGTTTACATGAACTGGCAATATACGTATGTGAGAAAAAATTCAAACAGTACAACAGAATAAGGGAAAAGTATCTCGTTCCCCTGTTCTGAGTCCCTGAAGCAACCACCATGATCAGAAATGAAATCTTTCCAGATAAACTAGCACCATTACTGTGAACTTCCACTGTATGGTAGATCAAGCACCTCTTCAGAGATTTCATAAGTTTTCTATCTGGTGATTCTACTCTCCCTTTATCTGGTTTGAGTTGCAGGTAACAAACAACCCTACTTCTAACTTGAGGTTTCATCCTTGTTAAAGTGACAAGCCATATTATATATTCATTTCTAAGCCTCTTGATCACTAAAAGGTCTTCAGGTTTCCCTTACAGAAAAAGCAACTCCACAGAGCTCACTTCCATACTCTGCACATATTACTAATTGGTCTTCAGGATGGACCTGACTAAGTAAGACTATCTGTATCCTTAAAATCAAATTAAGTTAAACATGTGGATAAAAATATGCTATACATAGATATTACATGCAAGGTATTATGCTGTGTACTGGGTTCTGAAGATGAGGAAAACACGATGTCCGATATTGAGCTTATAGACTGGGAGGGGAAATGGAGGTTTAAGTAGAAAACTACTATATTCTTGTAAGAAATACAGAGTTCAGAGGGGCAACTGAGGAAGCAATAAGGATGTGATCCTCTACCTGGGAGAGAGAGATTTAGAAAGGCTTCATACATAAGACCACAAACAGAACATGAAAAAGTTGAAATTTCTCAAGAGAAAAGATAAAGGATATTTTAGACAAAGGACCATGGTCATGCAAATGAGAGGGGTCTGGGGGTGGGAGGGGAAGGTGCTGGGAGTGAAGAGAACTGAGTCAGCTTGTGTGTATTAGCTGATTAGATGAGAATGGGCTAAGGTAAACATGCAAACAAACTCTCTCAAAACTAGAGTAAGGATGTTATTTATGGATAACAAGGAGTCAACGGCAAGGAAAAGACAGAATTAATTTTTCTAATAGTGTTCTGTTCCCTCAGTGATGTCTCATACCCCTCTCACACCTCCCAGGCACCTAGAGTCATTGTCTGTAATCCTATCCTTTAATAAGATTCTTCAATCCACATCTATTAAGCAAGTGAAATTCTTGCAAAAAGAAAAAATAGGTTATATGCTAGTCAGTGGGAGTCAGTAACTGTATCCTCAAATACAGCTCAAAAGCTGTGTTTTTTAAGCTGTTTTGTTGTAAGTAGGCTCCACACTCAACATAGGGCTTGAACCCACACCCCAAGGATCAAGAGTTATATGCTCTACTGACTGAGCCAGCCAGATACCCCAAAAGTTGTCTTCTTAAAATGAATATACGGAAATACACTCATTCATTCATTCCAGAGAGAAAGAGAGAGAGAGAGAGAGAGAGAGAGAGAGCGCACGCAAGCGAGCACTCATGACAGCGGGCAAGCACAAGGGGCGGTTCGTGATCTTGCGGTTCGTGGGTTCGAGCCCTGCATCGGGCTCTGTGTGGACTGCCAGCTCAGAGCCTGAGCCTGTTTCAGATTCTGTGTCTCCCTCTCTCTCTGACCCTTCCCTGTTCATGCTGTCCCTCTCTTTCAGAAATAAATAAAACATTAAAAAAAAAAAAAAAGTGAGCAAGCACAAGCAGTGGGAAGGGGAGAGTGGGAGAGGGAGAGGGAGAGAGAGAGAATCTTAAGCAGGCTCCACACTCAGCACAGAACCCAACAAGGGGCTCAATCTCACAACCTTGTGATCATGACCTGAGCCAAAATCAAGAGTTGACCTCTTAACTGACTAAGCCACCCCGGCACCCCATACTCACTTTAAAATAAACGTGTTTATAATATGTGAGGCCAACTTTCAAATATTTTTAAAAGGAAACTGAATACAGAAAAAAGTATCAATTATTTAATTCCCTACATAACTACATATTCAATCTCTTCTCAGTATAATGCACTCTATACACTGCCATGAAAATATTCTCATGTGATACTTTCATCTCCCTGGACAATGGGCTTTAGGAGCTTACTAATGCCTACATAAGAAAGCCTACACTGGGTGATTCAGACAGTTAAGAATCTGACTCTTGATCTCAGTTCAGGTCTAGATCTCAGGGTCCTAGTTTAAGCCCCACCTTGGGCTCCAAGCTGGGCGTGAAGGAAGGAAGGAAAGCAGTGGGGGAGGGAAGGAGGAAAGCCTACACTTCTTTTTTCAGAATGGCATTTAAGACTATGTAATCTGGAACCTCTGTCATCCTCCAACAGAGTTCCTATGCCCCTTTCTTTACTTAGATTACTCAATGACAAGTTTCTGAAACATCCATTGCAGTTTCTCTCATCTATACCTTTGTTCACACTGTTCTGCAGCCTGAAGGCAGTGTAGCAAAAAGAGCCAGGTACACCTGGATTCAAATTATAACTCTACTACTCCTTTTTTAGTTGTGTTATCTTGGGTAAACCAGTTAACTTCTCTAACCTTTAATTTTACTTGTAAAGAGAGATCAAAAGTATATAGCTTACAAGACTTATGGTGATGATTTTGAATTAAGATACCATTTAGTATATGATGCCTGGCCGGTACTAAACAGATGCTGGTTTATGGTCTTCTGTTCAGGCATGTCCTTTACCTGTGTCCCAAGCCTTCTGAAACCCTGCTTTATGAAGTCCAGCAGAAGAGCCAGTATCTTCATGAAGTCTTCTATAATTCCCCCAATTAGAAGTAATCTCTCCCCCTCTAGTGTCAATACTTTCAAGGATATTTCTCTTATACGGATTTCTTTCATTCAGGCTTATACCACAGTTGTTTATAAATATTTATATTGGGTTGTAAACCATCTAAATATATATTATATATTTAGGAATGTTTTATATACTGCAAAATTAACATCTAATGAATTAAAAACAAGTAAGTTGTTCAGTTATATGGATTAGTGTAGAAAGTGTTGAAGATAATGACAGCAAAATTTATTATTATCATTTTTTTAACATTTATTCAGTTTTGAGAGTGAGACAGTGAGCAAGGGAGGGGCAGAGAGAGAGAGACAGAGACAGGGAGACAGAATCTGAAGCAGGCCCCAGGCTATGAGCCGTCAGCACAGAACCCGATGTGGGGCTCGAAGTCACAGACCACAAGATCGTGACCTGAGCTGAAGTCAGACACTTAACCGACCAAGCCACCCAGGCACCCTTGCAACATTTATTTCTTGACTGGTCATGAACCTTGAGTTTCTCATCTATCTCAATACTTCTCATATATTTTCTAATCTTGTTCCACAATATTATGTGGACGATACTGTTATTTTGATTTCACAGAAGAGAAAACCGAGGTACAGAAAGCAGCCCACCCAAAGGCTCAAAGCTAGTATTTAGTGGCAACAGGAAGCAAACCTCACAATCTTACTCTAGTAGTCTTCATCAGAACACTACCGTAAGACAGAAGTTATAAATGACACATACCTGCCCTTCCCCGGAGATGTTTAAAAGCACGACCTTGCCAAATAAAAATCTCAAAAATTTCAGAAAACATTTTCTCCTCCAAAACAACTTTATGGTCTGTGCTGTAAAACTAAGGAAGGCAAGTTCTTTGAAGATTTTACTGGGGGAAAAACAGAGCTAAGACATATGATCTTTAAGACTGAGTCTTCCTGTCAAGTGCTAGAACACTATTAGTGACAGGGCAGATGCAAAGTGCAGTGAAATACTATTCACATTTGTCTTCTAAAAGCCAAGAGCTGCAGTTAAGATAGTAAAAATTAATGTGAATGGTCTGTCTTCAACAGTTTGTACTGTAAGCACTGAATTTTCTTCTGAAAGTGTCCACTAAGTTAAAACTGTACATCCATTTAAATCCTTCAGACAAACACTAAAAATGGTAAAACTGGTAAATCACTATGTACAACACAAAGTATCTGCAAATACAACTCCCTAGAGGACACAGAACAGTGAGAAAGGTGGCTGAATTTCATATCCTTCCTTAAATAAATATTAATAAAGAAAGTATATAAAAATGTGAGGAGGGAGCCTGGGTGGCTCAGTAGGCTAACCATCTGACTTTGGTTCAGGTCATGATCTCATGGTTCGTGGATTCGAGGCCCGTGTCGGGCTCTGTGCTGACAGCTAGCTCAGAGCCTTGAGTCTGTTTCAGATTCCGTACCTCCCTCTCTCTTTGACCCTTTCCTGCTCACGCTGTCTCTCTCACTCTCTCTCTTTCTCTCTCAGAAATAAATAAAATATTAAAAACAGAATTAAAAAAAAAACCTTACTTTTTTCTGTTAAGACCTTTTTATATTTGGTATCCAAAGGAACCCGTGTTCACAATAAGAGCATACATAACACAAACTGCTCTCAGGGGTGGGTATTAAAACTATTTAACAACAGGAGGGGCGCCTGGGTGGCTTAGTCGGTTAAGCGTCCGACTTTCACTTAGGTCATGATCTCGCGGTTCGTGGGTTCGAGCCCCGCGTCGGGCTCTGTGCTGATTGCCAGCTCGGAGCCTGGAGCCTGTTTCAGTCTGTGACACCCTCTCTCTCTGACCCTCCCCTGCTCACGCTGTCTCTCTCTCTCTCCTAGAAATAAATAAAACATTAAAAAAAAAAAAACTATTTAACAACAGGAACAGGCACCAACCTAACAGAAGAAAACTACTAGAACTATACCATTGCTTATGTGACTGTCCCTGATTTTAGCATATCCTTGGCCATAAAAGTAGTTATAATTCTATCTAGTCTTTAAGTATAACAGTAAAGTAACAGTGCATATTCCACCTTCTAACGGGATTTAAATTTATATTGTGAAGATCACATTGTGAGCTTCCACAAAACCTCAAAGAGCAAGGAAGGATGTATAACTGATGGTCCTAGTACAGTCTACAAAATATGTACTTGCCTTCATATTCAAATAAATCCATCTCTAATTACTATCTCAGTTTTGATTTGTCATATATGAGGATCACTTGATTCCTATACTCATATATCTGGTTTGAGTAGAAGCCAGCTGTCACCTACTAGATTTACTGGAGTCTGCGGAGGAGTAAAGGGCATATATGATCTGGCAGCAAAAGGGTGAGAGCACACACAGGGCTACATGGAAGATGAAACAAGAAAATGGTAGCAAGCAGGTTCAAAGTGACGGAAGCACTGCAAAGGATTTAAGGACATCAGGCTACATGTTGTATTTCTTGGCCTTGGCTCAAACACCCTAGAAAACGATAGCGTGGTAGGGATGCCTCTCAAATATATTTGTAAACCATCCAGAGATAGATGCAGTCATAAGACATTCCTTTCCCTTTTGAATTAGGCCTCAGTAGTATTTGTGTTCAGAATTTTTAGTTAGAGGTCATTTTAGTGAAGGGTCTTGAATCTAGATTTGAATTTCTCACGTAAATAAGCAGAGCACAAATAATACAGGTGAGCACAAAATCTTAAAATGGTTCATCAAAATGAAGACCAGAGTAGACTCATGACTTCTAAAGAGTTTAGAAAAATAAAGCTATTCAACAATATTGCTCAGAGTAAGAAATACATGGGGATTTCAGAACCATGAAAAAGGACAGATCCTCACACCATTAGCTATAAATAGACCCAGCTGTGGCCTGCTTGCAGCGCTTGTGCTGAGCACCACACCTCAGGGCATTAGCAATGCCACTGCAGCTCCCTCCCCTGTGGACAGAACACACACCGTGAAAAAACCCAAGATTTCAAATTTAGTGCTAAGAAGTTAATACTTAGTAGCTAGCTTTTCCACATTAACGGTCATTCCTGAAATTTGTTACAGACATAAAAAATTACATAAACTGTATTTTGGAACAGTCACTTTCTTAATGACAAGTCAATTCTTCCTGAAAAAAACTTCATGGAAGCTACCTCTGATTGGCTTCTTCATCTCTAAAATACGGACTGGCCTCTACTGATAACCCTGATTAGTTAAGCCAATGTGGTCACTCAGAAAAATAGTATTTTTATATTCATTCCCCTGCCTTAATCAAACAAATGAAACCTACTTTTTAAGACCATAAAATATCTAAACACCAGTTAAGACAGATGCAAAGTAGCCTCACTTGGTTGTCTATTAAATCCAGCACACTTAACGGTCACAGACCCTAAAGAAACTGGCAAGAGCAGCAGTACTTGGAAGCTGGTTTCAAGGCTGTATGAGGGATGATCGAACCCAGTCAGCCGCCCTACGCCAGACACAGACCGCCATGTTTACGCAGGATCGCTGCAATGTGCAGACAAAGGCATTTTTCCATTTGTCCATGTGGTGGGTCCTGCAGGTTCCATTTTTGGTGCGCTTCATTATTAAGAAGCTTTTGTTATCCAGTCTTTCCTACAGCAACTTCCCGACTGCATCAGATTCTCATTTAAATACACTTTAATGCATTCAATTAAACTATAGGGGGAAAAAAAAACAGGATTCAGACAGATAATGGAAAAAGAACCATGAAACCATATAAAGTCAAAGTGATCGTTACCTAGGAATAAAGACTGTAAAGAACATGTACAAGGGAAGGAGAGCTGAGATACACCCCCAAAAACTCATTCGCCACCTTCCCTTCATTCGCAATGGTTTCCAAATTCTTTTCCCTTCTCATTATCCAGCCGTAATCAATTTAATTTTCCTTGCCACACAACAACCCAATATGATCTCAGATGCCCACAGCTTCAATCCCTCTGTACCCTGGATGCTCTCCTGAATAAAGCTCGTGAACAATGTGCTTGCAATCACACAGCTGGCAGAAAACAACTGCGTGGTACGCACCGCGGATCTAGGGGCTGCAGCCCATCAGCTGGGCATTTCTATGGGTGCTCTTTGCACAATCCTCCAGAATACTCTGGCAAAACTGTCTCGAGAGTTCTGTCCTGCTCCCGGGGTACCACATAACACAGGACAGACAGCAATGAATGTACACGGGGCACCGCAGTGCATTTTGGTGCTGCCATAGCACTGCCTCACCTTCTGGGAGACTCAATTTCTTCAACTACAAGGCAGGTAATGTTAGGCACTTCACAGAATTTTATGAAGACTCAAAGGAAACAAAGTAAAGTATCTAACCAAAAAGGAAATGGAGTATTATACACGGCAAAAAAGTGGCAGTTATCAAAACATTATAATTTAATTCTTTACAATTAAAAGGCAGCTGCCTGAAGTATGACTGTCTGAATATATCAGTCACCATATTCATGGTCTTATAAAATTGATGAAAAACGATGCAACAGAAATACGTGCACACAGCTATAGGGCAAGAAAGGGCCTCTTCACCTCTATTTTCAAGTGACATTATCCTTGCAAAGGATTCAATAAGACTGAGGTAGAGTGGGTTAACACAATGAAAACTAGAAGGTACTGACTTTTACTGCATGTGGAGTTACAAGTTCTTAAATATTACACATTTTCTAATATTTACTATTTCTAAGGTGATGGGAAGAAGTTAAGAGCTGTTCTTATTGGGCCAAGGTTGTAAAACTTGAAGTCACAGGGGAAATATAATGGGCTTCCTTGTGAAGCAGGAGCTGCTTGTCACCAGAAGTATTCAAAAAGGTTGGAGGACACCCCATTAGAAATGTGATAGAATTCATTACTACAGGGGTGCCTGGGTGTCTCAGTCGGTTAAGCGTCCGACTTCAGCTCAGGTCATGATCTCACGGTTCTGTGGGTTTGAGCCCCGCGTCGGATTCTGTGCGGAGAGCTCGGAGGCTGGTGCCTGTTTCGGATTCTGTGACTCCCTCGCTCTCTGCCCCTCCCCCACTCATGCTCTGTCTCAAAAATAAATAAAAAACAAACAAAAAAATTAAAAAAAAAAATTCATTACTACAATAGCCAAAAGGTAAGGAATCTAATGGTAGTCATCTGTTCAACACTCTACTTCTTCTGTAGTTACAAAACTCGGCACTGTACTTAAAAGACTCCCTATCTAATGACATTACAATATGTAACAAACAGGACAGAAAAGGGCGTGTCAGCACAGTGAGCAGCAAGGTCAAAGGCACAAGGGTTAAAAAAACAAAAAACAAATAAGTTAACCATCATGGTGTGTTTGAAGAGAGTGTAAAATGTGCCTATGTAAGTGGCAGGTGATCAGGCTGAAGAAGTGGGTGGGGTTTGATAAGAGGGTGTTAAGCGTCACATAAAGAAGCTTAGATTTCATTCTATACTCATCATCAGGACATGATGGTATGTGACAGAGTAGCAGGGGACAAAACAGAGCATGGATTGAAAATTAAAAGAAAAATGACATCACATTTGTGCTAAGACACATACCCAATTTCTAAGACTCCATTCTTTAATGGTCAAAACTCTGTACTTAAATAGATTTGATTTTAAATTTATGGAATACTGAAGAATAGGACTGCATTTAATAAAACTGAAAACAATCCAACACTTTTCATTGTTGTAGTAAATCATAGCAATAGACTACATTGTCTGAATTTCCATGGAAATCCCCTTGATTCCTAAGTAGAATACCAAATTGGCATAAAAGTGTCTTCACAACTGTCAGTTACTTGTAAGAAGCCAGGCAAACTTTCTAGAAACATTCCTTATTTGAGACTAAATAATTAAAAATCTTAATGGTTAAGATCCTGTCACATCACAACTTTTAGATACCATAAATATTTTCCTCACACTTCAAAAATTCTTGTCCCTGGCTAAAAAGGTCTTGAGATTTTCATTCGGAAACAAATCTCAAAATAGATGGTTTCATTGCTAGTAACAATTCAGACATTTATTGGTCTTTTGTAATGGAGATTACTTCTGTCACTAAACTAAATAACTACATGAGGTATGGCAGGGAGTGGTGGTTATAGATGAATGTACATTATAAACCATTTTTTGCTAAAGGTAATTATCCCTAAAATGTTATAAGAAATAAAAAGTCTATTACTATTAACATAGTTCTGAAATATGCTGACAATACAAATTTAAATAGCAAGAAGTCTAAGATAATGAAATGTGAATGTTAAAACCCCTTATATCTGTAGAGGTAACGCGAAGTGCTAAAACCTAGAGAGCTCAGCTTGGAAATGGAGAAAGCTGGAAAGAGCAATGCCCCTATGATTACAAGAAAAAAGTTGAACTACTGCTAATTAATGCCATTTTTGGAACCTATAAAAGAACTGAATAAGGGGCAAAACGATCTAAAACCAGAAACAGCGGGTACTTCCAGGGAGAGAGAGAACACTAGAGTCCGGGGAAACCCAGGCTTGTGAGGAACCGGTTCTGCAAGTGTTCTAGAAGATGGGCAAACATTTCTAATGAATTTTAACTTGATAAACAAGCAATGTCTTGCAATACAAGTAGTACATGACGCCAAATGTCACATGGTCACAACTGAGCCAAAGTTTCCGGTCTCCCTCCCTCCTCTTTCTCTCTCTATGGGATTGTGGGTGACTGTCTCCCATGCTCAATGGTTGGGCTGCAGTGTTTGGCAGAAATTAGTGATTTTTCAGAACATTGCAAGGTGCCCACAACTGGCACTAGTGTACTTTTTTGTCACTTCAAAGCACCTATGGACAGTCCCTTGCTTTTCTGTACATGAGTAACCTTAGAAATGTTTTGGTTCATTCTAGATCAGGCTGCCTGCAGATACAGACCCTTTTGTCTGCTGCCTCATTGCCAGTTACATTAAATACAGTTTTTGACAAGAGTTTATTAATTCTGTACTGTAGTCAACATCTGTACGAGTGTATGGAATGGCCCTCATGCAGAAAAAGATTCCATTAAGCCAACAGATAGCAGTGATTCCATTAGTGATAGTGGAAGTCGTCCTACACAATAATCCTCCTCTCTTTTGTCTCCCACAACAGCCACAAAGGTTTTCAAAGATAAGTGCAGGTTAATGTGTTTATTTTTCTTACTATTTTGTATTTTGTTTATTATTTTGTATTGTATTACAGTATTTAATAACTTTTAGATGAATATTTTTAGGTTGTAGAACAAATCATCTGAGTTTCCATTATTTCTTATGGGGAATTTTGCTTTGATATACAAGTACATGGATTACAAACATGTTTCCAGGTTTTACTGTATCTGTTTACCTGAAACAGAAATAGCTGGACAAGCCAGCAGGAAGATTAAGTTAATGTTTAACAAAATGCTACACGGTGGCTAGCACAGAAGTATGAGGCCCCTGCAGCCATAAACATTGGGGGAGGGGGCGTAGTATACTCTTACCAAACTTTTCTTCCATGATCCCTCCCAGGGTAGACTGGAGAAAATCTTGGGAATACCACCCATTTCCTAAAGCCATCCAAATACCTCCTATGTCTTCTAAAGAACAAAAGGATCGGTTTGTAGAGAAAATGGCTGGGGAGGAGGGGTAGGCACTGGTAGAAACCAACTGCAGTTGAGGGAGAGGAACAGAAAACAAAGTGTCTTACTCTCAGGGGAAGGTCAGGAACATACACTAGGCCCAGCATTACATTTGGAAGAGGGGCAGAAAGAACTGTGAAGTCAACAACCTAAACACCTAGGTTCATAGGACCAAACTTGGACTGAGGATTAATCAAAACTTCGAAGAACATCCTTCCTCTCATAACCACCCAGCCACATAAACGAGCACTAAGAAGAAAAATTAAAAAGGAATATAGCAAGGATTACTTCAAAGACAGATTTGTTCAGGGAAACAGTGCAAAGGACAAACCAAACACCGAGCAGAGAACACACTGAGAAAAATCCTCTGGCAAAGCAGCCAATACCCTACACACAAAGTATCACTAGAATATGGTGCACTGAGGGGAATCATAGGAACAACACACTTTAAAACAACCTCAGTCAGGACTACATGAACACAACCCCCACAATGGAAGTCTGGCAGAATGAAAAACAGGCTCACCCACAGCATAAACAATATTTCCCTCAGTACCTACTGTTCCGTACAATATGTATGGCTTTTAACCAAAAATGACAAGGCACTCAGGGGAAAACAAACTGATGAGACAAAGTGATCATTCAGCTAAATTCAGTATGACACAGATGTTGGCATTATGTAAAAATAACTACCATCAGTGCATTAAAGAGGCCAATTTAAAAGGCAGAAAATGTATAAGATCAGATAGTTTCAGCAAAGAGACTTAAACTCTGAGAAGGAAATCAAACAGAAATGGCAGAAACCAAAAACATAGTAACAGAATGAACAATGCCTTTAATGGTATGATCAGTAGTAGACTTGACAAATCTGAGGGAAGAATAAGTGAACCTGAAGACAGAACAACAGAAATTACCAAAAAGAATCTTACTGCAAATTTGCATACTGCACTTATTTCCTTAACAATTGACTTACTAAGTTTTCCATGTAAGAAACTTCTGTCTTCAAGACTGACACATCAAAACACTGAGGCGATAATGCAGAACAGTTAATAAGACAATTATTTACACTACAATCAAATAATTTTCCAAGTAGAAAAATAGAAATATAAAAATTATAAATTTATAAGCAAATTTTAAGAAAACTTGTAATTAAACAGTTCTACACCCTTTTTTATTATTTCTAACTCATATCACATGAAAATTTTATTTCATATTCTTTTTTTAGATTCCCTATAAATACTTTCATATCTACCACCAGGCATACTGATTATCAACAAACTGTGAGAAAGCGTAAACAAATTATAGATGTAGTCCTTTTTATTTCAAATTAGGGATATGTTAGTCTAAACAATTCTTCCTAAAAGCTCATGTTAAAAGTTAAACATATTTTAGACCTATTCAAAGTTATATTAATACCTCATGGCAAACTCCAGAAAATCTACCTTTAATAAGGTAGCTGATATACATAAAAATCATTGAAACTTTATTTCCATAAACAGATTTACTATTTTTAGATGGGGAAAAGTTGGTGTTATAATCTTATTTACCTGTTCTTGCTTTTTATTTGTGAGATTATATGCAGACTGTTAGCAATTATTATGGAGTTATTTTTTCTTCTTTAATGTGTATTTTGTTAGAATAGAAAAATCATGAGATGTTTTGTAATTTAAATTTGTTTTTAACTGAAGTATAATTAACCTAATGGTATTATATTAGTTTCAGGCATACAACATAGAGATTCATCAATTCTATATATATATCTCAGTGCTTATCACAATATGCATACTCCTAATCCCTTTTAGGTCTTTCACCCATTCCCCCACCCACTTCACCTCTGGCAACTACCACTGGCAACTACCAGTTTAATCTCTGTATTTAAAAAAAATTTTTTTTTTAAGATTATTTTATTTTGGGGGTGCCTGGGTGGCTCAGTCGGTAAAGCCTCCGAACTTGGCTCAGGTCATGACTCTTGTTTGTGGGTTTGAGTCCTGCATCGGGCTCTGTGCTGACAGCTCAGAGCCTGGAGCTGCTTCAGATCCTGTGTCTCCCTGTCTCCCTGCCCCTCCCCCTCTCATGCTCTGTCTCTCTCTGTCTCAAAAATAAATAAAAACATTTAAAAAAAAAAGATTATTTTATTTTTGAGAGAGAGAAAAAGAGGGGAGGGGCAGAGAGAGAAAGGGAGACAGAATCCGAAGCAGGTTCCAGGCTCTGAGCTGTCACCACAGAGCCCAATGTGGGCTTAAACTCCCAAAGCATGAGATGAGCTGAGCAGAAGTTGGAGGTTTAGTCAGTTTAGCTTCTGACCTAGTGATCTTTTCTTGGCTTGCTATTCTGTTTCACTGATCTGTTTTGATTACTACATTTGTATTTTATCTTGAAATCTGGGATTATGAGACCTCCAACTCTGTTCTTAAAATTGTTTTAGCTGTTTGTGTGTGTGTGTGTGTGATTCCGTGTGTGTGTGTGAGATTCCGTGTGTGTGTGTGTGTGTGTGTGTGTGTGAGATTCCGTGTGTGTGTGTGTGTGTGATTCCATACAAATTTTAGTACTATTTGTTCTAGTTCTGTGAACTTTTTTCTTAACTATGTATTAACAAATCAACAAGAATTCTTCATACAATTGGTCTGTTCTTTATATAACAGATGTACTTTGTGTGAATGTCATATGATATGGGTTAAAATGCTTATTCACAGCCGAACATCTCATTTGAGTTTTAAAGAACCCTGTGAGGCAGTAAATCTGGTGTTGCTTCCTTTTATAAAAGGTGAGAAAGCAAACAGTGGCAAAGTGATTTGGCTAAGGTTTCTCACTCTCTTAGGTGACATGAATCTAGAGTGGAAGTAAAGGGAAAAACATAAAAGGATTAAAATAAAGAGCTTCTATACACTTTTCCTGTGACTTTTCCTTTCATTTTAAGTTTGCCAAGCTATATAAAAACTAATGAAACTTCAAAGTGAGATCAGAAAACATTTATAATTTTCAGTAATTGGTATTGCTAGTATAATTTAATGCATAGCCTTATCAAGCCAAGTTGCCAGACTACATTTTATAGCACTAATTTTTAATCATTAATATTTTGATCTCCTTTAGGAATCTAATAAAAGCAATAAGCTCTCTAGTAAAATAATCACATGGACAGGCAAACTTTTGCATATGCTTTTGGTGGGGTCAAAGAACATCCTAAAAAACAGTGTAGAA
The DNA here is from genome assembly GCA_017311185.1 of Proteles cristata cristata. Lineage (NCBI taxonomy): Eukaryota > Metazoa > Chordata > Mammalia > Carnivora > Hyaenidae > Proteles > Proteles cristata. The sequence continues at coordinate 844,232 of JAESUZ010000008.1, read as the reverse complement.
TAGGTTACATGATTTCCAAATTTTGTACTAGACAAATTTGATTTGTACGAGACAAATCAAAGAGGCCCAACGGATCGTTAAGAGGAGCAACTAAGCAACTACTAATCTAATTAACACATATTTAATAAAGAGCTATTAAAACAGAATTCAGGGGCACCTGGGTGGCTCAGTCGGTTAAGCATCCAACTTTGGCTCAGGTCATGATCTCACGGTTCGTGGGTTCGAGCCACACATCAGGCTCTGTGCTGACGGCTAGCTCAGAGCCAGGAGCCTGTTTCAGATTCTGTATTTCCCTCTCTCTCTGACCCTTCCCTGTTCACACTGTCCCTCTCTCTCTCAGAAATAAATAAAACATTAAAAAATTAAAAAAAAATAAAAAACAAGAGAAAAACAACAACAAAAACACAGAATTCAGTCCAGGAAAACTAGTCAATCACATCAACTAAGTACTAGTCTGAAGTGTCAGAATTACTATCCATTCTATTTCTTTTAGTACTTCAATATTCACAGAGCTAATAACGCGAGACTATAGTCACACAGTTAAAAAATTGAGATGCTACTGCATCGATGCTTTCATTTCACATGTCGGTTAAGTTGTACAATCAAAACTTCACAGCAATGTCAGAAAGGGAAAAAAGCATCAGTCTATTATTTTCCTATCTCATAATAATCCTTCAACATATTAAGTTATTACAAGAGAAGCTTTTCATTAGAGGAACATGAGAGAAGCAGATGTTATTAAGATGCAATAAAAATTCAAAGACAATAACTTCCCGTTAACCTGTGATAATTAAGAGTCTATCTGAACTTACTGATAATGCGAAGTTGCCAAAATCAATGCAAAACATAATGTAGTAATTACAGTATTAGAAACATTACATTAAGAATGAACTGGTAAAGAATATGGGAACAAAAAAGTTCAGGTTTTAGGGAGACTTAAAAAATGATACGGTTTTTCTTGGCACTGTTATTTGTAAATTAGTCATATTTAGAAGTATAGTCTTTGAAAGGTGTTACAATTTGCTCAATAAAGATTTCTAAAAGTAGTCTAAGAAAATTCCCCTACAAAGCTTGTTTCTGCATTTTTTCAGCATCAATAAGGTTTCTCGTCTAAGGTAAGGTACATCTCACTGGTAGAGGGGTTCTCTGCTGGGGGCTAGTGCACACCCACGAGTAGAGGCAGTTATACTATTTGTGAATTTAGAAGCTGAATCAAGACAGAAATAATGCAAACCAGGGAGTTACTCACACAATGTTTTCATGAGTGTGTATACACTGGGGTAAAAACAAAGTTTCGTGTATTAGTGGGCCTACAGGTAAACTATATGGTCTTACTATAAGCATGTAAGTTGATTTTACTGGGGTAAAAACAAAGTTTCGTGTATTAGTGGGCCTACAGGTAAACTATATGGTCTTACTATAAGCATGTAAGTTGATTTTACATATGGCCACTGGGCAACAGAAAATCTGGTCTACAACCCCTTCAAATTAAAGAGGGAAATCGAGGTGCGTGGGTGGTTCAGTTGGCTGAGCATCCAACTTCAGCTCAGGTCATGATCTCATGGTTTATGAGTTCGAGCTCCACATCGAGCTGTGCTGACAGCTGGGAGCCTTAAGCCTGCTTGGAGTTCTGTGTGTGTGTCTCTCTCTCTGCCCCTGCTCCACTATCACTCTGTGTCTTTCTCCCAAAAATGAATAAAAATTTTAAAAAATTTTTAATAAAATTTAAAAGAAGGGAAATAAAACTCAGATATGTTAGGAGACTTACCTAAATGAAAAAAGCTAATTAACTGCTATAAGTCTTAATCCCTTTAATGAAATAGTAGATCCTGGAATTAAATTTCTTAAAATATATCTTCCAAATTCTTGGACTGAAGTAAAGCTCCATCACCAATGCCTTTGTATTCTTGCCTATCACATCTGTTTTTCTGTTAATTAAACTAAAACCACTAATCAAAAGTTGAAGTAAAGTACTTTTCTTAAAGTCTTTTATACAGTTGCACAGATAAAGTTCAAGGTTCTTAACATAGTCTAGAAAGATCCTTTAAAAAAAAAAATCACTCTTCTTCATCTACCATTTCATGTTTCCTCTCCCACTAGTCCTGTTATATCTTAGTAGCCTCCAAACACAGGGCTCTTTCATACTCTTAAGCTTGCTTTTGTACTTGCTGTTCCTTCTACCTAGAAATATACCTGGAATAGATGTGCATAACTTACTCAAAATACTAAGCAAGATAGGAGGACACATTAGATGCTCAAATATTAATTTTCCAACTTTTACATATTAATTTATTACTAGCAGTACTACCATTTACTGAAAAGTTACCACACATGTGAGCATTCATGTGCATATGTCATCTGCTTCCTAACAACACCTTAAGGTATTTAAATGTTCGTATTAACTCACTTCAAAAATGAGGAAGTGGACTCAGAAACGATAAGGTATTTTTCTTGGGCGTCACAGCTAAGAACAGAACCAAGGTTTACACTGAAAAATCAGATCTCAAGACTGTGCTACACGAAAACACACACACCTCATGTCCCTCTTCTCATCTCATCACCTCTTCCCTTACCTCCCCATCCCAGACGATCGGTGCTGTCAAGGTTAAGAGGAACTATAGTGTAAACACTGGTCTGTTTTTTAGAAATCAAAATCACAATAGATATCAAAAGCTAAAAAATATTCTGAACACTTTCATCTAGGTTTTCCCACACTTACAGAATTCTGTGTTACAAATATTGCAAGAGGAAAGGGGAAAAACAATAGGCCCCAAAACATTATGAACTATGAAAAACTTAAGAGGCAGCCTAAATGTTTAATAATAAAAGACAAAGAGTAATTCATAATAACTTCCACTAACATTATGACGTAAGGAGAGGAAATGCTTAGATGTAATTAGTATAAAAAGCCACATAAAAAATATACGTATAACGTAAAACTATTTAAGAAATGTAGGCCGGAGACTGGAGGACAAACGTCAAAACGTTAACTGTGGTTCTGTTTACATGCTACCATTACAGGTCAAATTTCCCTATTCTCTATTTCCTGAAAGTTCTTTATTAATGGAGGAAAATGTAACACTCTACAGCAGAGATGATGAAGGGATAAAGGAACGTCATCCCACGCCCCATGAATAAGATCTAACTGGATTTAGAGGATCCAAATGCAGAAGCCAAGTTTAGGCTTGGTCAGGCATCACAATAGGCAGAAAAGGAAATCTGTGCTTATTCTGACTGGTTTTGAGTGCTCTGATATACCACTTGTATATTTTAGCAAGCATAGGAGAAAACTGAGGAATTCAAACGCAAATGTTCATGCAAAGAACTAAAACCTCATGCTTATTTTAAAATGGAATTGCCACTTGGGGCACCTGGGTGGCTCAGTCGGTTAAGCATCCAACTTCAGCTCAGGTCATGATCTCACGGTTCGTGGGTTTGAGCCTCGCGTTGGGCTCTGTGCTGACAGCTAGCTCGGAGCCTGGAGCCCGTTTCGGATTCTGTGTCTCCCTCTCTCTCTGACCCTCTCCTGCTCATGCTGTCTCTCTCTCAGAAATAAATGAAACATTAAAAAAAAAAGTAACTGCCACTTATCTATCACACAGAAAGAACCATGGCACCTAAACTGGGTGGGAGAATCTCTTCCTAAGGGTTTATTCACACCGATTCAGGGCAAATAGTTTCACTCTTAATAACACACATTGATGTAAATCTTTATACCTAAAAAAAACACAAAACACACACAAGCTTAAAAGCAATTTATGTTTTTGATAAATCTCATCCAATAGAAAAATATACCTTCAAACAATTTACTAATATTATCAAAAAATAAAGCTGTTTCACCTCTTTAGTTATAGCAAATGGGGGAGTATAAAGTTAATACATTTAAACAAAGACATAACAAAAAACCAAAAACCAAAATAACCCCCAAGTTATTGCCCTTGAGAAGTGATTTTTTTCTTCATATCCCTAAAATGATGACTTGGAAAGTAGAGAATAAAAAAAGGAAAAAATAAGTAAAGGCATGCCCCTAATACCTAGAAAACAATCTCAACTCTGGTCAAAATTAAGTAGTTATCTTCATTCTGCTTCTTCATTACAGAAAGACTGAAACTTACTTTTAAACGTGGCGAGGATTCAGATGGGAGAGTGTAAAATCTGCAAGGCACCCAGGCTTTTTCTTACCAGTACTGTCCAGTGAGATCCCCAGAAGGGATCCTCGAGAACCTGTTACGCTGACAATAATTCATCCTTTCCAGGATGCCTGGGGGCATCAGTCTGTTGAGTGGGCGACTTCAGCTCAGGGCATGATCTCAGAGTTCGTGGGTTCGAGCCCTGTGCCAGGCACTGTGCTGACAGCTCAGAACCTGTAGCCCGCTTCGGATTCTGTGTCTCCCTCTCTCTCTGACCCTCCCCTGCTCACACTCTGTGTCCCTTTCTGTCTCAAAAATAAGTAAAAATTAGAAAAATTTAAAAAATAAACATTAAAAACATTTTAAAATAATTCATCCTTTCCACTTAAAGGAAAACATAGCTGTCAGATCTTAAAAATCCTGAAAAATATAGAAAACTTATAATTAAAAAGTCTTAAATCTTTATAAAACAGAAAACTTTGAGAAAATGAATATATTCCTCATAAAACAAGGACTTCTATTGAAGTCCTTTTTGAAACTGCAAGGCTAACTTATTAATTGGGAGAAGCATAAATTTGCCTTTTATTCTTTCCAGAATTCGGAATAACTGCTTTTAAATATAAATGCCCACATTAAGTTTCTGTAACAATTATCCATTCTTATTCATTGACATTTTGGATTACTCCAAACCACTATAGTCTTCCATTAGTACAAACATCAAGGATTATCACACGAATTGCAGGTATGTTGTTTAGGAAACAAACAATAGGAAAAGGCACAGGAGTATTACTTGTGAAACTTAAATTATTCTTGGCTGCTAAAAATAAGAATTATATATATTCAACTACATATTTCAAAGGCATTTACATAATCTGGGATGAAATAAAATATTTCACTTCTTATTTATCAGGTGAAAACACTACATGAGAATCCCTAAGAGATACAATAGTTTTTAGCAATTTTTTTAAAATAAAAAGATAGGGGCCCCTGGGTGGCTCAGTTGGTTAAGCAACCAGCTTCAGCTCAAGTCCCGATCTCGTGTTCATGAGTTGGAGCCCCCCATTGGGATCCCTGCAGTCAGTGCTTTGGATCCTCTGTATACCTCTCTCTGCACTCCCCCACTCTATGCTCTCTCTCTCAAAAGTAAACATTTAAAATAAAAAGATAAACTCCTGGGTCTCCTAAAATAAACCAAAGTTTGGAATGTTGTGAGGTATAAAAAACAAAACACTAAAAGCAAAGCAACTACTATTATTTTACTTTCCCAATCTCTGCAAAGCCAGCTCACAAAGATACACTTGGTGTGTCACAAAGCCACAGCTTTAGATACTTAGGATTTAAAATAGTAAATTAACAAACAGGAACTGAATCTTTAAGTCAGATTTACTTCCTAGATAATCTATCCTGAAAGCTTCCTATTTCTATCAGAGTTGAAGACCTTGAAGACAGGGGTGCCTGGGTAGCTCAGTCAGTTAAGCATCCAATTTCGACTAAGGTCACGATCTTATGGTTCATGAATTTGAGCCGTGCGTTGGGCTCTATGCTGACACCTAGGAGCCTAGAGCCTCTTTCAAATTCTCTGCCTCTCTCTCTCCCCCTCTCCTGCTCACACACGGTCTCTCCCTCAAAAATAAATAAATATTAAAAAAAAAAAAAGAAAAAAAAAGAAAAGACCAGGGCACCTGTGTGGCTCAGTTGGTTAAGCGTCCAGCTTCAGATCAGGCCATGATCTCATGGTTCACAAGTTCAAGTCCCACACTGGACTCTGTTCTGACAGCTCAAACCGTGGAGCCTGCTTCAGATTCTGTGTCTCCCTCTCTGCCCTCCCCCACCTGAGTGAGTGCATGCGTACATGCATTCTCTCTCAATCTCTCTCAAAAAGAAATCAAAAGATTTTTTAAAAAGTTAAAACAAAAAAGACCTTGAAGACAAACATTAGCATGATCAACTGTCTATTTAATTCTCAACAATGTGTAAAAACTCTGTGGTCATTTAAACCAAATGATTCAGATGAATTATCTGCCTTTATCTTTACCTTCTGGATAGCTATCACATTTCAAATAAATAATCTTTTATCCAAGTGAATCTTCTTTTCTTATCTAGAGTAAAAAAAGACTAATAAAAACGGGCCCAAAATGAAATAGCTTCCTTACAGCAATTATAATAGATTGCATCAATCTATATAATCAAATTATTTCTATGTTCAGCAATAATAACTTTCTACCATTCTGGAAATAACAAAGTCCAACTTCTGATAGTTTTATTTGAAAAAATGCATAAAATGTGATTTAAGAAACAGTGGAAATAAGGGAGATCTGAAAGGCACAAAACCCTGAGGGGTTCACATCAACAGAGAGCTGTCATGAGAACAGCAGTCTCTAGTGAGACTAGAGAAGTAAGATACAAGCATAGATTTCTTTTCCCCACATAGGATGCAAGTTTGAAATAGCAGGAAACATTTTTCTCATAAACAGTTGCTGTCGTTGGTAAATTCTGCTTTAACTAACAGCTAAGTATAGTCTTATTCAATTAGAAAATAAATAATCATGATACTTCATACATACATGTTAGCATAGAAAACCAACTTATGTAGTGTTCATTAAAAACTTTTAAGTCAAAGAAAGGATAGTCAATATTCACTCTTTGGCTTTCTACTATTACTAATATAGAAATTTGGTAGGAACTATCCAAAGATAAACATTTAGAAACCAAAGTTAAATCCCTTTCAATCTCAAAATATTTTAGACAATTTTAACTGTGGTGGGGTAGCACTGAAAAAATTATTTACACATATATTTTTTTAATGTTTGTTTATTTTTGAGAGAGAGAGCATGAGCAGGGGAGGGGCAGGTAGAGAGGGGGACAGAGGATCCCAAATGGGTTCTGTGCAGACAGGAGCAAGCCAGATGTAGGGCTTAAATTCACAAACCGTGAGATCATGACCTGAGCCAAAGTCAGATGCTCAACTGACTGAGCCACCCAGGCGCCCCCCTTATTTTTTAAGTTATTTATAGATTAATGGGATAATTCAGGATGTACTCTCAAATTAATGTATTTCTTTTTTCTGTTATATAAAGTAAAAGAAAAAAACAAAAACCAAACAGCTTAAAGATTTCTGTTGACTCTAGGTTTCAAAATGGGCATACTTTAGAAGGACAAACACTATTTCAAAAAACCTTGTTTAATGAGAAAAATTATAGGAACCATTCTAATGTAGGTCAAATTCCATTACAGTACATAAAAAATAACAATCGTAATATATTTAAAATGTTGATGAGCAGACCTGCTAAATAATATTTTGTTGACTGCATTACAATATTCACCATAAAAAATCTAATGCAACAAATGTTTTCACAGAAGCTGTCCATACAGTAGTGGACTTTAAGGTTAAGGAATATTTACACGTCATGTAATTCACTTAGAGAAGAAACAAATTACAGCTTTGCTTCAGTTTCCCAGCACCTTTCCTACCTCCCCACCCCACTCTAGTCTGCACACTGAGGGAAGAGTGGAGCACTTAGGAGGTGTGAGCCACAGTCTTCCTGGAAGTCAGGGTCCATGCTCAGTATCTTCTTTCTTTCCACGCCCAAGACAAGAGTTCATTCACATTGGCCCTCGTCCAGTCAGGAAAATTTTCTAAAGTGTTATAAATCATCCAGCTAGAGAAAAGAAGAAAGGAAAGGAAAGATAAAAGGAAAAGAGAAACAGAAATGAAGAAAGGAAAGAAGAAAGAAAAAGAAGCTCCCATGCTGTCTTCTCCATGTTCACTGAAGAATTCAGGATCAGAAACAGCTTAGAAGTGTGCAAAGCTAGTATGTATTAAAGGTTGATTAAAAAGACTACATTTTTTATTTGTGTCTTTTCCCAAGGGTGTAATGGAGCAGCAAAATCTAACAGATATTAGATATTCATAATTATAATTATTACCTTGTTAGCAGATGCTATTTTTGCCTTTTGGTTATTATGTCTAACAAATCTCTTTATAGTGGTAACACAAATCATCTGTTCCCAAACTTGAATATTCATATAATTTTCCAAGAAGGCCTGGGGAAGTTTTGAATTTAAGTCTCTACCCTGCTTCCTTCCTCCTCCTAAACAGGGCTTCATAGGTCTAAGAATAGATCCGTTTTCTTATATATACATATACACACACACACACACACACAAACCCACACACACACATATGTGTGTGTGTGTGTGTGTGTGTGTGTATATATATGTATATATATATATTGTGTGTATATATATGTATATATATATGTATATATATATATATATATATTTTTTCCCCTAAGACCCCATGGTGATTCTGATAATCGGTCAGGTTTCAGAATCACTGGTATAAATGATATTATTATAGACGCATTCTGCACTTTAATGAAAGCAGAATGGCTTTTTACATGTGCTTTAGTTTTATGCAATCAACTGCTTTAAACACAGTGTTTACTAAGCCAGAGAGGGTGCCTACCTCTCAGATAAAAACATATACATTGGAAAAATAAATGTTAAATCTTTTTGAAAGAAGAATAAATTATAAAATAGTAGCAATGTAGAAAGGGAAGAATAGGCTCTAAATTTAACAAAAATATTAAGCTAACTTAACTTCCCTATAGTTGTATGCACTTCCCTATAGTGCATGCACTAAAAATTTCATTGCTCTTGAAAATATGCAAAAGCCTCAAAGTTATCCCAAGGGGCAAATTGGTAATTATGAAATAATTACATAGGTATCCATGAATGCTGATGTCAGGAAAACTAGTTTTCTTAAACTGATGTAATCTTGATATTACCACTGAGTTTCAAGGGAGTCTATTAGATGTCAGAAGTATCTCCCAGCACTACTCTTTGGTTCCAAAATTAGTATTTAATTAATTATGCAACAAACAAGATAAAGGACAAGCCTGAAGACTGTATCATTCATTACGAAAATTATATACTAATTACAAATTATGTGCAAACAATTTACTTACTGCTAAGGATAATTAAAATTGAATGACAGTATTATCAAACATTTATATAGCTCTTACTCTGTGCCAAAAGCTATTCTAAATTCTTTATATACATTAACTTACTTTAACTTTATAATAATCCTAATAGATAGGTTATTATTATCATCAGCGCTTTATAGATGAGGAGGGGGCACCTGGCTGGCTCGGTCTTTAGAGTATGTGACTCTTAATCTCAGGATAAGAGTTCAAGCCCAGAGTGAGTGTGAAGCCTACTTTAAAAAAATATTTTTAAATATTGATGAAGAAATTGAAGCACAGGACAGCTGAGGGACTTGAGCAAGGTACAAAGCCACTATTTAGAAAATGTGATTGAACCTAGGTGGCCTGGTTCCATTGTCTATGCTCTTGTTCAATACAGTAGGATGCCTTTTTTCAGGGAATTTATAGGTGAGCAGAGGATAAGAGACATGAATACAAATAATACTACAAGGTAGTATATTAACTTATGCAACAAATTTTTTTTATATTTTTTTATTTTTGAAAGAGAGAGAGAGACAGAGCACAATTGGGGGAGGAGCAGAGAGAGAGGGAGACACACAATCTGAAGCAGTCTCCAGATTTCAAGATGACTATTTACACAGAGCCCAAAGTGGGGTTCAAACTTGAAAATGATGAGATCATGGCTCAAGCTGAAGATGCTCAACCAACTGAGCCACCCAGGAGCCCCTATTCAGTAAATATTTTTAATGGATAGGAATCATCAAAGATTTAGGTAAAGAAAAGATCTCTTGGCACAAAAACTAACACATATACAAATAGAATAGAATAGAGAATTCAGAATTGGACCCACAAATGTATGGCCAACTAATCTTTGACAAAGCAGGAAGGAGTATCCAATGGAAAAAAGACAGCCTCTTTAACAGATGGTGCTGGGAGAACTGGACAGCAACATGCAGAAGAATGAAACTAGACCACTTTCTCACACCATACACAAAAATAAACTCAAAATGGATAAAGGACTGAATGTGAGACAGGAAACCATCAAAACCCTAGAAGAGAAAGCAGGAAAACAAACCTCCTTGACCTCAACCGTAGCAATTTCTTACTCTACACATCCCCAAAGGCAAGGCAATCAAGAGCAAAATGAACTACTGGGACCGATCAAGATAAAAAGCTTCTGCACAGCAAAGGAATCAATAAAACTAACAGGCAACTGATGGAATGGGAAAAGATAGTTGCAAATGATATATCAGATAAAGGACTAGTAACCAAAATCTAGAAGGAACTCACCAAACTCCACACCCAAAAAACAAATAATCCAGTGAAGAAATGGGCAGAAGACATGAACAGACACTTCTCCAAAGAAGACATCCAGATGGCCAACAGACACATGAAACAATGCTCAGCATCCCTCCTCATCAGGGAAATACAAATCAAAACCACACTGAGATACCACCTTATGTCAGTCAGAGTGGTGAAAATGAACAAATCAGGAGACTCTAGATGCTGGCGAGGATGTGGAGAAACGGGCACCCTACTACACTGTTGGTAGGAATGTAAACTGGTGCAATGCCTCTGGAAAACAGTATGAAGGTTCCTCAAAAAATTAACAATAGAACTCCCCTATGACCCAGCAATAACACTGCTAGGAATTTACCCAAGGGACACAGGAGTGCTGATACACAGAGGCCCATGTACCTCAATGTTTACAGCCACACTCTCAACAATAGCCAAATCATGGAGAGAGTCTAAGTGTCCATCAACTGATGAATGGATCAAGAAGATGTGGTTTATCTAGACAATGGCATACTACATGGCAATGAGAAAGAATGAAATCTGGCCATGTGTAGCAACAATGGATGGAGCTAGAGGGTGTTACGCTGAGCAAAATAAGTCAGGCACAGAAGGACAGATACCTTATGTTTGCACATATAGGTGGATTAGGAGGAAGCTAATAGAGGACCATGAGGGAGAAGAAGGGGAAAAATAGTTGGGGAGAGGGAAGGAAGCAAACCATGAGAGACTCTTGAATGCTGAGAATAAACTGAGGGCTGATGGGGGTGGGGGAGAGGGGAAGGGGAGTGATGGGCATGGAGGAGGGCACTTGTGGGGATGAACACTGGGTGTTATATGGAAACCAACTTGACAATAAACTATTTAAGAAAAAAAAAGATCTCTTTAAGTGTTTTAGTTAAAAACACTTAAAAAAAGGTGTTTCATTATATAAAGTCTTATTTATTAGCAATAAGAATATAAAAAAATGTATTTTATAACTGAAAAAGAAGCTCTTACCTACCTAACTATAACTTTGAACAGATTCCTCTGGACTTTATTTCAAGGGAGGGAAATTAGGAAAATCCTTGTCCCAACATCCTTCATTCTAGAGTTACAGAAACTTTCATTATGATTCCTGGTGTTTCAGGCCACAAAAGAAAACATCCATCCTTAATAATCAATGCTTTTCCTGAGGACAGAGTATACATTTTTTAATAACTTTTGAAGAGCTAACGAGGTGTTAAGTGTCCTCTACAAGTACCACCTTTTCTCACTAGATATCCATTTAGAATTGGTGACCCAAGACTAGATAAGTATGTATAACGTGATTCAGAACTGATAAAAAAATGATGAGGGCCCCCTACTGTCTCAGGGAGTTACAATGTGCTTAGGATCTGCTTCCAACACAAAAATACGGTGTCCCTTTAAATAGCTATGATCAGAAAAGAATAGAAACAGTCATTTACATTCTTGAGTCAATTTATATTTTATTCCACTAGTTTTAAAGGGTCATGTCAACAGAAGGACCCACAGGTACAGAACACCTGTGATCTCCTTTACGTAGCTGCAATCTCTGAATAAAGCAGTAATAATAAAAAAAAAAGATATAACAGAAACCAAGAATAAATAGTACTGTCTCAAATTTATCTTAGCTTGTAGGGTGTGAGAGATAGTAGAAATGACTTGAATTACCAACACCAAACTGCCAAAGGACTGATTATAAAACAAAATCTCAATTCTGTATGATATTTCCCTTTCAATCAAGAATTTCTATTAAAAAAGACAATTTTCAGTATGTAAGGATACAATATGTACAAGTCAAAAGTTAAGGTTTTAGAAAATTGCTTATGGAAACAATTAAAAATGAGTACGTATTTACTTAACAAAATATTTCAAAATGGCAAAGATACTGGCATTACATCCCATGTTTCTGTGCACATGGCTTCTGGGAACAAAAGCAATGTAAGAAAACTTTATCTGGAAGGCAAACTAATTGTAATCAAAAGCTTTAAAAGTATTCATTTTCTTTAAATGGACAAATCTTGAAGGTTCTTGACCAAAGAACTAATCTGAAATTTAAAGATTTACTGCAAAAATATGTAAGAAGTATTCCAAGTAATAAAGTTACATAGTAGTAAAAAGTAAACATTAATATCTTTAACAAAGCAATGGTATGCCAGTTATGGTGAAACTTTAGAACAGAATAATACACAGTCACTGGAAATACTCTTTTCAAAATACATTTAGACCTGGAAAATGTTCATGATAAAGGCAAAAGGTAAAGAATACATGAAAAAAAAAAGGAGACTACATGGTAACTTATAAAATACTCAATTTTATTTAAAAAATAGTACCCATTAACAGAAAATGTTACTATTGGTTATTCCTGGAAAAAAATGACAATAGCCATTTTTTCTTTGTTTTTTTTGTAAATTCTCTAATATATACATGTATTCACTTCTATTTTTATGTTTATTTTTGAGAGAGAGAGAGTAGGTGAGCATGCATGAGTGGGAGAGGGGCAGAGAGAAAGGGAGAGAGAGAATCTCAAGCAGGCTCTATGCTATAAGCCCAGAGTCCAATGCAGGGCTTGACCTCAGGAACCATGATCTGAGCCAAAATCAAGAGCTGGTCACTTAACCAACTGCGTCACCCAGGCACTCCCCCATATATTCATTTCTAATTGTTTCTTTGAGTAATGAGCTACTATAATAATCATTTAGTAAAAACCCAAGAGATAATGTTCCAAGTTGATAATTACACTCTAGCAAAATGCTTGCCAAGGAAATTCACGCTGACCCCCCCTACACCCTCTTAAAGTTGCAAAAATTTTTCTCTAAATGAACTCTATATTAGTTAAAGATAATTATTTAGTTAGTGAATTATTCTGGCCATATCACTACTGCCTTCTAGGCATACACACTCCTTTAATTTGAGGACTTAGAGATGTCAAAGAAAGGAAGGAAGGGACGGAGGGAGAAAGGAAACAAAATTTATGTTAGTCCACATTAATGCCTGCCAAAAACTGTGAATAAATAGTATATTTCAGAAAGAAAGGTTGAAACTAGACTTGACATAGACCTGATTACCAAAGAAGCTTTATTAATCTACATAACGGCTATATCCAAGAAATTTCAGCAAATTTTATTACATCTGCACACAGTACCAAATAAATTATGGTGTACCTTTCAAAGTAGAGTTAGAAAATGAACTGAAATGACAGACTATTAAGACCCTCAATTTTCTATATTCAAAAGTATAAAGCTGACTGCTACCTATGTAAATGCAGCAAACCACATTTATTTCAAAGATTGTATAATCATTCAAATGGAAGATATTTGGATGTACAATCCTATACAGGTACAGTACACTTAAAAAGTTCTAGAATTTACAACTGTTTCTTCAAGTAAGTAGATAGTAAAGCTCTTTCATTACAGAAAGTTAAACATATGATCAATCAAGTTCTCCTCATTTATATTTAAAAAAACGACCAATGAGGAAATTAAATTCCAAATCCTAAACAAAGGTAAAATGATGTTATTCCTAATAGTTATTTCTCTCACAAATTCATATTTTAAATATCATGAAAATTACTAATGAATTTGGCAATGCAAATAATAAGATTTAGACCTGGGAGGGAAAAGACTAGTAATTTGGCAACAACAGAACATCTTTATATCAATAACTATAACCACTGAGGTTACCTTAGTTGAAATGTCTTCAAGTGAATTAAAATAACAAACTAAAAACAAATATAAAATAAACAATTGTGCATTCTTCAGTAGATAAGAGAATCATTACCATTTCTATTCTTGAGAGGACCTAAACTGCATGTGAAAATTCTTTTAAAAAAACAAAGTATTTTCACTACAGTTCAAATGAAACAGCTTAAAATTCCTTTGAATATTAAATATACTGGAGATTTTTGCATTTTAGTAAGAAGGCCAGAGCCATTACTTTTGCAAGACGAAGCTAAGAAGAAAGGACAGAAGAATCTGTCAGCAACCCCAAAAGTGACTGAGTAAAAGTGCTTTTAGACACAAGGAAAATACAGGAAGGAATAAAAATAGACAAAGGACAAAGTATTGTCCCTGAAATTAAAAGTAACATTAGAGATTTTTTGTCTTGGGGCGCCTAGGTGGCTCAGTCATTTAAGCATCTGACTTTGGCTCAGGTCATGGTCTCGTGGTTTGTGAGTTTGAGCTCCACGTCGGGCTCTGTGCTGACAGCTCAGAGCCTGGAGCCTGCTTCGGATGCTGTGTCTCCCTTTCTCTGCTCCTTCCCAGTTCATCCACTGTCTCTCTCTCTCTCTCTCAAAAATAAAATAAAATAAAATAAAATAAAACATTAAAAAATTTAAAGAAAACATAAAATAAAAACTGAGATACTGTCCTAAAAGTATATATCTAATTTGTATTTGTGCCTTTCCCTCTACCCCCATTGTTAATTTCTCAACCATTCTCTATAACTAAATTACTGCCATAAATAACAGAAAATCACATGCAATTTTTGTATTATATCATTAATTGAAGATTTTTAGGTCATTTTATGTCATTTTAGTTCATTCAGTAAATTGATATCCCACTCGTATTTGTCTAAAAACTAAAAATACTTTCAAAATTCAGCTATATTATAAGTGTACTTAAATTGATCTCTTATGATCAAAATAAAGCACAGAAAGACAATGAAATGTCTGGCCTCTTTAGAGACAGGTATTTCATATTGTAAGAAACTAAGTAATCTAGGTGAGATTAAACATGGTATTATGTTACTATACCCCAAAGCAGATCTCTATATTTCACTACCTCCAATTTCTCCTTCCTTTTTTTTCTTACAATCACTCTCCATCACACTTTTACTCCTTTCATTTTTTTATTCATCTCACTTATCTGAGTAGCATTTGACAAAGCCAAGCAATTCCTCCTTGAAAAGTTTTCATTGGCTTCCCAGGCACAAGTTTTCTTACCATAACCACTCTTTTATTCATTCATTCATTCACTCATTCATTGAAGAGAGGAGAGGAGGAGGAGGAGAGGAGGGAGGGGAGGGGAGGGGGAGGGGAGATACATAAGTGAGGGAGGGGCAGAAAAAGGGGGACAGAAGATATGAAGTGGGCTCTGTGCTCACAGCAGAGCCCCATGGCTCAAACTCACGAACCATGAGATCATGCCCTGAGCTGAAGGCAGCCACCTCACCGACAGAGCCAACCAGGCGTCCCAATAACTACTCTAAGTCTTTGTTGATTCCTCCTTGTTGCTTCAATCACTGAACACTAAAGTGCCCTCCAAAATAGGGTATTCATACTGCTTCTAATCTCTAATTAAATGTCATAAGCTTATAGCTCCCAATTTCCATCTCTGGCCCCACAATCTGCTGTGAACTCCAAACTTGGTCTATCTACTTAGAAGGCAAGTACATCTCAAACTTCGCATCTCTACTTTGTATTTTTAGTAACTTAAACAGCTAGTGTAAAAGTCAACCCCTATTCTCCTCTCAGACACTTCCCCTCAATTACTGGCAACTACGTTCCTAAAGTTATCTGGCGGGGGGGAAACCTCAGTGTATCCTAGACTTTTCTCTTCACTCTCTACGTGCATTAATTGGTTCCACATTCACAATAGGAACAGGATCGGACTGCTTCTCACTAGTATACCCGTGTTTTATCTTAGCTGGATTATTCCAACAGCCTTCCTGCTTCCATTCCTAACATCTCACAGTCTATTCTCTACAATATAGCCAAACTGATTTTCAAAAAATTCAAGTCAGATTGTATCATTCCTTTGCTCCAAACCTATAATGCTCCCAACTCCCAGCTGGTAAAAATCCAAGGCCAGACTTTGGAAAATGATGCTCTGTTGAAATGGTTCTTCTTTGCCACCCAGCTCACTGTGGTGCAGCAATGCTGGCCTTCTTTCTGTTCCCTTAACACCTAACACTTTCTTAACATCAAGGCCTCTGAACTGTTTACTCCACCCGAGATACTCTTCCACATTTAAGTGGGGATTCCGGCTTCATGTCCTAGTCTTTGTTCTTCGTCAGCTACTCAGGCGACTATGCTGCCACAGCTGAGCACCATGGCTCTCTACCCCAGGTCTCTCTGTCCCAATCTCCTGCTTTCTTTTCCTCCAGGTCATTTGTCACCTTCAAATATAATAACTTATTTATTTTGTTTTTTGTCTCCTCTGGCACATAAAAATTTTAAGTCTCCTAAGAGGGCCAGAATTTCTCTTACAGTCTTGTTCAAATTTATCTTCTGTATCTAGAACTGTGACTGCACATAATAAATATCTGTTGAATAAGTAAACAAAAGACTCTCTCGCACTTTCTGCCTCATCTAAAATAATGAAACGGATTTATTTTTCGTGCCTAATCGAAGTTGCTGTTCTATAAAAATCAAATTTAAAATAAATCTGGACTGATAATGGTGTGAGTTAGAGAACTTTTCTGGTCTAGGTAGCACACTTTAAGAACTTACTTAAAGGTTATCCTATGAACTACAGTATGCATCCTTTTCAGTCTAATAGTAATCAGTTTTCTCCTTCCCTGACAAGGCAAAGGCCTGAGAACACCTTAATTACATGTATCTTTCTGGCTTACGTTATTACTGTCAAATATTTAATTCTATGTGCTTATTAAATCCAATGAGGCATCACTGCTGTATATAGTCAATATGCATTTAGATTTACTGCATATTCCCACTTCTCTTCCTTTTCACCATTACTATTCCTTCATCTTTTTCCATTCCTTTCTGCATCTGGGACCTTCATCTTCATCTTCTGCATCTTTTCCTCCCACCACCGTAAAAAGATCGTTTCAGGTTTTCTTTAGTGCAGGTCTACTGGTAGCAAATGCTTCATATTTATTTATCTAAAAGTGTCTTTATGTTACCTGCGTCTTGAGAGATAGATGTTCACTGGGTAGAGAAATGAGACTGGCAGGTATTTATGTCCCTTTATACACGAACACCTGGCTCTACTACTTCTGGGTTCTGATGCTTCATGAGAAATTGGTTGTCAATCTAATAGCTGGTCTTTTTAAAACAGTACTTTTTCTCTGTCTTACTTCAATAATTTCCCTTCGCATTTTATTTATAGCAGTTTTATTATGACATATCAAAGGGTGCCTGTCCTAATAGCAGGGGTCACAGGATCAGACACAAGTGGCTTTAGTCTTGCACTGGGTTAATTAGTTTACAGAGGTATATGGGATAGGAAATCCAGGATGCACAACATCTGCAAACTCAGCAGGAGGCCAAGCAACTACACACACGCAAAGCTTCTTCACCTCTCCCGAACCGCACACACGGTTCACACGGCTGCCAAGGACAGTTATGGTGTGTGTGGTTCTAGACACAGAGACTCTGCCTTGGTTTCCTGTCAGTCTCTCATCATTCACTTTGGATAGACGTATGGCCAATATGCCAACTCACGGGTCTCTGAGTCTAGACGCAATACCACCGGTGGGCTTTCACAGCAAGTTTAAGAGATAACTAGTCTCTAGCAAGAACATTCCATGTTTGTCATAACTCTGCACGTTTCCGCCAGGTGTTACTATGAGAAGGCAGACTCAAGGTCAGGTTTCCAGGTAAGCCTAAGTCTCTTCATGGTCCCAGTATAATATTAAATCTTTACTCACATTGTAGAATTATTCTTTGCGGCACAAGGGCTCACTGGATCTCTGCCTTGATGTCTTTCATCAATTTTGTGAAGTTATCAACAATAATCCTTTCTAATACTTGCTTAATTGCATGATTTCTTTTCTCTCATTTTAGGTTTCCTATTGAGTATGTTAAACTTTCTTACTTCATCCTCTATCTTTTCTGTGTTTTTTCTTCATATTTGTCTCTCCATACTTCCTTCTGTACATTTTCTCCTAACTTACATATAAAAGTTCATTGATTTTCTTTTCAACTGTCTTACCTTCTGTACACTCCATCCACTGACTTCTTAGTTTTAATAATTATAATTTTCCACTTCCCTAGGATTTTCATTTTTTAAAATGCCTTTTTATGTCCCAGCTAAAATTTTCACTCTTGTCTTTTCTTTGTCAGCATGGTTATTTCCAAGCTATGTCTGACAATTCCAGTGTCTGGAGCTGCTGTGATTTTGTTTCCATTGTCCACTGCTTATGTGGAACTCATTAATAACGTCTTGCCTTGTCCTATGTATGTCTTTTATTGAAACCTAGTTACTGTTACTGGGCTTTTGAAAAATAAAATAAAAAAGTCTTTAGATGATTTTCTCCAGAAGATCTTCTTTCAAAGAGGATTTAATTTTAATTTTACTACCAATACAGAATCACTTCAATTTAATTTCAGGACAGGTATGATTGGAAGTTGAGCTGCAATCACCGTGAGAGGTTATCTTCTAGTGCTTTACCCAAGACTAGAGCCCTCTGGAGACCTGAACCAAAGTGAGTTCACCTCCACGGTGGTGAACACTAGACCCCAATTCTTGTGTACCTATGAAGCTACCAGAAATGCTCTCAGTCACTACACCAAGACTGGAAAATGCTCCCAGAAGAAAAGCATGCTCAAAAGCCAGGTTCACATTCCTAGGCTGGTAATTCTTTTCTATCTTGTTCACATTCCAATGCCTTCAGATAGGTTTCTGTTATTATTTTTAAAATAAATATACTTGGTCCAAGTTTTCTAGTTCTATTTAGGGGGAAGGTTAATACAAATCACTTAGTCTGCCATTGCTAAGACTGGAAGTTGAGTCACAGAACTTTAAATAAGATAGGAATGGAATATATCTAATTAAAGTTAAATAGTACCTGAAACTCAGAATTCCTAAAGTACCCACCAAGTTAAGAATTTTGTGATCAAAAAGAAAACCAACCAAGGAAGCACCCAAAGAGCTATTTTTTTAAAGATGATATTAGTGAGTGACTAATCAAGATAATAAAAACAATTATTTCTTCACATAACTTATGAGAACATTTATATTTTAAAATGTAAGAGTAAGTGACAAGTTTCAGAAAACTGTTCTTATTGATTTATTTTTTGCAACCTGGAAATGCAACTTTCTTACTAAGGAATTAAGTGTATTTAAACATTCTTCTTTTTAAAAAAATTTTTTTTAATGTTTATTTATTTTTGAGAGAGGGAGAGGCAGAACACAAGTGGGAAAGGGAGACACAGAATCTGAAATAGCTCCAGGCTCTGAGCTGTTAGCACAGAGCCCAACATGGAGCTCAAATCCACAAACCATGAGATCATGACCTGAGCTGAAGTTGGACACTTAACTGACTGAGCCATCCAGGCACCCCTTAAACATTCTTATAGAAGTGTATTTTGTAGGGAGGAATTTTGCTCTGAAATAGTGTTTAATTAGGTGTACACATAAGGCACTCTCCTTTACCTACATCAAGTTTTTTTCTTGCTAATAGCAGGTTGAGCTCAATGTTTATTGAGTATGTACTTCAAATGGTCATTAAGGAAAACAAGACACACTGTATACTCTAGAAATTTCCTGTCTTCTAGACGAGATATAAAGAGATGATGTGCTAATGCTAAAATAGAGATATGCACAGGATGCTACGGCTACACAGGGGAGACATTATATCAGTATGACACCATTCCATTGGTGACGTTTCAATCACTACCTAAAATGCCTGTTTCCTGTGACGATGCAATACTAAGCAAGAAAGAAAATGTGTTATCACGTATCGATTTGTATTTTAAGCTTTAAAAAGTTCACACATGTGAATATATATGTGTATATATATAAAGTGTTACAAGAGACATCAAGGTGAAAAAAACTGGTATGAAAACTTACCCCATCCGGCAATGCCCTCCAGCACACAGCACTAACAAATTCATTTGTATCATCTTCTTTTCGGTCTTTATCCAGAACACTTTTGACCGTATCAAACTTAAAAGTTAGCAAAGTCTTAGAAAGTCCTTTATAGTACAGGTAAAGAGAATTGTTCTCGCTTCCTGAAAAAAAAATTTTTAAATAAATCATTGTTTAGAATGGTAGAACTCAGAATTAGGATATCACATTCATAAGGTAATTATTATTCAATGTTTAAGCTCAAAGACAAATGTTTTATGGTTGAATTTGGAAGACTAGAGCACAGGATTTCCTGGGAATCATGTGAGAAAAAGATTCATAAAGAAAAGCTACACTTTACAAATCTAAAGAAATAATAATCGTTAAATAATACAACACTGATAACTGTAAGGCTGAAATTATTGCAAAAACCCACTTATAATAGCAGAGGTGTAAAAAAGAATAAAAACTTGTTATTATACCATGAATCTTAAATGATATTTAGAAAGATTTCTATCTAAGAGGAAAAAGAAAGTTATAGCACTTACAAAGGCAGATTTTAATAACATAGAAAACTTATGTCCCATTCTCCAATAAAGATATTACTCAGACAAGCAGTCTAGAAACCTATATTTTTGAGCAGGCTATCACAGTAGAATAATTGCAAGAGATTTGTTCTGGAAGGGTTTAGGTTATATACAACTTCACTAAATAAAGACCAAGTCACTTGAAAGAATTCATGAAAGTTCATATATTCAGGCATTAGGTGCATGTAGCATCTGAACAAAATCTAATATGACTTTTCTTATTTAAATTTGTATAAATTACAAAAGACAAAAACCCTAGAATAATAGATGAAGACTATCTAAAACTGCTTCCTAAAGAGAGCACTCTACAGAGCAAAATGAATAGCAAGCTTAAGACAATGTCTCTGAAATTAGGTCGTTAACAGAAATTAATATTTCCTTTTATGTAATATCAACAGAAATTATGTCACAATGAAGAACAATTACAAAACATATTTAACAGTCTCATGCTATTTCATGTGGACAGGATTTGGACTCAGTGAAGGAAGGAAGAACTAATGCTTCTTCCAGAACAATCTAATTCAATATGCTACTTTCTGAGCATACAGATCAGTTCCTGACTTGGTATGTAGTCTATGTCCATTGAATGCAATTTCAGTGACAAATTCCTGTTAGAAAGCTCCAGGAAAAGATGGTTTTACATACCACAAGCAATGTAATCACCATTGGAAGCGAGGCCTACAAAGTTTTTTTCATTGATGTGACCCTTGAAGGAACGTAGACAATATGGTTTCCCTACATTCCACAGCTTCAGTTGGCTGTCTGTTGAACTGTGGTAAACACAAAAAATTATAATGCATTTAAGATCTCATCATCTGAAACTCATCACTACTAAGAAGAAGCAATCCAGTTTGGTGGTTTAGAATGCAGACTCTGGAGCCAGATTTTCTGAGTTCTAATGCTCAATATACCATCAATTTGTTTTTGACCTTGGGAAAGTTATATAACCTTTCTGGCCTCAGTATTGTTCATTAGTTATGTGAAATACAATGACTGCTACATTATTGAATTAGATGAATTCTATCAGATATGAAAACTAAATTCATTTAAAAAGCTTTCAGTAGTCCTTGGACATTATAGGAAGTGCTTACTAATAAACATTAGTCATCAATACCATCATACCACAATCATCAAATAACAAAGTTCCACTGGGAATTGTGCTTAATTTTAGGGATACAATCTATGCCACCTGATTTACCCTTCAACTGTTGAACTGTATTGGTATACTAAATTTAAATGATTTTGACAGTTTAGTTCTACCTAAGGGGTAGAATACTATGAATGACTGGAATGGTCTATATAAAATAATTCATTTACTGAAATAATGTGCAAATGCAGGTATTTACCAAAAAATAATTGAATATAAAGATCACTGGTAATCCTATCATACAGAGACCTATCATACAGTCTTAGAAGTTGAGTAAGATACCATGTTTTTTCTTTTTTTGTTAGATAAATCCAATCATACCATACATATTATGTTGTAAATTGCTTATCTCTTATTCAGTAATTTGCTTTATAATTTTTCTGTAAAATATACTTTGATATCTTTGGTAATGACTACATAATAAATCATGTTTTCTCTTACTGTAACATTCACAGAATAGGGCACCATGCTGACTGTTTTACATTCATTACTTCATTTAAGGACACACAATGTCATTTCTATAATTAGCTTCATTTTAGAGACGAGGCAACTGAGAATGAGAAGGTTAAGGACAATTTCAAGATACCAGTTAGTAAATAGCCCGGCCAAGATTGAAACTGTCTTACTGCAGAGGCCGAACTCCAGCTCTTTAAATACTTCTCTATTACTTCTCATCAATTTTTCAGTAGAAATTTATGTTGTTTTAAATTTAGTTTTTTGCTTCACAATGTTGCATTAAATATTTTTTATGTATATGTAAATATATATTTTTTTTATTGGCCAAGAATCAGAGGTTGTAGCAATATGTATATTTTAATATTACTTTTTAATATTTCCAAATACACTTGTGGATAAACTTATTCTATAAAGTTCTAACCCGTAAATATGTTCAAGAAAAAAAAATCATGACTGATAAAAGGTCAAGAGATTGGTGAAAAATACAAACAACATATCCACATAATAAGATCAATTAAAATTTCCCAATTTAGACAAATAAGTATACATGTATTTCAGCTAGCTGAAATTCATTTAACATTTATAAATCAAAACTGAAAAGATTTCTGCCATACTGTACTATCCACATTTGAACCTGAATAAAATTTTAGTTATTTACTGCCCATTACTACTCCTAAAGATGGGATACATTTTGATTGGTTAACACCAATTTAGGTTTGTGAACTAATTACCTATGTTACCTTCCCTTGGAAACCTCAGTTCTCACTTTTCTCCCCATGTTTGAAACTTAGTTCAAATTGCCTTGCTTAAGTCAACTCAAATTACCAACTTCTTATCTAGAGCAACTAGTACAGAAGATGAGGAGGGAGGTGCCAAGTGTTTAATACCAAGGCACTGTCATTAATAATCTCCTAAGATTAGAGATTAGAAAGTAAGTGAAGGAAAAAAAAAAAAAACTAAGTGAAAAGAAGAAAACAAGGTATCAGTAAGCATGAAAAGAAATAATAGATATGAAAAAGAGAGAAATTAAGAAAGGGTATTTACTAAGGTAACATAAAATAAAAAGAAGTATGCAATGAATGATAGAAAGAAAGGGCCGCCTTTGTTAGAAGAACTTTGTCAGTGATATGTTAGCAACCAAGATTTACTTTATCTGGTTGGTCTCTTGTTAACCTTCGAACAAAATAAAAGCTTACAGTATAATTCTCTACAGTAAGGCTTCTCAAAGGGTATTTGTCAAATATAAGCAACCATGCTTGGTTCTTTTCAAAACATATTTCAAACTCAGCTTGAAACCATAGGGACATCAAGTAACACAGAATCAACCAAGTATTACTTAAAATCAAAAATAATACTATACTGTACTGCAATGCAGATAAACATACAATAACATTAATTGATGTTAATAAATGAAATATTTCTCATTGTACCATATTGACTATGTTGATTTTCTCTTATGGAGAAGTAGTGGCTGAAATCCAATCTGAAGTTCAAATGTTGAAAGGGGGTGTGTGTACATTAAAAACTAACATCATCAAGATGTTATTCATAAACAGCATATAAAAGTGAGAAATACAAACCATAATATACAAGTATTTTAATTAGACAAATTATAAAAATCAACTATTTATGAAAAAGCGCATATAGGCATATAGCACCGTGTCACTCTTTACAGATACCCACAGTGACATTATAAAACTGGCCAATGACGACAGAGCTCCATGTTAAGTTCAACCTCAGAAGAGTGATACTCACGCAGACACAATTTCCTCACCACTCACAAATTTTGCGTAAGACACTGCTTTTCGGTGTCCTTTGAATACCATGATTGGCTGTTTAGTGTTACGAAGATCATAGTAGTGGACACAGTGATCTAAAACAAACAAAATAAAACACAATAAAAAAGAAAAATGTAGTAAATGGAGAATGGGAAGCAAAGCTAACTTTAGCTGGTTTTAGTGTCTTTCATCAAATGCTTCAGGAACAATACCAAACCTGTAACAGCAGTAAACTAGATGCTATGATTCATTTGTGAAGACCAGGAAAATATAGTGGGTTTTCTGTTTTGAATCTAGGAAAATATGACTGCATAAAAAAGTATATTATACACATATGCCAATGTCAGTATGAAAGGGAGTTAGGCTGCTATTTCCAGTGATCCTGGCTCTAGAATCAGAGTATTAAAGCTTCAAAGTAACTGAAAAAAATTTAAATATCCTCATATTTTAGATGAACTTATTTAAAAAAGGTAATATAACAGTTTAGGCTTCTGGTTAAAGACAATAATGCTACCTAATTTTATTTCCCACATTTGCTTTTTTTTTTTTTTTAATTTATTTCTAGGAGAGAGAGAGAGAGAGAGAGAGAGAGAGAAAGAGAGACACACAGCATGAGCAGGGGAGGGTCAGAGAGAGAGGGAGTCACAGACTGAAACAGGCTCCAGGCTCTGAGCTGGTAGTCAGCACAGAGCCCGACGCAGGGCTCGAATCCACGAGATCATGACCTAAGCGAAACTCGGACGCTTAACTGACTAAGCCACCCAGGCGCCCCTCCCACATTTGCTTTTGAGAAAATACTTTCTTGAGACACATTTTGCATATAATAAAACCAACTTATGGTAAGTATCCAAGTCAATCATTTTTAGTAACTTAAGCCAGTGGTGTGACGATCTCCACAAATCAGATTTAGAACATCTTCCTCATCCCAGTAAGATCCCTCATGCTCATTTATCTCCCACTGCCCTAGGCAATCACGATTATCTAACTTTCTCTATAATTTACCTTTTCTGGGTATTCTATAGACATGGAGTCCCATAATACATGGCTTCTATGTATGGCTTTTTACACTTCATATAGTGTTTTTGAAGTTCATCCATATTTTAACATGTCAAGCTTTTTTTTTTTTTTTTTTAATGCTTACTATTTTTGAATGAGAGAGAACATGAGCAGGGAAGGGGCAGAGATGGAGGGGAAGAACACAGAATACCAAGCAGGTTTAAAACTGTCAGCACAGAGCCCAATGTGGGGCTTGAACTCAGGAACTGTGATCATGACCTGAGCTGAAACCAAGAGCTGGACACTTTAACTGACTGAGCCACCCAGGTGTCCCATCCCGACAGTTCATTCCTTGCTACTGCTGAATAGTATCCACTATACGGATATACCACATTTTGCCTACCCACTCACCTGCTGAAGGATATTTGTTTCCACTCTTTGGTTAAGAAACTAATGTTGCTATGAACAATCACATTCCAGTCTTTGTGAGGACATGGATTTGGGTCCCAGGTAGAGATCTAAAAAGTGTAATTACTGTGTCATGTGACAG
The DNA here is from genome assembly GCA_017311185.1 of Proteles cristata cristata. Classification (NCBI taxonomy): domain Eukaryota; kingdom Metazoa; phylum Chordata; class Mammalia; order Carnivora; family Hyaenidae; genus Proteles; species Proteles cristata. The sequence continues at coordinate 818,588 of JAESUZ010000008.1, read as the reverse complement.
CTTTGTATTTTTAAGAAACTAACAAACTGTTGACTTTACCATGTTACATTCCTACCAGCAACATATGATGGTTCCAGTTTCTTTACGGGAGTTCTTGGAAAATTCTGGATACAACTTTTATAAAACAAAGGTTTTACAAATATTTTCAACCATTCTGTTGCTTGCCTTTTTTATTTGCTTAACAGTTTATTTTGAAGCACAGAAGCTTTGCACTTTGAGAGAGAGACAGAGAGACAAAGTACAGCAAGAGAGGTGCAGAGACAGAGGGAAACACAGAATTTATTTGAAGCAAGCTTCAGGCTTTGAAGCACAGCACAGAGCCCGACGTGGGGCTCAAACACAAAGACCAAGAGATCATGACCTGAGCCAAAGCTGGGCACTTATCCAACTGACCCACCCAGGTGCCCCAAAGCTTTGAGTTTGGATAAGGTCCAACTTATCATTTTCTTTCTTTTATAAACTCATAAAACACTTTGACTAATCCAAGGTCTTAGAGACCTTTCCTCAAAATTTCTTTTTTAAAGTTTAATTATTTACTGGGTGGGTGGGAGTGGAGGGGAGGAAGAGGGAAAGAGCATGAGTAGGGTAGAGGCAGAGAATCCCAAACAGATTCCCCACAGGCAGTGTGAAGCATGACCCAAGGCTCAAACCCACAAACCATGATATCATGACCATCAAGAGTTGGACACTTAACCGACTAAGAAACCCAAGAGTCCCTTTATTTTTTTCTAAGATTGATTGTTTTAAGTCTTACATGTATGGTTTTTTTTTTAGTTTATTTTTCTATATGGTGAAGTAGAAGCCAAAGTTCATCTTTTTGCATGTGGATGGAGATGCATCCAGTTGTCCAGGCATAATCTGAGAACAAACCTCTTCTCTAATGAACTACTGTAATACCCTTATTGAAAAGGAATTGACTTCTTGATTCTACTTTTTTATTTTTTTAATGTTTTATTTATTTCTGAGAGAGACGGCATGAGCAGGGGGAGGTCAGAGAAAGAGGGAGACACAGAATCTAAAACAGGCTCCAGACTCTGAGCTAGCTGCCAGCAAAGAACCCAACGCAGGGCTCGGACCCATGCACCCTGAGATCATGACCTGAGCCGAAGTCAGACGCTCAACTGACTGAGCCACCCAGGCACCCCTTGACTTCTTGATTAACTCTAATCAACTGATCTACATATGTCTTACTTCTGCCAGCACAACAAAGTCTTGTATAACTGTAACTTTTATTTTAATATTAAAAAAAAAAATTTTTTTTTGAGTGACAGAGGGTAGAGAGACAGCGCTGGCACACACGAAAGCAAGGGAGAGGCATAGAGGGAGGGAGAAAGAAATCTCAAGCAGGCTCCACACTGTCGGCGCAGAAAGGGATGCAGGACCCTAACTACTGTGAAATGGTGACCTGAGAAGAAAAGAAGAGTCTGATGCTTAACGGATTGGGCCAGCCAGCGTTTCTAAGATACTGTGGTTGTTGTTGTTTTTTTTTTTAACTTACATCCAAGTTAATTAGCATATGTATAATAATGATTTCAGGAGTAGAATCCAATTATTCATCCCCTTCATATAACACCCAGTGCTCATCCCAACAAATGTTTTTTTTTTTTGGTCAAATCATTTTTTTTTTCTTAAATAGTTTATTGTCAAGTTGGTTTCCATATAACACTCAGTGCTCATCCCAACAAGTGCCCTCCTCCATGCCCATCACTCCCCTTCCCCTCTCCCCCACCCCCATCAGCCCTCAGTTTGTTCTCAGCATTCAAGAGTCTCTCCTGGTTTGTCTCCCACCCTCTCCCCAACTATTTTTCCCCTTCTCCCCCATGGTCCTCTGTTTAGTTCCTCCTAATCCACCTATACGTGCAAAATATGGTAGCTGTCCTTCTCTGCCTGACTTATTTCGCTCAGCTTAACACCCTCGAGTTCCATCCATGTTGCTACACATGGCCAGATTTCATTGTTTCTCATTGCCATGTAGTATGCCATTGTCTAGATAAATCATATCTTCTTGATCCATTCGTCAGTTGATGCAAATTTAGGCTCACTCCGTGATTTGGCTATTGTTGAGAGTGCTGTTATGAACATTGGGGTACACGTGCCCCTATGCGTCAGTACTCTGTGTCCCTTGGGTAAATTCCTAGCAGAGCTATTGCTGGGATATGGGGGAGTTCTATTGTTAATTTTTTGAGGAACCTCCACACTGTCTTCCAGAGGGGCTGTACCAGTTTACATTCCCACCAACAGTGTAGGAGGGTGTCCATTTCTCCACATCCTCGCCAGCATCTAGAGTCTCCTGATTTGTTCATTTTAGCCACTCTGACTGGTGTGAGATGGTATCTCAGTGTGGTTTTGATCTGTATTTCCCTGATGATAAGGGATGTTGAGTACTGTTTCATGTGTCTGTTGGCCATCTGGATGTACTCTTTGGAGAAGTGTCTCTTCATGTTTTCTGCTCAACAAATGTTCTTCTTAATGTACCCTTGCCCTTTTAGCCCATCCCCTTACTGACAACTCCTCCAGCAACCCTCAGTTTGTTCTCTATATTAAAGAGGCTCTTATGTTTTGTCCCTCTTCCTGTTTTCATATGATTTTTACTTCTCTTCCCTTATGTTCATCTGTTTTGTGTCTTAAATTCCACAAATTAGTGAAATTATATATTTATCTTTCCCTCACTAATTTCGCTTAGCATAACACCCTCTAGTTCCATCCATGTAGTTGCAAATGGCAAGATTTCATTCTTTCTGATGGCCAAGTAACTCTATTGTATACATATACCACATCTTCTTTATCCATTCATCCATCGATGGACATTTGGGCTCTTTCCATACTTTGGCTATTTCGACAGCACTGCTATAAACATTGGGGTGCATGTGCCCCTTCGAAAAAGCATACCTGCATCCCGTGGATAAATACCTAGTAGTGAAATTGGTGGGCCATAGGGTAATTCTATTTTTAATTTTTTTAGGAACCTCCATACTGTTTTCCAGAGTGGCTGCACCAGTTTGCATTAGCACCAACAGTGCAAAAGAGTTCCTCTTTCTCTGCATCCCTGCCAACATCTGTTATTGCCTGAATTGTTAATTTAGCCATTCTGACAGGTGTGAGCTGGTTTCTAATTGTGGCTCTGATTTGCATTTCCTTGATAAGTGATGTTGAGCATTTTTTCATGTATCTGTTAGCCATCTGGATGTTTCTGTGTAGAGGGGTCTATTGATGTCTTTCGCCCATTTCTTCACTGGATTATTTTGTTTTTGGCTGTTGAGTTTGATAAGTTCTTTATAGATTTTGGATACTAACCCTTTATCTGATATATTATTTGCAAATATCTTCTCCCATTCCATCGATGGCCTTTTAGACTTGCTGATTGTTTCCTTCACTGTAAGATTTTAATTTTGATGAGGTTCCAATAGTTCATTTTTGCTTTGGTTTCCCTTACCTCTGGAGATGTGTTGAGTAAGAAGTTGCTGTGGTCAAAGTCAAAGAGGTTTTTGCCTGCTGTCTCCTCTAGGATTTTGATGGCTTCCTGTCTTACATTTAGGTCTTTCATCCATTTTGAGTTTATTTTTGTGTACGGTGTAAGAAAGTGGTCCAGGTGCATTCTTCTAGATGTTGTGGTCCAGTTTTCCCAGTACCATTTGCTGAAGAGACTGTCTTTATCCTGTCGGATATTCTTTCCTGCTTTGTCAAAGATCAGTTGGCTGTATGTTTGTAGATCTATTTCTAGGTTCTCTATTCTGTTCCATTGACCTATGTATATGCTTTTGTGCCAGTACCATACTGCCTTGATGATTACAGTTTTGTAATACATCTACAAGTCCAGAATTGTGATGCCTCCAGCTTTGGTTTTCTTTTTCAGGATTGCTTTGGCTAACTGGTGTCTTTTCTGGTTCCATACAAAATTTAAGATTGTTTGTTCTAGCTCTTGAAGATTTTGTTTTTAAGTAATTTCTATACTCAATGTGGGACTTGAACCCCAAGATCAAGAGTCTCATGTCTGACTGAACCAGCCAGGTGCTCCAAAACTGCAGCTTTAGAATTCTGAAATTCAGTAGAAAAAGTTCTATAATTTTGTTGTTTTGATAATTCCTGTCCTTTAGCATTTCCATATAAATTTTAGGATTAGTTTATCATTTCTTGGAAAACAGCCTGCTGGAAGTTTTACAGTGACTGAGTTGAATCTACAGGTCAATTTCAGGAGAATTACCATCTAAACTATATTAAGTCATCCAATCTATGAACACACTGTCTCTGCATTTATCTTATTTAATTTTTATAATGTTCAGTGTATAAGCCTTGCACTGACTTTAATAAATTTATTCCTTAAGTATTTTATTCTTTTTGATGTTATTCTGAACAGAATCATATTGTTATTTTGGATTGTACATCGGTCATGGATAGAAAGACTATTTTTCATACCGATTCTGTGAGCCAGCTAACAATTATTAGTTCTAATCCTTTTTCCCCTTTTTTTTAAGATTCCTTAAAATTTTCTACTATGGGATGATGTCACCGCAAATAAAGCCAGTTTAATATTTTCTTTCAGATCAGGACATCTTTTATTTCCTTTGCTCCCGTGGTAGTATTAGCTAGAATCTCCAGTACAGTTTTAAGCCACAAAGGCAAAAAGTGAATATCCTTGCCTTGCTCCTAATTGTAAGGGGAAGTATTCATCTTTCACTCGTAACTATGACATTCACTTGTGGTTCTTCACAGAAACCGTCTGTCAGATTGAGGAAGTTTCCTGCAATTTATTTGTTAAGCATTTTAATCATCAATAGGTATGGAGTTTTGTCAAATGCCTTTTCTGTCTTTATTGGGATGATTGTGTGGTTTTAGCTCTTTATTCTATTAGTATGGTTTATTACATTAATTGATTCTTGGATGTTGACTAAATCTTGTACTCCTGGGATAAATCTCACACTGACATAGTGTATAACCTTTTAAATATGCCACTGAATTTGGTTTGCATGAATTTTATTCAGGGAATTTGCATCTATATTCTTGAGGAATACTGGTCTCTTTTTTGATTCATGTGATATTTTGGGCTTCTGGTTTTGAAAAGTCTTCAGGAAAGAATCTGAAGTACTAGAATAAATTTTTACCATTTCAAAAAGTTTACCAGTGAAGAGATCTGGGCCTCTGCTTTTTTTCGTAGGAAGATTTTTAGTTACAACTCAATTTCTTTCCTTTTCATAGGTCGATTCAAATTTTCCACTTCCCCTGAGCCAATTTTTGTAATAGATGATGTTTTAGAATTTTTTCACTTCATCTATGTTATTAACTTGGCAGACAGTTGTTCCTAGTGTTCTGCTGTAACTTTTTTAATATATGAAAGGTCAGTGGTAGTTTCCCTTCTTTCATTCTTAATTTTCGTGACCTTTTTTTGTCTACCTAAAGGTTTCCCAATTTTGCTGCTTTTCAAAAAACCAACTTTTAGTTTTACTCATTTTCTCTACCTTTTTTGTTTACTATTTCATAGTTTCTACCCTATTATTTCCTTCCTTCTGCTCGTCTTTGGCTTGGTTCTAGATTTTTATGGTGAGAGCTTAGATTATTAAGATCTTTCTCTTTTTTAATATAAACACTGAAGAAAGGCATTTCTTCTAAGCACTGCTTCAGCTGCTAGCACAGGTTTTGATGCATGTTTTCATATACATTCACTTCAAAATACTTCCTGATTTCCCTCATTTCTTCTTTGACTGAAGTGTTATTCAGAAATTTCCAAATATCTATGGATTTCCCAAATTAATTAATTAAATGTCGATTTCTAATATAATTCCATCTTAGTCAGAGAAGATGATTTTTGCTACTTCAAATTGATATGAAATATATTTCAAGTTGATTAACATATATTATATTACCTCATATAAGATCTATCCTGTAGAACATTCCATGTTTGCTGGAAAAGCATGTATATTCACTCTACAGTTGTTGAGTGGAATGAGTCCTACATGTGACTGTTTGGTGACACTGATACCACCATGCAGGTATTCTGCACACGGGCTGCTTTTCCGTCCAGTTGTTCCACCAATTATTGAGAGTAAAGAACTTAAATCTTCCAACTACTTTCATTGAATTGTCTATTTCTCCCTGCAAGTCTATAAATCACAGCTTCATGTATTTCAAAATAGCTTAAGTGTACATATATAATGATCACTTTATATCTTGCTGCTGAATTTATCCTTCTATCATAAAATGGCTTGCTTTGTTTCTAGCACCAAGTTTTACTTGCAGTCCATCTTGTCTGATTTAAATACAGCTATCTCAGCTGCTTCTCAGCTACCATTTGCATGAAACATCTTTTTCCATCTTTTTACTTTTAATCTATTTGTGTTTTTGAATCTAAAGTGTATCTTATAGACAGTATGTCATTGTTTCCTATTTTTTTTCCATCCATTCTGCCAATCTCTGCTTCATGGAGTGTTTAATCCACTTACATTTAACAATTATTTATATTATATGACTCATACCTGCAATTATATTGTTTCTCCTACATCTTTTTTGTTTCTATATTTCTCCCTTAGCCTTTTTTGTATTAAATAGCTACTCTCCAGGATAACACTTTTGTTTCTTTGTTGCTGTTTTCTTATTATATTTTTTAGGAGCTATTATTAACCATTATTATTAACCACTATTATTAACCATTATTTTCATAGTGGTTTTCTGGGGATTATAGATTATAATTAGCATGTGAATTTAAGAAAATCTAGTTCAGATCATCACTAAGTTCATTTGAATATTATGTGGAAGTTTTGCTCCAATATAGCTCATCCCCTCCCCTTCCCACCCCATCCTCTGTGCTATAGGGACATACGTACTACATTGTTTTAGGATAATAAGCCCATGAACACAATTTTGGAACTCCTGTTTTACTCAGTTGCCTTTTAAGTCAGTTAGAACTGTTACCAAAAATACATTTAAACTATCTTTACCTAATGTTTTTTATTACTCTACATGGATTTTCATTACTACCTCATATCCTTTCCCTTCAGCCTTAAGGACTGTCTGTAGTATTTCTTGTATGGTAGGCATGCTACAAAAGAACTTGCTCAGTTTATGTTTATCCTGAATGACTTAAACTCTATTTTTTTCATGGATTTGTTTGCTGGATATAAAACTCTTCTGACAATCTTTCGTTCAGCATTTAGAATATATCACACTGCCTTCTGGCTCTCATGGTTTCTGATGACAAACTGTTAATCTTAATGAGGATCTTTATGTGCTGAATTGCTTTTCTATTGCTGTCTTCCAAGATTCTCTCCCACCCTTTGGCTTTCAGTAGTTTGAATTTGAGCTGTTTAGGTGTGTATGTCATTAAGTTTATCCTACTTTGAGCTCACTGAGCCTCATGGGTGTGTAAACTGATGTTTTTCATACAATTTAGAAAGGTTTTGGCTACTTTTTCCTTAAATATTGTTCCATCCCTTTTCCTAGTCCCTTATTTCCTAAGAGTCTGTTTATGCTGGCATGCTTACTGGGGTCTCACAGGTTTCCAAGGCTCTGTTCATTTCTCTCCATTCTTAGCCTGTATAATCACTACTGACCTAACTCCAAGTGCATGAATTCTTCTGCCAACTCAAATTTGCTTAGGAGTCCCTCTAGTGAATTTTTCATTGCAGTTATTGTACTTTTCAACTGCAATATCTCTATTTGTTTTTCTTCTATTTTTCTTAATAGTCTCCATTTGGTGAGACATATTTTTTATATTTCCCTTTCATTCCTTAATTATGATTTAATTCATTGAATACTTTTATAACAGCTGCTTGAAAGTCTCTAAGTAAACCAAACATCTGTGATAGTTTCTACTAACTCTTCCTGCTTCTTTGCACATCCCATAGTTTTTTGTTTGTTTTTTTTATAAAAAGTAGACATTTTAAATAATAAAATGTAACCCTGGAATCAGGTCCTACCTCCCTCTCTTGGGACTTTTGTTGGTGGTGTTGTTGCCACTTATCAGTCTAGAGACTTTTCCAGAAGTGGCTCTAGTCTGTAAATCCCTGTTGTATGGAACAACCTAAGTCTTACTTGGTTCCTTTTTTTTTTTCTTTCCTAATGTTTATTTATTTTTGAGCGAGCGAGCGAGAGAGAGAGAGAACGAGAGAGCATGAGTTGGGGAGTAGCAGAGGGAGAAGGAGACACAGAATCTGAAGCAGGCTCCAGGCTCTGAGCTGTCAGCACAGAGCCCGACGTGGGGCTTGAACTCATGAGCTGTCAAATCATGACATTTAAGCAACTGAGTCACCCAGGTGCCCCAAACTTGGCTTTCTTTTTTAAAAATTTTGTTATTTTTTTAAACCTAGCTAAGTAAAGGCTGCTCTTGGGTTAGTATCACTGGGTAGCCACAAAATTTTCATAAGCATTCAGAGCCAGTACGTCTACTACCCTTTGCCAAGGGCACCTGTGTGTTCAGGCATCCTTTCAAAGCTCAGGCAACTTACAAATCTGTTGGTCTTCGCAGGTAAGTACCTGGAGCCCTCTCCAATTTTTCCCAGATAATTACACTGCCCTGAAAGCATTCTCCATTCCAGGAACACGTTAGAGCTTTTCCAAAGCCCCTGTGGCTGTTTAGTTGTCCAGATCTTCTTTTTAAATTTTTGACTGGACTTCTGTTTGTCCCACCTGGTAACACAGCTTAGACAATTGTGATACAGACTTCTATTCCCATGGAGACTCTGAGTCAGGACAAACATAAAAAACACCACGTGAATGTGGCTGTCTCCAGGGAGTTCTAAGTCAGGTCAGATAGTGACAATAATCTGGAATTGGGGCTTTCTGAGAAGCTCCTGAACCAATTTTTTCCCAATACTGGCTACAAGACTACTGGTTTTCAAGTATTATATACCACAGAGTTAGCTCATTTTTTATACATTTGCCTGTATTTCTGTTGCTTATATGAAAGTGTATTCCCACATTTTGTTTTTTGTTTATTATTGTAACTGCATTAAGTGATCACCTCAAATGATAGCAATCAGCTTATGCTGTGGAGATAAAAGTGTACAGCTGTAATCTGGCAAGTGTTAAAGTAAAAATGGGGGGAAAAAGTCCAGTTTCAAGTGCTGTGCTCAGGTCAAATGTATAAGTAACAAAGACCAAATTTCTCTTTTTAAAAATTTTTTTTGTTTTATTTATTTCTGAGAGAAAGACAGCATGAGCAGGGGAGGGTCAGAGAGAGAGGGAGGTACAGAATCCGAAACAGGCTCCAGGCTCTAGGCTCTGAGCTAGCTGTCGGCACAGAGCCCGATGTGGGGCTCGAAACCACGAACCACGAGATCATGACCTGAGCCGAAGTCGGACGCTTATCCGACTGAGCCACTCAGGTGCTCCACCAAACTTCTCTTTTGCATTAACAATTCAAAATTGAAACATATTTTTATAAAGTAAGCCATTAATTTCTGGTTATTTTATCAATTGAAAATAATTTGATATTACAAAAACAGCGCGGTACAGTATAAGAAATACTATCTTATTCTCAGGTTACTAAAAGCAAAAGAAGAAGCAATATATTAAAAATGTAGGGATCTAAGTAAAGGTCAAATTATCTCACTGTGTACTGCAAAAAGATTTTACAGTAGCTGGGATAAGAAAAGTCATGGAGAAAGACTAAGTATAAACCGGGCAGTGCTCCTACAGACTTGGCGATCTCAAAGGAAACTGCACTACAATACTCAGAACCAGCTTACTATGTGCAGTGGTGACCTATCTTCAGCAAAACATATACTAGGCCATCTATTGTTATTATGTCACCAAGCTATTTTCTCTTTTCAGGTTTGTATTTTTACTGAATCTAATTAGAATCTGACTATAAGTTGCTTGAGAGCTAGGAACATATGAAAGTGATCTGTAGTTTTATTTTTGTATATATACTTTCGTAACATTATGATAAAAAGTTTATATTAGAGGGGAGGAGTCCTCAGTAATTTTCTTTCTTTCACGAAGGGAAAGCCTTTCTGAAGTGTCACCGTAATTTAAAAATATTCTTAATAGTTTGAGGATTTAGTATATGATCACATTTCTATTCCTTTTATTTCCCCCTAAGTTCTTACTTTCAAAATTTTCAAACCTGCAGAAAAGTTGGAAGAGCAATAAACTGAATCACTTTGTACTTTTTGATCTAGACTCACCAAATGTAAATATTGTTACCCTATTTGTTTTATCCTTTCCTTTACAAATAAACACACAGACTTCTTTTTTCCTTCATGAACCATTTGTAAGTACGTTTCAAATATCAGGATATTTTATCTATAAAAACATCAGCACCTACCTTCTACAAACAAGAATTTCCATAATACCAATATTTTATCTATAAAAACATCAGCACCTACCTTCTACAAACAGGAATTTCCATAATACCAGTTATGTTATATTTAAGAAATATTGTTAAGAATATAATTTAGTACACATCCTATATTCAAATATCCCAGCTGTTTAAAAAATCCCAAATAGCTATTTATTTCATTTTGTTCAGGGGTCACTCACTATATTCAATTTCTTTTCTCTTTGTTGTTTCCTGTAGAACAACTTCCTAACAATGTTATTTTTGAAGCATCTCAGGTAGTTGTTGTGCAGACAGTTCCACATGTCTGAATGTTTTCTCTTTATTACATTCATATTAAGTATTTTTGACAAGAATACTATAAAGATTGTGTTCCTTCCTACTGCATCACATCAGGAAGTACATAACATTTGTACCAATGATGTGGCCAAATTTAATTTCTCAGTTAAATGCCCTCATGGCTTTGTCAATGTAAAGAAAATTTGTTTCTTTTATTTTAACCAGATTATGTTACACAGACAACCATTAAGAGGAATACCAACAGAGAATACCATCGGAGAATAAGTGCCAGTAAAATTAATAATTTTCCTGTAGGAGGAGCACATGTACCCCAATGTTCATAGCAGCACTCTCCACAATAGCTAAAACATGGAAAGAGCCTAAGTGTCCATCAACAGATGAATGGACCAAGAAGATGTGGTTTATCTATACCATGGAATACTACATGGCAATGAGAAACAATGAAATCTGGCCATGTGGAGCAACATGGATGGACCTTGAGGGTGTTATGCTGAGCAAAGTAAGTCAGGCAGAGAAGGACAAATATCATATGTTTGCACGTATAGGAGGATTAGGAGGAACTTGACGGAGGAACAAGGGGGGGAAGAAGGGGGAAAATGGTGGGGGAAAGGGAGAGAGGCAAACCATGAGAGACTCTTGAATGCTGACAAAAACTGAGGACTGATGGATGTGGCGGGGAAGGGGGATGGGCATGGAGGAGGACACTTGTGGGGATGAGCACTGAGTGTTATGTGGAAACTAATTTGACAATAAACTATTTGTAAAAAAAAAAATAATAATAATTTTCCTGTAGGGATACCACAAATAAAGTGTTTCACCATTAATAAGGTAATTATTATTAATGTGCTAAAATGATAAGATGAAAATAATCTCTTCAGAATACTGTAGAAATATCTTATTGAACTTAATATTTAATGAAGTGTTCATTACCTTTACTAAAGTTACAATAAAACAACTACAACTGAGAAGTTAAAGTTTTTAAGTGCAGTTTAGGACACAGCCATTCTAGATCATGTTCAAAAAAGGAAGCCTACAAAGAAGACAGGTTCAGTCCATATACAAAATGGCCAGTGGGAAATCAGACTGAAATTCAGAATTCTATTTTCAGGCTTCCCAGATACTTGTGAGCTTATAAAAGTTTTCAGTGTCCTAGCTTTTGGATATCACCATGATGGGGCTGGGGTTGGAAAGTAAGCTGGAGAAATCTTATAAAGTTTTCCGTAGGCAGGGCAAATCACCCCTGAGTATTTAAAAATACACAGGTCCAGGGGCGTCTGGTGGCTCAATCAGTAGAGCATGTGACTCCCGATCTCAGGGTTGTGAGTTTGAGCCCCATGTTGGCGGTAGAGTTTACTTAATTAAAAAAAGAAAAAATTTAAAAGAAGATGAAAATAAATACATAGGTCCACAAGTTACTGATAACAATACTGATTTTAAAAACAATAATTACATTATTTTTTTACTGCCTTTAAGCCTTCACTGATATCCTAATACACCATGTTAGAGATCTGAAAGAAAGCTGATCTTTGGAAAGAGAAGGATCAAGCAAGTATAAGTTACATAATACAAATGCATACAGAATACTTTGGAAGCATTTCTTTTTAACACCTACTCTGAATTTGGTTGTTAGATCTCTGCTCATCATTTTAGAAAGAATCAGCAATTTGTCATTGCTTATTTTTTACCAAATACAATCAGCTTGGGTTTCAGCCTAAATAAAACCTTAGACATACTAACTTTAGCACAGTATAAGTTAGCCTTTATGAAATACCCCTCTAATTCTTACCAATCTCCAAAAGATATACAAGTGTGAGCAATGCATCACACAAGTAGCAATTACCTATCTGTATATTAGATTAAGTCACAATCATCAAATCAGTAGTTAAAAACAAACAATAACAATTTCTAATTCCATATATAAAGCACTTGGAAGTCACTTTATCTTAATAACAAATAAAAGGTGAACAGATTGAAAAATCAACAACTCTTTCGAGATTCCTAAGAGAGGTGATGGCCAAGGTCTAAGGGCTGCATTCAAGATTGAAGAGACAGGTGAATGAATGAATGAATAAGCCCTGACTCATGAGGAGAAATTGTCATGGAAAACATTGTCTGGATATAAAATCTGAACTGTAACTGATGAGCTGCTAGAGATTCAGTGTGAACAGTCTGAGAGTTAAAAACTCCAGGGAGACCCACTCACAGGACTCCTCCACAGTTCTGTCAGATTTCTGAGAGCTTGATAAAGCTCTCAAAGGTGGGGCACAGAGTATTCTTAGAGTAACAAAAATACTGTATGATGCAATAATGATGAATCCATGTCATTATACATTTCTCAAATCCATAGAATGGGCAACACCAAGAATGAAGCTTAAGGTAAACAAACAATGGACTTTGGGTAATTATGACATGTCAATGTAGGTTCAATAATGGTAACAAATGTACTTCTCTGGAAAGGGATGTTGAGCATGAGGGAAGGTATGCATGTGTGTAAGTAGGAGATGTATGGGAAAATCTCTGTATCTTCCTCTCAATTTGCTGTGAACCTCAAACTGCTCTAAAAAAATGTCTGTTATGTATATTTTCCCAAAACATTTGTTTAAAAAGATTCAATTAGAAAAAAAAAAAAAGTAACAGAACCACTTATAAGGAAGTCCTTCTTTGCCTAACTTATTTGAAACCCCAGGATACAAAACGGATTAAAGCAGAGCTTCTCTGGTTACAGCCCAAGTAGGAAGAGGAAGCCTATGTATTAAGCCTCTTTCTCCCTATCTGCCTGGGCTTTCTTTCCTCCTCTCAATTCCTGAAGAATCTAGAGAAATATAATTTGAGGGGCACCTTGGCGATCAGCTTGATCGCTTGGCTTCAGCTCAAGCTGAAGGTCAGGTCATGATCTCATGGTTCCTGGGTTCAAGCCCTGCACTGGGCTCCATGCCAACAGTGTGGAGCCTGTCTGGGATTCTCTCTCTATTCTACACCCCCCTCAAAATAAACAAACTTAAAAATAAAAATTAAGAAATTAAAAAGAAATAATTAGAAATTAATTGGCTCTATTGATCAGTAAGAAAAAAATGTTTTTAGTTTTCCATACTTTTTTTTTTTTTGTCTTCAGGGAAAGAGTGTATTAATGAATTCCAAAGCTCAGAGGCAAACAAAAACTTTTACAAATTACAATTACCCCTCCTCCAAATCCAAATATCAAAACCAAATAATAGAAAAAAGATTTTTAATTTGTGTTTATTTGAATTTATCTGTAAATATATACACAACAAATTACTCTTGGAATACATAGTTTTATTATTTTACTGCAATAAAGATTAGAGGTAAACATAAACCACAAAATCTGAAATATTCAGAGCTTATAAGATATTAAATAAGCACAAACTGTAGGCAAAGATTCCTGTTCTCACAGTCTGCCTGCTTAGTTTCTGTATAATAAAATATGAATTACTAGGGAAATTTAAAGACCTATTTTCCTCTTGGCGATATTTTAAAAAATTAGAATATTATAAAGTCGTCCAAACATCTAAAATCCAAATCTAAAGGCAATGTCCTTCAAATGTTGAAATCTCCATTTTAGAAATATAAAATCTGGCATGTACACACTAGAAACAAAAGCACTTAAATCCATAACTCAAAATGTAGTACAAAATTATTTGCTCAACTTGGCCTCATTTGCTAAGTTTACACAGCCAAACTAAGCAGCTGCAAAAGTATCTGAACATTGATTTTGTGCGAATTTGTTCAATATTCACTGATCGGCTTTACTTTAATCTCCTTTCACACACTTTTGCTTTAAAAAGTCAAAAGGCAAATAATGCTGAATAGTGACTAATGAGCATCAGATACACTTAATTTTTTTTTCATTACTGGAAAGGCATTAAAACAATTCCTGTCCACCACTCAGAGCTCAGGCTGAGACAAAGTTTCTGGAGATTTCTCCATTTAGATAGATGAATAAACGGGCAATGCCAACACTCTAGGCAGGTCCATACCATCTTTCCCTTCCCACTAACTCTTTGATATCTAGGTCCCTGAGGCCAGCACCTTTCTCTCACTACTATTAACAAGGCAATATAACTTCAGCTCACACCTTCAGTTCTCTGGTTTTTATATGCTACTCTCTTTCTGATCCTTTGTGAGTTTAATACTTTATAAGCTATGCACCTAAAACAGTATTTTACACATTTATCTAAAACAATCTAAAATAAAGAAAATGTTTGTTAACGGAGGATTTTTGTTTATTTAGCCCATCATATTGTTAGAATCAGAACTGCCTTCTGAGTTATCTTATTACTTTCTTTGACATAACCATTTGAAGGAAGATTCAAAATAAAAAACTGATTAACCGTCAACTCAGGTCAGGTAACTAATTTTCTGGTGTGTTTTCACAACTGTTCTCCATTTCCAAGGGCATTTTCATTTGACCCAGGGAGCATAGAGATCTGTATTTTAAACAATGTGTTAGAATTATTAAGTCTTTGTAGGCAGTAATATAATAGATTCATTTTTCAACCATATTCTTGCATGGAAACTAAAATGGAGAATTTAAGTGCAAAAGATAATGCAGATTTAGGGCTCAGTCTACTTAATTGCCTCTTTATGCTATTTAGAAAAATCAAAATATATCCTATTATCTCAATAACAGTTCATAAGAATTGTTTCTCTTTTACTGGACAGATCTGAGCCTTATGTTTTGCTAAATGCTGTTAAAAGAGATCCAATGTTTTAAGGCTGTTATGTTCATGAGACAACAAAGCTTTCTTACTGTGACATATAAAAGGCCTACATCTACATTTCTAAATTCTTGCTCTACCAATTCAGAAACTTGTCAGTATATTTTTTAAGTTTACTTATTTTGAGAAAGAGAGAGTGCATGTGCACGTGGGCACATGCACACACACATATCCATGTAACGGGGTAGGAGGGAGGGAGCCCCGGGGAGAGGGAGAGAGGGAGAGAGAGAGAGAGAGAGAGAGAATGTGAGAAAATCCCAAGCAGGCTCTTTGCTGTCAGCTCAGAGCCCAACATGGAGCTCTATTCCACAAACGGAGAGATCATGACATGAGCAGTAATCAAGAGTCAGATGCTTAACCAACTGAGCCACTGAGATAACACCTATAAATGTCTTTAGTACAGTTTCTACAGTCCCAGGGTAAGGGAGAGGGGCAGACATGAAATGGCTGAGGAATAATCTCAAAACACAAATGTTTGGTGTCCTTTCTGAAGACTATAATTTGGTAGGTTTGAGATAGCATCCAGATACAATTTTTCAGTTTCTCAGATTTAAAAAAAATGATTGTTCTACTGTTATTTTTCACAATATATTGTAATTTGTTTGTCTGTCTTATCTAACAAGCTGTGACATCCTGAAAAAGTAGATTTTTATTTTTGTATGCACAGTAATAAATATATTTTTTAAATGTGTTTCTGAAGTTAATAAATGAATGCTATTAACTCTAATGCAAAGGATTTCAGGCACCCTGATTAAGTGTGACAGAGAAAAAAAAAATTTTTTTTAAAGAATGGTTACGAGGTCAAGCTCCTCTAAATAATAGGTATGTACTTTCCTTCCAGGGACTGAAACATCTATATATATTTAGATATATATTTCACATTGTATAAGAAGATCTGTAAGTAGAACTGCAGAGTACATAGTCCACTGAGTATTTGTGCTTATGCTGGTCAGTATCATACCATTCTACTGAGGATCCAGGTGTAGTGAAGTCTCACTTAACTGCAATCTCATGGATGTTGCACATGACCAAAGCTTCCTATGGCTGATGCTCCCTTTCCATGTATCTTCTAACAAGCTTTTATCAGACTCCAGTATTCCAGAGTTATATGAAATCAAGTGGCTGGTTTTGTTTCTATTTTTGCCATTTCTTGCCATTTTCAGATCCATCTTTTTGCATCCATTCATCGTCCACCTAAACTTACGTGTCCACCCATCTGCCTATACAAGTAGGGCTACCATCTTCTATCCATCAGGTGCTGAGTCCCCTCAACTAGCTTTTGGTTGTTTGGGAAAAAAATCTTTGTCTTCATTTGTCAAAGATTTTTTTGGCTGGATACAGAACGCTGGGTTAAATTTCTTTTAGCACTTCATTTTATTTAAGAGAGTGACTGCATATATGTGCAAGTGGGGGGGGAGGGGTCCAGAGAGAGAGGGAGAGAGAGAGAATCTAAGTGGGTTCTGCACCAGCGTGTAACCCCATCCCAGGGCTCAACCTCACCACTGTGAGATCCTGACCTGAGCCCAAATCAAGAATTGGACGCTCAGCTGACTGAGGCACCCAGGTGCCCCTCTTTTAGCTTTAAATGTGTCAGTGATTCCACTGGTTCTTGGCATGCATAGTTCATGATGAGAAGTCGGCTATAATTTTTATACTGCATTCCATTTTATATAGATTTCTCCCATATTTCTTCACTGCCTTCACAATTTCACTTTGCTTTCAGTATTTTGACTATGATATAACTAAGTATTTTTGGTCCGTTTCTGATTTTATCCTCTTCAAAGCTCCGTGAGCTTCCGGTATATGTGATTTGTTATCTTTCATCAGTCTTGGAAAATTTCTGGTCTTTATCGTCCCCCCCCCCCAATTTTTTTTTCTCTCCTACTTCTACAATGCCAACTACAAGTGTGCTTTATTATCCAACAAATTTTGGATACTGTGCTGTTTTTCCCTCCCACTCTTTTCTTGATGCTTCATTTTGGATGATTTTTATTGACCCGCCTTCAAGTTTATTTAGATTTTTCTTAGATTATATCCAATCTGCTAATGAGCACATCTAAGAATTCCTCATTTTTAATATCAAGGTTTACGTTTTAATATTTCCATTTCACTTTTAAAAAATACTTTCCACCTCTCAACTGAAAGCTCTTCATCTTTTCAAGCATATTGTCTATCTTTCCCACTAGATCCTTTAACATAATAATCAGTTATTTAAAAATTTCTGTCTCATATCCTACCCCTATGGGTCATCTATAAATCTACAGATTTCTTCTGAATTTGGTAATGGAATGCTTACTTTTACTTGTTTGCATGTCACATACTTTTTTTTTATTTTATTAAACATAAGAGATCATGTACAGAACAGAAGTGGTATTTCTGCTTGGAAATAAATATATCTCTTTTTCTGTAAGGCCATTCATGTGAAGGGATCAAAGTCAGCGGTTAAACTGCATTTCAGTTTCAGTTGTAAAGCTTGCCATTAAGTGTATCACATGCTTCAAATCTTTCCAGTCATGAGATAGCAGCACCTTGTGGTTAGTGTGGATCCCGGTCAACAGAAATTTTTCTCTGTATTCCTGTTCTACTCTTAACCTTTTTTATCAGTTCCTGCATATTAGCTTAAGAGAGAATCTTTCTCCATGCTACTGTCCCTCCCTCAGTGGTACAGGGTCTTAACTTGTTTTGTTTTTCTTTGGTGGTTTTTATTTTTTTGTTTTTTGTAGTAGGATTCAGTTTGTAGCAGGGGATCTCCATTCTTCTGGTCCATCAGAGTCTTAGGACGGTTCACATGCCTGAGCCTCCAACGTGGGGCCTTCTTAGCATTCCGATCCCTCAACATCATGGCAGCTAAACTCTACATAATATCTTGTGCATGTTTTAGGCAAGAGAGAGTTTCATGCCACTTCATCAGTGGTAGTTGATCTCTGCTGTGTACTCATGCAGGATCGTGGGCCCAAGAAGATTTCTTGCTCCCCTTCCAATAGCTTAAAGTTTCTGCTCCATATAAGAAGAGAATCCGGAGTAAAAGGCGATGTTCTGTGCTGGTCTCTTGGTAGGACTGGTCACTCTGAAGTCCTGCGTGCCTGATGCAGGCGACTGCCCTTACCCATTCCTTCTTGTTAGCAGCCAGTGGAGGGACATGGAGAAGAGTACATGAATAAGTGGCTCTCCCCTTGTGTTTCAGGCTTCCAGTTATCCTACACAGATATGCCAACCCACACTTGGCCTTTAAGAATGCATTAAAATTTTAGCTCATTTCTTCTTACCAGCTTCTATGGTGGCTACTTCTTCCTCCTGTGGTCTGCAAATGGTGAATACTTCGTGTGTCCCATCCTTCCTTGGAGGGGCTTGTCATTCCTTGGAATTCAGTTCCCATGCCTTGTGACCTCAGCTCTCTGACAGGGGTCAAGAAAAGTTATAATTTTGTAGCTCATACAGCTTTTTCTGTTTTTAAGATGAGAGTAACATTTTCTGGTGGTTTGCTATATACAAAGCAGAACTCTCATTGTGCCTATCTTTTGATAGTATTTTCTTATCATATTTATGAAACACACATTCTAAATTCTTGCATACTTAAAAAAATTTATTACATCGATTCTGCCTAGTGCAGTGTTCCATTTCACTCACACCAGTCTATGACAGTAACAGCTCAATCTTTCCTTGTTCACACTGTAGTAGCATTTTTAAAGTATCCTGGCTAGAAAATTTTATACATATTTTGGCAAACTTGGTCTCACAATCAGTTGGTTGTCACACTGACATCAGTATCACTATATAGCCAGTTAGATGAAACGAGTCTGATGAAACAAGTGGGGGAAAGAATAAATACAAGGTAATCGATTCTGTGTTAATGGAAGGTGAATAACTTTATTTTGTCTGCAAAATCTCAGATATTTTTATTGGATTAGTAATCTGAAAAAGGCCTTTACCTAGGTTTCCTAGCATGGTAAAGAACTGACAGGAGGGTTAGCAAGAACTAGAGTGAGCTGGTACTGAGGAAAATAAATCAGGAAATATATGTGTGAATTGAGGGGAAGAGACACAAACATGGGTTTGAGAGTGACCTGCAGAATGGAAGGTAGAACTAAAGAGGAAAAAAAAAAAAGAAGAGGAAGAGGAAGAAGAGGAGGAGACAGAGAAAGAAGCAACTGACAGAAGAGGGGAAGGAAGGAGGTAAGGAAGAGTGGAGGAAAAGACAAAGAGAAGTGAGAAGAAAGAAGAGGAAGAGACCAAAAAAGGAAGGAAAAAGTTCAGAGAGTAAAAGAAAACGTTAGAGAGAGAGACAGAGAGACAGAGACAGAGAGACAGAGCATAAGCAAACATGTACAGGCAAAAAAAAGAAGTTTCTGAGATGCTCAACTTCTTTCTATAGCCACAGAGAGTTCTATTATAGTAGAAGAGTCCTGGTTTCCAGAATCCTGTATGAATTTCTAAACAAAATCCCGGATCTTACCACAACTCCTTTCTTTATGTCATGAAAATATATTTCTTTACAGTATAAAATACTTTATTTTTTCATTGAACATCGTGCAATAACTTATTTAAAAACTAATCCATCAATTAAAGCATTTAGCTAGCACCTAATTTTTGACCAGTAATAGCCACTGACTCTCTACCATCTAGAACCATCCACTTTCATCTACCCCCCAATTAACCAGGTAGACTCATAGACCCCTACGTTTTTGCCTAAAAGAATAGTACGAAACTACAGCCTCATAAATTTTAAGTCAGTGTCTAAAAGTTTTCATCACATATTTAAATATTTACAAGAGTTGTCATTTGTAATATATTTGTGCTGTGGTGTCACTATAAAATGTGGTGACATTTTAAAATATAAATTAAGTGTATCTAATGAAATCTAAATACCATAGTAATTTGATATGTAACATCATCCTTTAAAAAAAATACATGAATAAGCTATTCTTTAGTAATGGAAAACTTTACATAATCTTTTCCTTGAATTTACATAGATATTCTCCTTGCAAAATAAAATTTAACCAGCTGATTTCATGCTTTTTATACTATGTTTCTTATTCTCTCTTCTCTTAAAGAAAAAAGAACATTAATTTCATTTCCTGTGACCAAAATGCACTAAGAAATTCCTTCCGTATGAAATATCATTGAATTATTAGTTGCACACACCTGATAGAAAATACAACACACTTTGATAATTATATTAAACAAAAGTAACATTTTATTGGAAATGTATGTTTTCATAAGAGGGTTGTGGCATCCCCTCTCCCTGTGCCCTCTGTCCCCATTCTGTTCTGATAATTATAAATATTGAGCACTCTTAGAATTCTATCCTTATTGTCTAGCATTAATTCTATTCCTCAGATTCATTTATTTCTATAGATAGTCATAGAAATGGAAAGTTTTCTCAATTTTTTAAAATCCCAAGTTTATGTCAAAAATTTCATAGTAATCTATCATCAAAAAAACACTTTTAATGATTTATCATTTTGATTAGACCACCTTTCTATTTTACTGAATGTAAAATTTGTAACCTTGTTACTTAGTAATTAAGAGTAATTGAAAAGCACAATTCTTGCAAAATACTAAAATGCTTTTACCAGTATCAAATCAAATATACAGGACCCCAACCCTTTATCCCAAGTAGCTGGAGCATATAAGTTTTACAATTCTGAATTTTTCTAACTTTGACAGGAAATATGCTTCATATTATGCAACATTCCCATTAAGGTTTGTGTCAGCATCCTGTAATCAAACACATTGATATTACTGTTGGAAAACTTCTGAAAAATTTATATATATATATATATATATATATATATATATATATATGTGCTTGGTATCTGATGTCACCAAATGAGCAATTAATTTTGAAGCTTTCTGGATTTTTCATACTGCAGATAGTGGAGTGTGGATCAGTACTAATTATACCTGTTATTGGGATGTCTGGGAAGCTCAGTGAGGTAAGCATCTGACTCCTGATTTTGGCTCAAGTCATGATCTCACAGTTCATGAGTTTGAGCCCGACACTGGGGTCCTCAATGACAGTGCAGAGCTTGCTTGGGATTCTCTCTCTCCCCGTCTCTTTCTGCCCCTTCCCCACTCTCACACACACGTGTGTGTGCATGCTCATTCTCTCAAAATTAAAAAAAAAATCATACCTGTTATTAACATATTCTAAGAAAGATTACAAAAACTCCAAATACTGCAATTTTAATATAATTTAGCCAACAAAGTGTTCTGGGTGCACTATTTTTGCTTTGTGCTTTTGTGTTATTTCATGGTTTGCATATATTTTTGTCAAAACCTGATAGTGTAGATTTCGTTTACCAACTTACATATTAAAAACGACTAGATTTATTCTGCCAGATTATCTTTTTGAATTCAAATTAAAGTGTTAATATGCATTCCTACAATACCACACTTCTTTCTTCGAATTCTGATTCTGTGACAGATAAATGGACAAACAGGGTGCCCAAAGGAATCAGAAGATCCACATTCAATAATACCTGGGGCCAATGAGTTCTTGGGTTTGCTTCCACCAGTGATACTTAAGAGTAGGAACAATGATACTCTTCCACTTCCACTGCTGCACTCAACCAAATTCTAAAGTAAAAGCACTATAGCAGAGTATAAAATATACTTTCTCGAATGCCATGTTTCACTCTTAACAGAAATATCTATATGAGAAAGAATGACAGGAATTTACTCTAATAATGACATTTTGAATCGTCCCTTTGAGAATCCTGAGATTTTGACAGAAAACCTGGAACAAGGTACCATATTCAGATTCATGAGGATGTGAGGTATGTCTTTCTTTGGGAAAACAGGAAAAAAGCTATTGGAAAAGCTGAAGTCAAAAGATCAACAGGTATGACACCTCAGATGTCGATGTCAGGCATACCAACTAGCACATGAAATTCGGGGATCTCAAACTGTATTTTCTTAAATCTGTTACGTTTCTACACACATTTGGGATACTTTTAGTGTTTCATCAGGGTGTTCTTACTCCAGTTTGAAGACTTTTGTTTTACATTACATGCAACTATTTAAGTGTATCTTTCCACACATGAAGATTTTTAAAAGCATGTGTATAAAGGTACTAGAGTAATTTGATGTTGATTTTTTTCTGTGCTTTCAACAAGTGGAAGCCAGTGAAGGTGATATAATAGGGTATGTGTACATTGCTACTCTAAATGTAATGATTTTTTATAGACAAAAGATGATTAGAGCCTTGATAATTATATAGAGAAATGGCCTTTATTCATTCAATACAACTTCACAGAGAAACGGTGTTAATCAGCCACTATCACAGAACTGCTGTGTAAAGTTTAGTAAAATTTAGTAGCATACAATCGTCATTTATTCTCAACAAATGAGGGATGGTTTAGGGTTGGCTGATTTCAGTTCAGCTTGTTTATGTGTCTGGAGGTTGAATAATAAGTAGGTACTGCTCCAAGTATCTTTCTTCCTCCCCCCTGGGACCAGCAGCTGACTTGAGCATGTTCTCCTCATGGTAATGGCAAAGGGGCCAAAGCATATCACTGGTCAAACACAGAGTCAAGGGTGGGGTTGTTTCCCACAGTAGGAAAGTACTAGTTTATGGCAAAGCACATAGATACAGGGAGGAGTAAAGAACTGAGACCATTAATGCACTTTACTATCAACATTAAAATCTAAAACCAATCTTTCAGCATCATACAGTAGCTTAATATTGATTAAAAGAGACTAATTAAATTGGCTCTGTTGTTAAAATAAAATTAGTAGACTCTATAATGTGGAGTCTTTATACACCTTAAGATTAATTCAGAATCACTAATAGAAAAAGTGACTCTTAAAGTATTAACAGGGGCAAGCATGGTATTTATGCATTGAAGGTAACAAAAAGATGAGACATAATCACTCAATGGAAAGAAAGATGACTCAGACAAGCTTTCAAGCTCCCAGTTTATAACCTGACATGGCAATCTATACGTTCTATTTTATGCTAGGATCGCAAGGGGTGGAAGAAATCTGGTCACAGGTGATTTGATTCAATTAAGCCCATTAAGATAATATTTTAAACACAATCTCTGTCTAAGGAATATCTGTAACTCAGATACTAGTGGCTAAATTTTATGTTTTCTGCAGCAGCTCTTTATAATATACAGCATCTTCTTTGAACTTCATTCTCATTTTCTCACTTAAGAAATAATCTGTAAATTATGATTCATCACTCTACTGTGTAAAGGATGTTTAACAAATCTAACCTTACAAACAAGGATGAGAAAATACCAAATAAATGTTTAAATTCAGAAAGAGAATTTCAATTTTCTAACATGGGTTTTTCAAAATATTTAACATAGTTCATATGACCAATTTTCAATAATCTATAATAGTAAGCCATACGTAGAAGTCAATTTTGTAAAACTTCGATGAGGAAGAACACTTTTTCTAGAATCCTTTCAGTGAATCACATATCAGGACGTAAAAACCTTCCTCCCTATTGAGTCTATATTTGAATAAGCATTGGTAATCTTGTTTCATTCTGGCATTGGGCTATTTGTAATTATTTCCTTAAATATAACTCACGCTAACTGTAGGTGCTTACAAAGAAAAAACATAAATGATATATCTCAGCCTGAAAACTTGGTGAACCACTGTGAATGAAAACAACTAAAACTGAATCGTTCTGATGAAGTCTCAATCTTTCACAAAGAAAAACTTGCAAGAGACTAGTGTACCTGTTTGCTTACAACTGCCAAAATATCAGTCAACTTTAAGAAGTTTCCATGGAAATATCTTTAAAAGTCACCAAGAAAAGAAACTATTTAATGGTACTTTCTATAAATGTTCATACACTAAATTTTTCGCATTTGTTTGAATTAGTTTACATTTTTTCCATCTTTTTAAAAAACTTTCTTTGTGACTTAGAAAAACAGCCAGCATATAGAAGAGTCTATACCACGTATGTGAAGTTTCAACTTCCTTGTAACTAGTAAACTAGTTGTTCCTGAGCCCTAACAGCCTCCTGTACATCACATTTCTTCTCCATTTGACAGGTAAGCACTGTACTTAAAGATATAATAATAATTTCCCTTTCTCTTCTTTATGGTTGAATTATATATTCCTGTAGTCGATGAATATATTTCTAAACAACAGTCTGTTTTGCATGTTCATAAATAGAATTACAACGTACATTCTTCTGTGACTTCCTTTCATTCAACCTGTATGCTGATTATCCATCCACATGGATTCATGGAGCTACACTTCATTCTCACTGCTGAATTATGTTTCACAGTATGAATGTGCAAACAACGCTATTACACCTATTATTTAAATACGTATTTCTGGCAAAGATTATCAAACTTCAGAGTGCATTAGATTCATCTGGGGAGACTGTCCAAAAATTTAAATAAAGGTTCCTAGAGTCTATCAAAACTTCTGATTCAGTAGGTCTTGGTCAGCGTGTTAGAATTTGCATCCTTAACAAGCTCCCAAGCGACTGTTAATCCCTGACTTTTACTTGAAGCAAATAAGACATTTCCATTTACTATTAGATATATCTGAATTTCTATCAGCTTATTTTCTGTTTTTTAATTACCCCATTTAATTACCCACAAATATTTGATCCTACTTTCCTGTTCTCTTGGATAAACCAAATATTCTAATCCTTCCCCCTGGCCACAATAGCAGTTTGGATTTTGTACTTTGGTTTTATTACTTATTAGCTTCCTGAGAAATTATGTCATTTATTTCATACTTCCGAAGTGTGTATAATGCTTATTCAATATCAGTTTCAAAAACGGAATGATCATATCTATTAAATTAGTAATAGCTGAATAGATGCCTAACTTTAAATATCTCACTGCATTTATTATAAATATAAAATTTCCTTTGAAGTCTGTTCTTTAAAATACCTTGTAGCTACACTGCTACTTACAGGCTGGAAGGCAAGAAACATAAATAGGTGAAAGATCTACTAGGGATGCCTGGGTGACTCAGTAGGTTAAGTATCCGACTCTTGGTTTCAGCTCAAGTTACAATCTCACAGTGTCGTGGGTTCAAGCCCCACATCTGGCCCTGTGCTGGTGATGCGGAGTCTGCTTGGGATTCTCCCTCTCTCTCTATCCTCCCCCCACTTGCACAAGTTATTTGAAAAGTTGAAAATAAAATGTCTTTAACATTCATTTCCCCACCTATTATTCTTATAATGCTGGTCATGAATGCTATGACACTAAATCCAAATTTGTTAAATATTCAGAAACTTAATTCAGTTAACTGTGAAGGAAAAAATGTCACCCCACTGGCAGCTGCTGTATGAAATAAAGGTCAGCATATTTATCAACTACCAAGCCTAAAACTTTTCCCAGTACTTAAAGAACATGGGAAATTATAAAAGACACCTCAAGCCCTTACTTATCTACCTTACTCAAGTTTCTCCATGTTATTTCTAAAAAATGAATTAAATTAGGTTTCATGCCGCTGTAAACTAAATACCAGCTTCTTAAATTGAAAGGAACTAATTATACTTTGGGGTGGGGGCAATAGAATGGAAATCTGAAGATACTCTAAACTTGTATGTGTTTTAGAGCATACAGGTCTATCTTTCTACTCAATAAGAAAACATCATGTAGTAATCAAGTTGAAGACAATAGATAAACACTTTCAACTATACATTAAAAATATACTCTGGGGGTACCTGGGTGGCTCAGTCGGTTAAGTGTCTGGCTTGACCTCAGGTCATGATCTTGCGATTCTTGAGTTCAAGCTCTGTGTCAGGCTTTATACTGACAGCTCAGAGCCTGAAGTCTGCTTCAGATTCTGTTTCTCCTCTCTCTACTCCTCCTCTGCTCATGCTCTGTCTCTCTGTCTCTCTCTCTCAAAAATAAGTACAAATATTAAAAGAAATTTTAAGTATTATTTTCTATTCTGGTAAAAAACATTCTCCAGATAATCTCAGTGCTTAAGAAAAGATTTTTAAATAGTGTGGAATAGATTCAAAACATGTTCTCAATATGAACCACAAAATAAGTAGTTTAAAATTCCTAATCTATTTTCAAGGGGGCCATGACTTAGGATTTGATATTTTAAAAGAAATGCTTGTGAATATTTAGTATAACCCAAGAAAATTTTCATGCTATAGTGTCCAATTAAGAAAAAAGAAAACAAAAACAGAAGTGCCTGGGTGGGTCAGTCAGAGCATCTGACTTAGGCTCAGGTCATGATATAGTGGTTCTCAGGTTCAAACCCCATGTCGGGCTCTGTACTGACAGCTCAGAGCCGGAAGCCTGTTTCAGATTCTGTGTCTCCTCTCTGCCCCTCCCCCACTCGTTCTCTCTCTTTCCCTTGATCCCTCCCTCTCTCTCTCAAAAACTAGACATCTTTCTATAACATGATAAAAGGTAAAAAAAAAAAAAAAAAAGCAAAATGAAAGTAAAAGAGAGAGAGAAATGTACTACTTGCATCAAATGAAAATATCAGATCTAAATGAAGGTAGGTAGGAAAGTGTCTTAGAATTAGCACGATGCATCATAACCCAAGTAGGGCCCATACTGCCCTTGCAACAGGGGAGGAAAAATGTAGTTCTTGGGTAGTTTACTTACTTATCATCTATTTCTGGTAACTCCAAAAGCAATGTTTAAAAGTGTACAGCCCACTCCTAATGTCAAATTCATCATCTCAAATTATATTTATAAAGCAATCTCATGAATTTGACTCTGTAGTTCTCTCAGTGGTAAAATAAACAATACAGCTAAAGTGATGTTTCACAGTTTAAAGAGAAACATTTGGATAACAGTCTATATCCTAAGAAATGCTACAATTTTAAATAAAGATGATGCAACATCAGTCATTGTTTTCTAGTAATATAAGCTTTTAAGATTAAAAGCATTTTTCAATCAATAAAAAATACATTAAAGGCAGTGTGGACGACTGGATTCATTAATGCCTTGCTCAGATACTAAACACCTATTTCAAAGCCAGAAAAACTAACTCCTTACATTCATATGAAACTGCACTGTGCTGGACAGGGCTGATGACATAGGCATCCATTCCCACCATCTTTTTTAAGCCTGTGCAGGATGGAATGTTATAACTATATTGCCCAGATACTCTGGCAGTTGTGCTTTCAGATGTGAATAGATTTCCAGCACTGAGATGCACTTATGTAAGATCTGAAAGGTAGCAACTTGGTGGTCATCCTGCTTTGGATATTTCTGTTGCAAAGAAATTTACATTGTAAAAATGTGAAGGTTTTCTGATACAATATTTCAATATCCAGTCTCCAGCTTTGTATCCGTTACAGTGAGAGATTTCTGACCCCTGATTACAGCAACAATGTAACATTCATGAACTCAACAGAACTTGATCTTAAAAGGATGACAAAAAGAATAGCTCTCCTGGTCTACTGATAAGAGGCTTAGTCTACAGATCTCTAACCTTTCCAACAAGTAAGCTTAGGTAACAACATTAAGAACAGTGGAAATATATGATATTCTGGCCTGACATCTCTCCCTCTCTCTCTCTCTCACACACACACACACACCTTGAAAAAACTGACAATTAAACTAGACTTACCAAAAAGAAAAAAGAGAGAAGACACAATGCCAGTTAGGAATGCAAGAATGAACATTACTATTGAGACTATAGAAATTGAAAGGACTGTAAGAGAATGCTATCAACACCATAATCACAACAAATTTGAAAAACTGAACAAATTCCTAGAAAGACAACAATTACCAAAAATGAATTCAAGAAGAAAAGAGAAAATCTTAGGAATTTAAAACATTCTCATGAAGTCCAAGTCCAGATATTTTCACTGATAAATTTCATCAAATTTTTAAAGAAGAAATACCAAAGCTTTACAAACTCATTCAGCAAAGACAGAAACAGTTCCCAACACATTAAGGCCAACTGTACCTCACTATCAAAGCTGCAAGACATAAGAAAGAGCAGGGGAGGGTCAGAGAGAGAGGGAGACACAGAATCTGAAACAGGCTCCAGGCTCTGAGCTGTCAGCACAGAGCCCGACGCGGGGCTCAAACCCACAAAACACGAGATCATGACCTGAGCCGAAGTCGGACACGACCGACTGAGCCACCCAGGCGCCCCAGGAAGTCCCTTCTGCCATTTCAACTTAACATTGTACATGAGCTTTAACCTCATGCAAATAAGCAAAAAGATATTTAAAAAGGAAGAAATAAAATTATTTTAATACAGAGATAGCATGAATCCTAAATATAGAAAATCCCCAAAAATCCACAATAAAATTAAGAGAAAAAAATACAAAAGAGCAGCACAATTGCAGGATGCAAGATCAATAGGTGAAAATTAACTGTATTTCTGTACTCCAGCAACAAACGAAAGTCAAAAATAAAGAAAACAATTCCATTCACAATACATTTAAAGTAACAAAATACTGCATGTTAACTGGAATTTTAATGAAAATGTGGAAAAAATTATAAAAAAATAAAACTAATAAAATATTCAGAAATAAATTTAATAAGGCAAGTTTAAGACTTGTATACCAAAAATTATAAAACAATAATTAAAATGGTTAAGACAAAAACAAAGCGAATTACAGACCAATTTATGACTGCATGTGTAAAAGTACCAATGATAAACACAGCAACTTGTCAAAAGAATTCCACACTATGCTCAAGCAAGATTTATTCTAGAAATAAAATATAATCCGATTATCAGAAAATGTAAATACATAATCCATTACATCAACAAATTAAACCATATGAGTGTATCAATTTTGACTAAAAAGCACTTGATAAAATACTAAGTTGCTCCTAAGAAAGAGTTAAATAAATTATTTGAATTTAATACAGACAACTTTCCAAAAGTGGATATCCTAACAAGTAAAAGACTGAAGCCCAGTCAACTAAATGAAACAGATGAGAAAATAACTATCACTAGTATCATGGAATACTGCCTTGTAAGAAGAGAATGCAATAAATCATTGGAAAAGAAGAAATACAAATATCATGTTTGGCTACTATCAAGTATAAATAGCTGAAAGACTTTACTAAAAAGCTACTAGATTAAATAGGAAAAATTTATAAGGTTCCTACATAAAATACAAATACCCAAATATCAACAAATTTTTATCTTCTCTTAGAAACAATACTTAAAATAAGGAATTGAAAAAGTATTTTATTTAAAATAGTAACAAAAATTATAACATACATAGAAAAAAAATTAACCAGAAAAACCTTGAACCTAAATGAAGTAAACTATTAAAATCTCACTGTAAGACAGAAAATAATCCAAACAGAAAAATGCCCTTTCTAACTATGTGGGAAGATGTACTATCTTAATAATGCCAGTAGTTCCAAAATTAACAAGTAAATATATAATGTAATTCAGAAGAGAATCCCAAAAGAATTCTTCTAGAATTGGAAAAATATAATCTTAAAGCACACATGGAAAAGTAAGTGCAAAAATTAAGTAAGAAATACATGAAAATTTAAAACAGTAGGAGCAAATAGCCCCTAGATAGCAAAGCATTTTTAAAAGTAGGTTTCCCTAATACAAGTGTGCTGTTTCGAAGGGGCACCTGCACCCCAATGTGTACAGCAGTGCTACTGACCATAGCCAAAGTATGGAAAGAGCCCAAATGTCCATCGATGGATGAAGGGATAAAGAAGATATGTGTGTACACACACACACACACACACGCACGCACGCATGCACGCACTGGAGTATTACTCAGCAATCAAAAAGAATGAAATCTTGCCTTTTGTAACTATGTGGATGGAACTAGAAAGTATTGTGCTAAGTGAAATTAGTCAGTCAGAGGAAGACAAATATATGACTTCACTCATATGAGGAATTTAAGATACAAAACAGATGAACACAGGGGAAAGGAAGCAAAAATAATATAAAAACAGGAAGGGGGACACAACATAATAGACTCTTAAATCTAGAGAACAGGGTTGCTGGAGGGGTTGTGGGAGGAGTGAAGGGCTAAATAGGTAAGGGGCATTACAGAATCTACTTGTGAAATCATTGTTGCACTATATGCTAACTTGGATGTAAATAAGTACGTACGTAAGTACGTAAGAAAGTAAGTACGTACATAATTAAGTACGTAAGTAAATACATAAACACATACATACATACATACATACATGAAAGTAGGTTTCCCTAGGAGTGCCTGACTGGCTCAGTGAGAAGAGCGTGCAACCTCTCCTCCCAAGGTTGTGAGTCTGACCCCGCACTGGGTGTAGAGATCACTTAAATAAATAAACTTTAAAAATAATAATAAAAATAAGGTATGTTTCCCTTTACCAGGAATGAAAAAATCTGAAAATGTTAATATCTGGTATTTATACATATTAAATATTGATAATAACTTCTATTCATTAATGATGGCCAATGGTTAATGTATATATAAAATACAAGATAACAGTAAAACTCAAACCATTTTAATTAAATGCATGGTAAAATATTAAAAATGAAAATAACTAAACAATTATTGAATACCATCTTATAAGAGCTTTACATGTAACATCTTCCTTTCATGATCCTCATAAGATAGGACTCTCTCTATTCAGTATAAGATGAGTTTACCAACTTGCATAGTCAGTGATAGAGAAAGGATTTAACAATGAAGTGGTAGGTTCAAAGAAAATTCTGTATGCTAATAGAGAATTCGACCTACATATACATGTTAGACCATAACCTACTAGAATCTAACAATGAAATTATGTCAGTACATTAGTGAATAAATAATAAGTGGCAATAAGGAAAAGTTATCATAACAAATAAGATTTAAATTGTGCTTTTATCTGGGATGCCCGGATGGCTCAGTCAGTTAAGTGTCTGACTTTGGCCTAGGTCATGATCACACTGTGCCTGAGTCCGAGCCCTACGTTGGGCTCTGTGTTAATAGCTCAGAGCCTTGAGCCTGTTTCAGATTCTGTGTCTCCCTCTCTCTCTCTCTGGCCTCCCCCAATTCATGCTCTGTCTCTCTCTCTCTCTCAAAAATAAACAAACATTTAAAAAAAAATTTTTTAAGTGTGCTTTTTCTTCTTTTAAAGAGTAATTCTGTACTCATGATACGGTGCTAAGCTCATCTTTTAAAAAAAACCTGAGATTATCAATAAAAAAAAAGAATCAAGGAAATTTCCTAATGCAGAAGTTAAATTATAGGTGTTTACTATTATTGTTTTAGTAAATATTTAAGGGGGAGGAACAAATGCAGAAGACAAAGGAGTAAGGCAATCAGATGATTTATCTTCCAACCCATAACATTTTGAAAAAGAAAGAAGGCACTACTATTAATTATGACAGTAGAAGTGTAAACTAGGGCTGGCAAAGCCAGACAGTTGGGTCACCCTAGTTAAGAAAAATATGTTATCAGAACAAACTGAGGGCTGATGGGGGTGGGGGGAGGGGAAGGGGGTTGATGGGCATGGAGGAGGGCAGTTGTGGGGATGAGCGCTGGGTGTTATATGGAAACCAACTTGACAATAAACTATTAAAAAAAATGTTATCAAAAAATAACATGCTATGATAGTAATAGCTAACATGGTTTTAAATACTTCCTATGTTAACATGCATTCCATGGTGCAAGATTTTATCTGTCTTATTCACTATCCCTATATGGGTATTTGTGCATAGTACTATACATACGTGTGTGTGTGTGTGTTTGTGTGTGTGTGTTTACACACATAAAATTGTTGAAGGAGAGAACAGATTTCCTTTAATTAAACATGGATTCCTGTGTCTATACAATATAGCTTAATCATTTAAACATCATTATGACCTAAGTTGGTGAATAAACAGTAGTTCATGTATATAAAGACTTAGAGTAACAACAAAAAGAATCTACAAACCCATCTTTCTGTATTAAATATGGGTGACAGAATACTGAAATTAAACAGCAATAAACAAGTAATGATGGTACACTGCGTACTTCTAACTTAGAGACTAATAACAAAAACAAAATTTAAACCTAGACGGAAAGTTATTCATTTTAAAATATGGTCTTTTATGCCAGGCACAATACTCAGCCAACATCAAAAGACAAAACTGCTTTAATTTCTTACCTGCACAGCCAAAAGCCAAATGGTATCTAGAAGAGGGGCTGAATTTAACACAGCACACATTAGCCTTTGCCTCAATGCTGGCCACTGAGTTGTCCAGGTTGGTAGACCACAGCTTCACTAAGAATAAAGGACAAACAAAAATGAAAAGAATTAAACAATGCATTAGCAAATGCTTCTGTAAACTATCAAGTTTACTTATTGCTACAGTTGCCTTTTCGTATTAATCCAAAGCATTTTAGTTTAGGAGAACCAATACTGTTTAAACTGAATGACTGAGTAATAGAACAATGTAGTGAAACCAAAGGAGCATAGTTTCCAAGTCAGAAAACAACAGAGAAAATCAGTGTATACTGATAGGTAACATGATCCCATATCTAAGGCATAAAAGACGGCTAAAAAAAAAAGCAATATGGAGATACATGTGTATTTGTTTTAGTATTTTTTAAATAGCGTGCATGGGGGGGTGGGGGATGGGATCTGGTTGACTCACCGGGTAGAGCATGTGACTCTTAATGTCAGGGTTGTGAGCTCAAGCCCCCCCTTGGGCACAGAGCCTACTTAAAAAACTGGTGTGTGTGTGTTTCTCAAAAGTGTCACGGGTTGGAAGACGAATCATATAGGCACCCACTCCTACACACACACACACACACACACACTCACATAGTCATATTATATATATATATTATTTATATATTATATATATTATATATACATAATATATATACACACACATTATACACACACACACACACACAAATACAAATGCAAATTATTTTTGTATTTTTTACAAAATACAAAAGTTCTTATTTTTTATTTCAACTGAGAATTACATGATTTAGGGATGTCTGGGTGGCTCAGTTGGTTAAGTGTCTGACTCTTGATTATGGCTCAGGTCATGATCTCATGGTGATGGGATCGAACGCCAAGCTGGGCTCTGAGCTGACTGTGGGACTTGCATGGGATTCTTCCTTTCCCTCTCTACTCCTCACCCACTCATGCTCTCTCGCTCTCTTTCAAAGAAATAAATATTAAAAAAAATAGAATTTCATGATTTGAAAATTTTATGTAGGAACTCAGTTACATGACTTAAATGTTTAAAGTAATGTTATGAAATTATTTAGCTAAACTTTAAATATTTGTTTCAATATTTGATATTTAGTCTATTCCAATGGTATATACTGAAATTTATAATCATTAAAGAATGGCAAGCTGATTGATTAGAGCAGGTCAGATCTGAAAGCAGAAAGAGAAAGGTGAGCTATTGTCTCATAAGATACCAGAGCATCCATGATTGACTGACTGACTGATTGACTGATTGATTGAAGGGGCAGAGAGAGAGAAAGAGAGAGAGGCTCCATGCCCAGGCAAAGCCCAAATGGGGCTCCATCCCATGGCCATGAGGATCATGACATGAGCCAAAATCAAGAGCTAGATGCTCAACTGAATGAATCACCCAGGCACCCCCATTATATTGTTTTTAAACAAAAATGTCTTCACAGACAATAGAATACACAAATAAAATAGATTTTCAAGATATTGGTTATAACACCGGTTACACATTAGAACTAATAATAAACAGTAACAATAAAAATCTTCCTATCCATCTTTTCAGTGGACACCAATGTTCTACCCTGAACTGGGTATCAGTTAGGGTCCAGGTATTGTTTTTTGTTTTGTTTTGTTTTGTTTTGTTTTGTTTTGTTTTAGGTTTATTTGAGAGAGGGAAAGAGAGAGGGACTCCCACGCAGGCTCCACAGTCAGTGCAGAGCCAATGCAGGGCTCAAACCCACAAACCATGAGATCATGACCTGAGCTGAAACTAAGAGTTGATCGCTTAACCAGCTGAGCAACCCAGGCACCCCAATGGGTATTGCTGTTTTTTTATAAGCTCTTTGGGTGACTCTAATGTGCATTTAGGGCTGAAAACTAGTTATTAGGATGGAGTAAAATTTTAGAATCTTTTTTAAACATTTTATTTCATTTTAGAGAGACCACAAGCATGAGCAGGGGAAAAGGACAGAGGGGTGGGAGGGAAGGCGCGGGGGGTGGGGGGGAGGCAGGTAGGCACTCCCAAGCAGACTCCACACTTAGCAAGGAGACAGATATAAAATCAAGAGATAGATACTCAATTGACCAGCCACCCAGGTGCCCCTAAAGTCTTTTCAGGAATACTAATATGGTAATAGGAGTAAAATAAAAAAATAAGATAAAAAACGGTATTTCATAAGAACAGAGATTCTTTTCTGTGTAAACAGGATAATTTCTTTTATGAGTGGAATTCCATACAACATTTCTTAATATGTAGACTCTGAGAATAAAAATTAACCACTAAAAAAGTTATTTACACCCTAATGAATTTATTAGCCGTCTAAGAGGAAAATAATACACTCAATATTCAAATAAAAGAGTAAGAGTTTTAAATAGTAATATTTGATTTATTTCATGTAATTTGTAATAGGAATCATTGTGCTATTTCAATCAATATATAATTGTCCAGGGAATTATATATATATATATGTATGTATATATATACAATTCTGAGATGAAATGGCTACCTGAACCTAAAAATCTACAGGTCAAATATTGCATTTATAGGTTAGAATATCCAGAGTAGGATTGTACCCTAACAACATAGCAAGCCAAAGTTAATCTACAACAAATATCCGTGGAGCACCTACTGTTCCCATAATCCCACTACTAATAACTACACCCTTTATAAACAAATGTTATAGATCAGTTTTTTATGAGAATTAAAAATAAGTTAAGTAAAAGAATGAACTAGAACAAAATAACATTTAAATTAGAAAGTCTTTTTTTATTTCATGGTAATTTTCTCAATGGAGTAATCACTAACATTTTAAAAATAAATCACAATGACAATAGCCAAACTGTGAAGAGAGCCCAAATATCCATCAACTGAAAAATGGATAAAGAAAATGTGGTATATATGAAGTGGAATATTATGCAGCCATCAAAGAGGATGAAATCTTGCCATTTACAATGACGTGGATGGAGCTAGAATGTATTATGCTAAGTGAAATAAGTCACTTAGAGAAAGACAAATACATATGATTTCATTTATTTGTGGAATTTAAGAAACAAAACAATGAACACATGAGGGGCGGGGGGAGAAAAGAGAAACCATAAGAGACTCTTAATGATGATGGTTTATAGAGGGAGGTGGGTGGGAGATGGGCTAGATGGGTGATAGGTATTAAGGAGGGCACCTGTGATGAGTACTGCTTGTTGTATGTGATGAATCACAGAATTCTTGAAACAAATCACTGTTAGGTTAACTAACTAAAATTTAAATAAGTAAGTCACAATGGTAAACATCATGATTACAATTTTCAACATAAAAGATACTAGAAGTCAATATAACTGAGCTACAACAATAATTAAGGCTTAAAGATATATGGAATATTTACAGCATAGAAAAGAAACAATGATACATTTTATTTTATTACTAATCATTAAACAAAACAGGTGCTGTCAGTTAAACTGTGTTCTCCAAAAGGATATGTTGTATTCATAACCGCAGGTACCTCTGAATGTCTTAATTTGTAAATAAGGTCTTTGCATATGTAAACAAGTTAAAATGAAGTCATACTGGATTAGGATGGACCCTAAATCCAATGAATGATATCCTTATAAGAAGAAGGAGACTTGGACAGACAGGTACAGAGTACAAAAGGCCAAGTATTGAGAAAAGGAAAAATTAGATGCAGCTACAAGTACTGATTTACCGAAGAGAAGTTTTTCTTTTGAACTTGAGCAAATAGAGAAAACAGGCTTTGTTATATTAAGTTGCCTACTGTTGCAGAGCAAACTGCCCCAAAACTTAGGAACTTAATTAACACAACAAAATTTACTGTCACACAGTTTCTGATTGTCCGGAATCTCTGAGCAGCTCAGCTGGGGGGTTTTGCTCAGAGTCTCAAGCATCAGAGGTCTCCATTCAGCTGAACTAGAAGATCCACTTCCACACTCACTCGCTCAACATGGCTCTCGGTAGGACAATTCAGTTCCCCACAATTTGGGCTTGTGACGATACTGCTAGCATCTCTATATTCACCAAAATGACTAAATGGAGAATGAAGATAAAGGCTACATGTTTTATATAAACTAACTTCAGAAGTGAAATTTCAATTGACTGGGTGGCTCAGTCGATTGAGTGTCTGCTTGATTTTGGCTCAAGTCATGAGCTCATGGTTCATGGGTTCAAGCCCCGAGTCGGGTTCTGTGCTGATAGCAGGCTCATGCAGCCTACTTGGGATTGTCTGTCTCTCTCCGCCCCTCCCCTTCTCTTTTGCACAGTTCCACGCATGGTTTCCTCAACCCCTCAAAAATAAATAAAGGAACTTTAAAAAAAAGGTGACATACCTTCACTTCTGTAGTATCTTACCAATCACACAGACTGGAGCAATGGGGAGGAAGGGAACTACATAAGCATGGGGATACCAGGAGACAAAGACCACTGGGGACATTTGGGATTTTACCTAACATAAGCCTTTACTTTCATTTGGATAAAGGAGGTATTACACTTAGTAAATTTATAGCTTTTAGGAAAGGTAACTATCTAAATTATAAATTATAGGGCAGATAATACTACTTATGATAATACTATTTATTATATTCCAGTTTATTTTTTAGTCCTTTGATTTAAAAAAGTATTTCCCTTAGTATGAGTTAACTAAATTTTTTTTTTAATTTTGTAAGATTTTAAATTCATATTAATGAATTTAAACACTTTCATATTAATGTGTACAGCTATGAAACTCTGGAATAAATAAAAACCTTTAAACAGTGCTATACTAAAACCAAATACTCTTCAAATTCATATTTGTGGGTTAAAAAACCCTTTAAAGAATATGTTTATTCTAATTCAATACGATAATTCATTGTAAATGATTTTTACTTTATGTATTTAAAAAGAAAAACCTATTTCTCCTAAATAACTTATAAATTAGTTCACAATATTCTTTTATGATTAACTTGTTACACAGCAATACTGCAAGCCTTGTTACAATTATTACAAGTACAAGCCTATACAAGTGTTACCAATCCAAGCCTATACTACAAGTATTCTGAAGAATACTACAATCTATAAGCCTACAACATTCATGTTTAACATAAAGTATGTGCATACATATGTGAAAGTAAACTATTTTAAAAATACACAGCATTTAAATAAGTAACAGGATGAATACAGAAAATGCCACTTATTAGGACTCAGTATTTATTTATGTTTTAAAAAGTATCCATTAATAAATGGATATTACTAAGTACAAAATATATACAATGTTAAAAATATAAAATATATAAAATACTAATAATAAATAATAATTATGTGGAAAATACATTAGAAGCAATTTAAACTATTCTTACTATAATCACAAAGGCAGTATTTTATAACCAAGATTTATAAGTCAAAATCAGCAAACAGTCAAAGGGTGATAAATACATTTACACAACACTAAATATTTTGAGATGGGCATAATGCATTTGGGACTTTTAGTACCAATCAAGGCAGAGTAAGTCCACTATAGCCAATCTCTCTCACTATGAATTTACTGGGAGGTCAATATCAGTAACAAAAATAAAACAGAAAGGTTTGAGGAATCTGAAAAGTAAAGAAAAACAGTCATTATGTAAAGGAAATTCAAAACATAAAAGAAGTAACCAATACAGGGGTGAGAGTACCATTTCTTTTCTCCTATGCAAGCCAAAGTCAGAACCTCAATGAGCAAAAACTGAGGAAAATCCCTGTGTTTCTGACCATAAGATTGGCAAAAGACACTTCTGCAAGCCACAGGTTGAGAGTAATCTTTATTTTTTCTTTCGTTTTATTCTTTTTCTCTCTCAGCGTTTCTCTACGGTGGGATTCCATCACAGAGCTACAGCACTATGGCAGGCTACTATTCCTACACATACTTCACTTCTGTGGTCATAAAAAGAGTAACTCATCTGCAGAGAAACCCCAACTTTCTTGCCAAAGCCTCAGTAAAAAAGGGAGACAAAGAGTGTGGGAGAAACCTGGTAAGGAAAGCACTGGAGAAGATCCCATATTTTGTGTATGAACAGGCCTAAGTCTTATACATGCAAGATGGACACAAAGGAGTATTAACAAAGACCTTGTGCTCTGAACTACAACTGAAAAGACATCTCAATTTCCAGATTAACCCCTGAATGGCGTATGAATGAAATAAACCAATGTAGCACACCAGAGGCTCTGAAAACCACCCTGAAAATGTAACTCTCACTCATACAGAAAGCAAGATGGGAATCTAAACTGCCGATCACCTACGTAAACAAAACAAAACAAAACAAAAAACATTCTCCTGAAAATCTGAACAGAACCCAGAGTCTTACAAAATGTAATATCAAAATGCCCAAGATATAACCCACCAATTACTCAATGTACATAAATCCAGGAAAAGGTGAAGGATTTTCAAAGATACCATCAACAAAAACCGACTGTAAAATCTAGATGTTGGAATTATGAAACAGATTTTAAAGCAACTATTGTTACAGTGCTCCCTGGGGGTAAAAGGTAAACAAATACATTTAAAATTAATGGAGAGAGAAATACTCAGTAAAAATACTGGAACTATTAAATAAGAATCAAATGAAAATTTTAGGAAAAATACAGTAATTTGCATAAAAGAGTTTTGAACTGAATCAATATCAAACTGGAGATTAAAGGATAAAAGAGTTCGTGAACTGAAAGAAGACAAATTACTTAATGTAAAGAGAAAAGATATTGACATGGAAAAAACAGTCAAGGGTACTTATAGGACAAAATGAAAAGGTTTAACATATGAATGGAATCTCAGAGGAGAGGAAAAAGATTACTGCTTTGCTGAATATCTAACAAAGTAGATTCAGAAGAATATTAAAAGGGATAAAAAGTGACATTATACATTGATAAAAGGGTCAATTCACCAAGATAACAATTCTAAATGCTTAGAGGACCCTAACAATACCACTTCAAAAAATCAAAACAACAAAAAAGAGGCAAAACAATAGCCTTCCATACTGAAAGAAGAAATAATATCAGATTTCAACATTTTTTAATATTTTTATTTACTTTTAATATTTTTAATGTTTATTTATGAGAGAGAAAGAAAAAAAATGAATGAGCAAGGGAGGGGCAGGAGGAGACAGAAAAGGAAACACAGAACTGGAAGCGGGCTCCAGGCTCTGAGCTGTCAGCACAGAGCCAGACATAGGGGCTCAAACCCATAAATTTCACTGTGAGATCATGGCCTGAGCTGATATTGGACACTGGCTAATTGACCCATCTAGAAACCTCTAAATATTTTTAGTTATTTTTAAGGGAGAGTACAAGCAGAGGAGGGGAGACAGAGAAGGGGGCAGAGGATCCAAAGCAGACTCTGCGCTCTCAGCAGCGATACCAATGTGTGGCCCAAACCCACAATCCATGAGATCGTGACCTGAGCTGAAGTCACACACTCAACCGAGCCACCCAGGTCCCCCCAGATTTTAATATTCTTAATAATCAACAGAACAAGGAGACAGAACACACACACACACACACACAGCAAAAATATAGAAAACCAAAAAAAAACCCACTATCAACAAGCTTGACTTAATTGACATTACAGAACACTCCACTGGAGAATACTAATTCTTTTTGATGCACTTGGGTATTTACCAAGGCAAATCATATTCTAGACCATAAAAGAAATCATAACAAATTCAAAAGAATTAAAGTTATATAAAATATGTTCTCTTACTAGAATTAACCTATAAATCAAAACCAAAAGATTTCTGAAAACTTTAAGCAAAGTTGAAAATGGTAGAACACATTTAAAAATAATTCTTAGCTAAACATGAGAATCACAAAAGAAATTAGATGTACTTTTAAAAGTGAATGAATAGGGGCGCCTGGGCGACTCAGTTGGCTGAGCGTCCAACTTCAGCTCAGGTCATAATCTCACGGTTCATTGGTTCGAGCCCCACGTCAGGCTCTGTACTGACAGCTAGCTCAGAGCCTGGAGCCTACTTCAGATTCTGTGTCTCCCCCTCTCTCTGACCCTCCCCTGCTCACACTTTC
The DNA here is from genome assembly GCA_017311185.1 of Proteles cristata cristata. Lineage (NCBI taxonomy): Eukaryota > Metazoa > Chordata > Mammalia > Carnivora > Hyaenidae > Proteles > Proteles cristata. Next base: position 778,187 of record JAESUZ010000008.1, on the reverse strand, counting down.
TCTCTCTCTCCCTCTCAGAAATAAAACATTTAAAAAAATAAATGAATAAGCAGATACATAATATGAAAATTTGAGGGATCAGCTTTAGTGGTACTTAAAGGGAAATATATACCAGTAAATATTTATATTAGAAAAGATAAAAGGCTCAAATAATGACATAAACCTCAAACTTAGCAAAACAGTAAAAAAAGGAAGTCACACTCAAAGCAAATTTTAAAAGTTAATGAACGAACATCAAATGAAACTAAAGCTAGAAAAAGAAAAAAATCAATAAAATCAAAAGTTAGATATTTGAAAAAGATCATTAAAACTGACAAACTTGATGCCACACTGACCTACATATATAATAGACCAGAGAGAACACAAAATACCAATTCCAAAAAGATATAAACTACCAACGCTCATTCAAGAAGAAACAGACGAACTGAATAATCCTACATCTACTAACGAAATAAATTCCTATGTCACAGAGATAAAAGGTATACCACAGGGGACAGTCAATGGTACAGTAACAGCATTGTATAACAATAGTAGCTACCTTTGTGGTGAGCACAACAGAACATAGACTTATTGAATCAGTATGTTGTACACCTGAAACTAGTGTAACATGGTATGTCAACTACATTTTTATTTAAAAAAATAAATTCTTATTGAAACCTTCAAACAGGGGCACCTGGGTGGCTCATCTGGTTAAGCATCTGACTTTGGCTCAGGTCACGATCTTACGGATTGTGGGTTCGAGCCCTATGTCAGGCTCTGTGCTGACAGATCAGAGCCTGGAGCCTGCTTCAGATTCTGTTGTCTCCCTCTCTCTCTCTCTCTCTGCCCCACCCCAATTCATTCTCTCATTCTCTCTCTCTCTCTCTCTCTCAAAAGTAAATAAACATTAAAAAAATTTTTTTTAAATATATATCTTATAAAACCTTCAAATAAAGAAAACTCCAGGCCCAGAAAGCTTCAACGACAAATTATACGAAAGACTTATGAACCAAACAATGGTAATCCTAAACAATCACTTCCATCTATACCTCCCGCAAAACATGAGAAATCATTTTATAAGACCAGCATTATCCTGACACAAAAGCCACAAAAAAAAACATTACAAGAATAGAAAAATAAAGGTCAATGCTTCTCATGAATATAGATGCAAGAATCTTCAAAAAAATAAATTAAGCAAATCAAACATAGCAATACAGAAAATAGATAATACATCATGGCCAAAATGTGGTTTGTTCTGGGAATATAAGACTACTTCAAGATATGAAAATAGATCATTAAAGCTCAGGATATAAACAAAAAAAGGAAGAGGAGAAGGAGGAAGAAGACGAGGAGAACAACAAATCATCTCAAGAGATACAGAAAAATCATGACAAACTTCAACATCCATTCATGATAAATATTCTTGGCAAACAGGGAAGAGAACTTCCTTAACCTGACAAAACATGTCCAATAAAACCCTAACCTAATAATATCCTATCAATGTTGAAAGACTATAAGCATTCTCTATGTTTGCTGTCACCACTCTTTACACCAACATTCTGAAAATTCTTGCAAGTACAATAAAGCAAGAGAAACGTAGGAAAGAAAGAAGAAAGAAAAAAGAAATGGACACACTTTGGAAACAAAAAAGCATTAGTGGCTCTTGTGAGGCAACCTAATCAGGTGGAGGTCAGTGGCACAAACAGTGAAAGAGTTCACCCAAGGCAGAATAAAAAAGAGGCTTCATTGCAAGGAAGCCGCAGGCAGGACAGCAAATGAGAGACTATCTACCTGAAGGAGGGGTGGGGGGTGGGGGTTGTATTTCTGGGGGCAGTGAGGAGGTATTAGAACATACAGCATTTTCCTTTTTTGGTAACTGTGCCTGACTGTATGTAGTCCATTGGTCAATTTGAGCTTATGGCCATTTTGAGGTGGAATGCCTAATAAGCCTGTTTGCATTCAGCGCAGCAGTCACTGTGGGCCCTTTTACATTATTCAAGTTTCCATTGCTCAAGTCTGTTGCCTACAAGTGGTCTCTACAACTGTTTGCTGACATGACAGTCCCAAGGAATCTCCAGACATAATCTCTTAAAAATAGAGACTTTGGCAAGTTTATTGAAATAAAATTTGTATTTAAAAATCAATTATTTTTTGGTAAACTAGTAAACAATGAATGAATACTAATGTGTTTTAAACATCATTTTTAATGGCACCAAACTATTTAGTTATAATATTGTGCAGGGTTTGTATGCTGAAAATTAAAAAACTGTGAAAAAAAATTTTTAAGTCTAAAATTGGAAAGATAAACCATGTTCATGGAATGGAAGTCTGAGTATATTAAGATATCAATTTTTCCCCAAAATGATCTACAGATTCAATACTCCCAACAGGATTTTCCATTGGTACTGGCAAACCAGATTCTAAAATGTATATGAAAGAGCAGAAAATGTAAAGAGCTAAAACCATTTTCAAAAATAAGATGGAAGACTACTTAACTTCAAGAGTTTCTATAAAGCTACAAATCAAGACAATGGGTTATAGGAAAAAAAAGAAACACATAAATCAATGTAGAATCTTAAAAAATACATACCCTTCTATCAGAAATGGAAAGAACCAGCAGTAAGAAATCAGTAGAATAGCTGAATTCAAAATGCCATCATTCAAATGAATAAAAATGAACTATCTAATAAGAGTATACATTCTTCTCAAATTCACATGAGACATTCAGCAAGACAGACCACAATTTGGGCTATGAACATACCTTAACAAATTTAAAACAGAAATTAAATGATGTATCTATTAGACCACAATGGAATTAAACTAGAAGCCAATAACAGCTAGATAGCTAGAAAATTCCAAATGCCTAGAGATTAAACAACACACTTTTTAAAAAATGCTTATTTATTTTTGAGAGATCAAGCGAGCAGAGGAGGGTCAGAGAGAGGGGAGGACAAAGGATTTGAAGTGGGCTCTGTGTGCACAGCAGCAAGTCCAACATGGAGCCGGAACTCATGACCTGCGAGATCATGACCTCAGCCGAAGTTGGAAGCCCAACCAACTGAGCCACCCAGGCGCCCCTAAACAACACACTTCTAAATAATACATAAATGAAATAAGAAATCTCAAAAAAGTTATATATTTTGAAATAAATGAAAATTAAAATAAAAGTTATCAAAACTTGTGAGATGCAAGCACTTAAACAGGGACATTTACAACATTAAATGCATATTACCAAAGAAAAAAGATCTATAATCAATAATCCAAGCTTCCAACTTAGAAAACTAGAAAAAGAAGAACAAACTAAAATGAAAGAAAGCAGAAGAAAAGAAATAATAAAATAAAATCCACCCTAAAATTCATATGGGATCTTCATTGAACTTAAATAGCTAAAACAATCTTGAAATAGAAGAAAACATATAGAGTACTCACACTTCCTGATTACAAACAAAGCTACAGTAATCAAAACAGTATGGCAGACAAACAGACCAAGCAACAGAAAAGACTCTAGAAATAAACTTTTGAAGATATGATCAAATGATTTTTGACCTTTAGAAAGGTGCCTAGACCTTTCAATGATGGAAGAATAATCTTTTCAATAAGTGGTACTAGGAAAAATGGATTTCCATATATAAAAGAATGAAGTCAGACCCTTACTTTACACCATATACAAAAATCAACTCAAAATGGATCAAAGACATGTAAGAACTAAAATTATAAAACTCTAAGAAGAAAACCAAGGGCAAAACCTTCATTACATTTGGCAATGACTCCTTGGATATGAGACACAGGCAACATAAACAAAATTAGGTAATTTCGACTTCATCAATATGAAAGACTTCTGTGCATCAAAGCACACTATCAACAAATCACGTATCTCATAAGGATTAATATCCAGATTATACAGGGGTGCCTGGGTGGCTCAGGTGGCTAAGTGTCTAACATTTTCTTTCCCTTAAATAGTTTATTGTCAAGTTGGTTGCCATGTAATACCCAGTCCTCATCCCCACAAGTGCCCTCCTCCAGGCCCATCACCCCCCTTCCCTTCTCCCCCACCCCCATCAGCCCTCAGTTTGTTCTCAGCATTCAAGAGTCTCTCATGGTTTGCCTCCCACCCTCTCCCCAACTATTTTTCCCCCTTCCCTCCCCCATGGTCCTCCATTAAGATCCTCCTAATCCACCTATACGTGCAAACATGTGGTATCTGTCCTTCTCTGCCTGGCTTATTTCGCTCAGCATAACACCCTTGAGCTCCATCCATGCTGCTATAAACGGCCAGATTTCATTCTTTCTCATTGTCATGTAGTATTCCATTGTATAGATAAACCACATCTTTTTGATCCATTCATCAGTTGATGGACACTTAGGCTCTTTCCATGTTTTGACTAGTGTAGAGAGTACTGCTATGAACATTGGTGTACATGTGCCCCTATGCATCAGCACTCCTGTGTCCCTTGGGTAAATTCCTAGCTGTGCTATTGCTGGGTCATAGGGGAGTTCTACTGTTAATTTTTTGAGGAACCTCCACACTGTCTTCCAGAGGGGCTGTACCAGTTAACATTCCCACCAACAGTGTAGGAGGATGCCCGTTTCTCCACATCCTCGCCAGCATCTAGTGTCTCCTGATTTGTTCATTTTCACCACTCTGACCGGCATGAGGTGGTATCTCAGTGTGGTTTTGATCTGTATTTCCCTGATGAGGAGGGATGCTGAGCATCATTTCATGTGTCTGTTTGCCATCTGGATGTCCTCTTTGGAGACGTGTGTTCATGTCTTCTGCCCATTTCTTCACTGGATTATTTGTTTTTTGGGTGTGGAGTTTGGGGAGTTCCTTGCAGATTCTGGATACTAGCCCTTTATCTGATATGTCATTTGCAACTGTCTTTTCCCATTCAGTCAGCTGCAGCAATTTCTTACTTGACACATCCCCAAAGGCAAGGGAATCAAGAGCAAAAATGAACTTTTGGGACCTAATCAAGATAAAAAGCTTCTGCATAGTAAAGGAAACAATCAATAAAGCTAATAAGCGTCTAACTCTTAATTTCACCTCATATCATGATCTCACAGTTCGTGAGCTTCAGCCCCCATGTTGGGCGCTGTGCTGATGGTGCACAGCCTGATTAGAATTCTTCCTCTACCCCTCACAACCACCTGCCCGCAGGCATTCTCTGTCTTCTCCCTTTCTCGGTCTCTCTCAAAATACATAAACAGTTATTTTTTAAGTAGTAGGAGATAGTTTTTTTATAAAATTTTTTTTTAACCTTTATTTACTTTTGAGAGACAAGAGAGAGAAAGAGCATGAGCAGGGGAGGGGCTGAGAGAGAGGAAGACACAGAATCCGAAGCAGGCTCCAGGCTCCAAGCTAGCTGTCAGCACAGAGTCCGATGCAGGGCTCAAAGTCACGGACCGCAAGATTATGACCCTGAGCCGAAGTCGGATGCTTAACCAACTGAGCCACCCAGGTGCCCCAAAATAAAGTGTTAAAATATATATCCATACTATCCAGAGAACACCTACAATTCAACAACAGCAAAAAACAACATAATTAAAAAATGGACATAGGGCTTGAATAAACATTTCTCCAAAGAAGATTTACAGATGGCCAATAAGCACATGAAAAGACACTCAACATCACTATCATTAGGGCAATGCAAAGGAAAACCACAGTAAGATACCACTTCACACCCATTAAAATCATTACTAGGGAGGAAGGAAACAAGAGGTGTTGGTGAGGATATGGAGAAACTGCATAAGTTAGGCACTGCTGGTGGAAAGGTAAAATGGTACAGACACTATGGAAAACAGAATGATGCTTCCTCAAAAAATTAAACAAGTAAGTACCATATGATCCAGAAATTGCATTTCTGAGTATATACCCAGAAGAACTAAAAATAGGACATAGAAAGTAGTGTGTCGGGGTGCCCAGGTGGCTCAGCCAGTTAAGCGTCTAAATTCGGCTCAGGTCATGATCTCATGGTTCGTGGGTTCGAGCCCTACATTGGGCTCTGTGCTGACAGCTAACTCAGAGCCTGGAGCCTGTTTCGGATTCTGTGTCTCCCTCTCTCTCTGACCGTCCCCTGTTCACGCTCTCTATCTCAGAAATAAATAAAAAACATTAAAAAAAATGAAAGAAAGGTATGAACTCATGTTCATAGCAGCATTATTCATAATAGCCTAAAAGGCAGAGGAAACCCAAATGTCTGTCCATCGAACTGAATAGTTAAAATGTGATACATTCATAGAATACATTATAATTCAGCTTTGTAAAAGAAATTGTGTCATTTGCAACTATGTGGATGGAACTAGAGGCTATTATGCGAAATGAAATTAGTCAAGAGAAAGACAAATATCATAGGACTTCACTCATATGAGAACTTTAAGATACAAAACAGATGAACATAAGGGAAGGGAAGGGAAGGGAAGGGAAGCAAAAATAATATAAAAACAAGGAGGGGGACAAAACATAAGAGACTCTTAAATACAGAGAACAAACTGAGGATTGCTGGGGGGTTTTGGGAGGGGGGGTGGGCTAAATGGGTAAGGGGCATTAAGGAGGACACTTGTTGGGATAAACACTGGGTATTATACATAGTGGATAAATCACTGGAATCTACTCTTGCACTATATGGTAAATAATTGGGAAGAAAATTAAAATTAAAAAATTAAAAACAAATTCTGACACATGCTACAACACATATGAACCTTGACAACTTTATGCTAAGTGAAATACGCCAGTCACAAACAGGCAAATACTGCATGATTCCACTCATAAAATGGAGTTATGAGCAGTCAAACTGATAGAGACAGAAAGTAGAAAGGTGACTGCCAGGGGCTGGGTAAAGGGGAAATGGGAAGCTATATTTAATGGGTAGAGAGTCTCCGTTTCATGATATGACAAAAGTTCTATGAGCTAATGACACTGAACAGTACACTAAAAATAGTTAAAATGCTTAATTTCATGTTATGTATATTGTAATACAATTTAACATGAATAAATAACTTTCCTAGTGGGGCGCCTGGGTGGCTCAATCAGTTGGGCATTCAACTTCAGCTCAGGTCATGATCTCAGTTTTTGAGTTTGAGCCCCATGTCAGGCTCCTGTGCTGACAGCTCAGAACCTGGAACTTGCTTCAGATTCTGTGTCTCCCTCTCTCTTTGCCCCTTCCCAGCTCGCTCTTGCTCTCTCTCTCAAAAATAATCATTAAAAAAAAATTTTTAATCCTTTCCTACTTAAATTGTTTAAAATGGCTTCTATTTTTCAGAGAAAGACTCTGACCAGTCAAGACCTCTGAATAAATATTACTGTTCAGTACAAAAATACAAGTATTCAACTCAATAAAGGCTATCTTCAATATACTATGAAAAAGACCAGTTAGGGGTGCTTGGTTGGCTCAGTTGCTTGAGCATCCAACTTTGGCTCAGGCCATGATCTCATGGTCCGTGAGTTTGAGAACCGCATCAGGCTCTGTGCTGACAGCCTGCCTCGGATTTTGTGTCCCTCTATCTGCCCCCACCTCAATCTCTCTCTCAAAAATAAATATTTTAAAATTTTAATAAAAAAAGAACAATTAACATTAATTAGTGAAACTCTGTATTCAAACATACAACAATCAACTGTCATATGATGTTCTAAATAATTTAGAAATTCAAGGATAGTTTCTTAAACAATCAAAAAGGAAGGCATTCCAATCTATGCATACTAAGGGTAAACAACCTGTTACTTTCTGAACTTTGGGGGGGAAATCCAGTCATGTTCATTTCCCTTTTAATAGGGCAGGCACCATGATTATGAAATACACTTTTCAACACTAGAGCAATCTCTGCTATCTAATCACTCATCTGGAAGTTACATGCAAAAAAGGAGGACAAAAAAATTAAGGCTATTAACTATAAGGTTAAAAAAATCTGTTAATGGGGCTTTATAAATCTAATGGTAAGAAGAACCAGGCCAAAACAAAACATTAAGAATAGCTGAAGAAAATGAATAGTAAAGATTGATATTCAAGAAAAAGCAAAAGAGGTCAATTAAATTGGCAGGAAAAAAATGGAGAACTTTTCTTTGAAATATGATATACTTCATTAAAAAACTTCAGCATACAATAGAAATTTAATATAACTTCAGAGACATGTCTAAATGTTTCAGCAAAAAAGTTCAATTTGATGGTATATATAAAGATATTGGTTATAAAAATGTCACCATATGACATGAATCCAGAAAACATTATTGTAATGAAGGTACAGTATATTCATTTTTCTTTCACTGCAAAAGACAGATTTTTGTGCTTAGATTATTTTTAGAATAAAAATCACAAAGGATTGCTACAAGTTTTAATAAATATCTGTATCTCGGCAGTAAAAGGGATTAAGCTGGGTGTATGAAAGTGAGGGACGGGAGGAGAGGAGATTCAGACTGTACCTTTTGCATCATCAGAACCTGAAGCCAAGAGTTTAGGATCCATCAAATTAAAGTCAACACTCCAACACCTTTTCTCGTGTTCCTGGATACAGAAGGAAGACAAAGTAGTCTCAGACAGAATATAGATGTTAAAATAAATACAGCAAAAAGCTTGATACCAATGTATTGCTCTGGTGGGAGGGAGAGAAAACAGGCTATGAAAACAAATGAGATGCAAAGTAGTTCCCAAACTTTTTACATATACATTATTTTATTGCTTTTGGAAATTCACTTGACACATTCTATAAATGTAAAACAAGTCTGAAGAGAGGCTTCCAAAAAGCAGTATTTGGTATCATATAGGTATTTGTAAAAAGCTAAACAGTGGCTTTAAATTTGTAAAGATAAAGCGCATAAACGCCTCCAACTATTAAGCAAGTAAAAATGTGATTCTTAGAACAAGTGACTAGTATCCTTATTTACCTGATAGACCTTTGATCTCTGTCCTGTGAATCCGTCCCACAGGATGACGGTGCCTTCATAATCACTGCTGGCTAACAGGTTCTTGTGGTAGCTGCTCCAACTGATACAACTGAAAGAAAGAAAGGAAGATAGTTAAGCCTTACTTCATGTAAAAATAAATAACAACGAATACAAAGAATTCTGATGTGTTCAGAAAGATGAGATCCCTTTTTTAAATGGTCTACATGACTTCATAATCCTTAATCTGCCCACAACACATTTGGGGAAAAATATATCAAATATATATTTGATTTTTCTATTTTCTATTGAACTACCAAGTCACGACGCTTACCACTATCCATGCACACCGATCACTAGCCCAAAGATGGACATAAGCCTAAAGTTGCCACCGGCCATCTTTCATACATGAGTAGAGCGTATCTAGTAGGAGTAAAAACAGAAAGCCAACACGGCACAAAGCATGCCAGAGCCGAAACACAGAAACTTAATCAAATTGTACATGCCTCTTTATCAAGTTGTGCTGAATCATATAAACTCATAAACTAATTTGAATTGGGTTTCTGTATTCATATCTATAAGCTTGTGACTGAAATTCCAATTAAAAGAATTTTAACAGTTGGAATTAAGCTTTTAACATTAACGATTTCAGCTATTATAAATGATCCAAAACTGAGAATGCATCTAAAAATGTATGCTTTTGGTGAGACACATATGAGAAGGAAGCATATGATAAAAGCTAATGTATATTAAGGAAAAAGCCTCTTTGAAAGCAATTAACCTAGATTATTTCAAAGCACATGAAAATAACAAAGTTTTTTGTTCTCTACTGGTTACATTCATGCTAAATTTCAGAAACTATAAGAGTTCATTTGCATGTTTACATATAACTTACTGGATTTCTGGGAGAAATTATATGGAGACCTAAAAGAGCTAAATTTTTTTTATTTTATTTTTGTTTAAAAAAATTTTTTTTATAGTTTATTTATTTTTGAGAGAGAGAGAGACAGACAGACAGACCATGAGCGGGGAAGGAGCAGAGAGAGAGGGAGAACCAGAATCTGAAACAGAAAAGAGCTAAATTTTAGAGTTAGACAGACCTGAGCTCAAATTCTAGATCTGTCACTTAACAGCTGTGGTTTGGGGTGGTTTAGTTCACTTTCACAACCTGTGTGTTCCAAATTGCTTCCATTGTGCTTACACACTGATCCGTTCAGTTCTTAGCTCATAGCTTCCAGCCTTGAAGAGCTTCTTCCATTTACTCCAACATGCCATAAAGTATCACCATATTATTACATACATAATTTACTCAGGTAAAACAGGTAAAATGATAACTGGAAAATGTGCAAAGTTCTAAGTAAATTTATTATTAGATGTGTTCCTTGTATGATTTGATTTTAAGCCAGTGCCTGAGAGAGAATCACTTAGGAAGCTTGTTTATAAAAGGTAAACCCTCTAATCCACATTTCATTGCAGTGACACCTACAGGAATCTTGATAACGGCCAAGTAGTGTGCTAAGTGCACTGTATGGATTTATTTAAAGCATAATCCTATAAAACAGGTATTACTATTACAGCCTCCCTTTCATAAATAAGTGGCACGACAAGGTGAAGAAATTACCTGTTTGAATTCTTACTCCTCCAGAGACTAGCTGTGTGATCTTATGCAAGTTAATCAACCTGTCTGTACTTCAGCTTCCTTGTATATAAAATGGGGCAATATCTCACAGTTAAGTCTACTTAAGATAAAGCACTTAGGAAAATGCTTGCCACATAAGAATTCAATAAAGTTATGTCTTATTCCTGCTATTTTCTTTCCACTAAGGAAAAAATAACTATAACAGATTATCAATGACGAGTGCCACTGATAAATGAGCAGGCTCACAAGTTATCAGTCTACCATTTTTAGGAATGAATTAGGAGATGAAAAGGAAAGCTAGAACACATACATTACATAAATACTGTAATATGTGCTATATTATTAACATTAACAAAATGAGCATATACACACATACATACTACATATGTAATTCACTCAGGTAAAACATAATCAGAAAATGTTCAAAGTTCTAAATAAATTTATTATTAGATGCTTTCCGTGTATCATTCCATTTGAAGCCAGTGCCTGTGAGAATTGCTTAGGAAGGTTGTTTAAAAAATCCAGATTCTAAGATTCCTTTGAGATTGGGGGTGGGTGGGGTGGGGGGGGCAGATCTGAAGTAATTCCCAGTTTCCTACATTTTTAACAGTATTCCAGGTTTGAAATGCACTCATTATGAACTCTAACTCTTACCATATGAAACATAAAAAGGCTGTATAAGGAGTCTCACCGAAAGGTAAAACAACAAACTCATACTAATTATAGATACTGATTGTTATAAACATGCTATATTGTGTCCCAAAACAATAATCTTAGTACCTGATTTTGGAATTGCAGGTCATCTCATTTTCAGGGTAATGAATATCCACGGCATCCTGAATGACTGTGCCATATTCGTAGACTTTAATCTTCTTTGTAACACCAGCAATTGCAAAATAGTCACAATCTCGGTCAAATTCAATACTATGGAAGCAAGTATATATTTGGTCAGGAAGACTATTTGCCTATCCCTGTGACATTTACAATGACAACAGTTCAGAGTTTTTTCTATTTCTAAAGTCATTCTGTCTACAAGAATAAGAGATCTACTTGAAGTGCCCTCAAATTGGAGTAGGCCCTATGTGCAGATAAAGACATATCAAAGACATATCAAATTACAAGTGGTAGGGAGCTGTGCATAGCTACACAATTTTGCGTATATAGAGTCTTCTTTTATTCCTAAACACGTGACATGTTTTTCAGTGAAGCTTTAGTAACCGTATTACAGCTTACCCAACTGTAAAGACTAATAAGTTACATTATAAAAGTAGTGACAAAAGATTTAATGGTTTGGTATATTAAAAAATATGTCAAAAGAGAATTACCAATTAATCTTTTTATTAATTCTAACTATTTCCCTTCTGCCACTTTGTGAGGATGACAGAATTTCAGTGTTTAATGTTACTTTAATAAATAAATTAGTACACAAACTGAATTATAGAAGCAATTAAAGGATGATGACAAAGGTATAAAAAAAGGAATCATTAAATTATCATTATGTTCCCCCAATCCATTTCTAATCTCCCAAAGATGTTCTGATTTATGAGCCCCCAATATAGATTTCTTATGCCACAAACAAGGAAAAACTAAAAATCTCCCTTTTCTTAGAATTCCTCAGGGAATTCACTCCTCTCTTACTGACATTCTATACAAGCTCCAAAATAAGATACTTCAAAGAAAAGCAGACCTTATTCGCCTTAAAAGAACCTAACTTGGAACCTCAACAAAGGTGTTATACGACCAGCAAGAAACTTAAATAACCTAATGTGAAATGAATCATCACATCCATTATTTCTCAAAGAGTTAAGCATCTTTTCTATAAGATTAGCTATAAGGCCAAAGAATACACAAGAATTCTCACTGATCTACAATTAAGTACACAATAATAATAGCTAATATTCACTGACTGCTAAGCATAACTACTGCACATATGAACTCATGTAATCCCCATAATAACCCTATGAGATAGGTATTATCTTTGTCCACATTTTACACATGAGAAAACGAAGAGTCAGAGGGGAAGCAATTTGCCTTAAGTTAATCAGCTAGTAAATGGATAAGACAATATGCTAATACGTTGCATATATCAAGTAGTCATAAAATGCATATAAATACCGACATGGCATACTTTTCTTTCTGGGTTACCCGTGATATCCTGTTACAACAGGACAGTTAATGATTAGCTAACAATTTAGTAAAAAGCTTGCTAAGCTAAGGATGACGAATAAAAGAAATAGGAACACAGAATATTTCACACAAAACACTCTGAGATGCTCACTTTTCAATATAGCTTTAAATCCTTTATTTTTTAGCATTTAAAATAATTTCATTCAATGTCACTGACTATAGCACAAATCAGCAAATACTCCCTCCAGTAAAATATGACTATGTGGCACTGCAATGTATTTATTTGTACAACTGAAACCAAATTGCTGGATCAGCAGTCATCTGCACTATGGATTCTAATGCAGCATAACTGTATCGATGCAACTATTCATCTATCCTGACTCAATTTATACCCACAGCCTAATGCCACTGAAGGAGAAATATTATTATGTCTGGCAAAGAACAGTTATCAGAACTATAATCCCATCCTTAACTTAACAGGTTGGGTATGGGTGAGACCCCAAGGAAGAACTAGTTAAATTATCCCTAAATACTTTTACTACATCTACAAAAAGACATGGCTAAATAAATCAACAGCATTCCAGTGCTGTATCAGAAAAAAATAATAGGCCATTTCCAAACTATTAGTTTTTAAGAAAAACTAAATTTCAACACTAGATTATTACAATAACAGTCCAAAGACACTGCAGGGAGAAAACTGTCATATAAATAAAAATACTGTCAAAAGAATTGATTTGATGATGTAAATAAGTTAATAAGTCTATTATTTCTTCTGTTGCTACTGTTATTCAAAACACCTCTTTTTTCAACAAAGGCCATTATTTAGCTGCATTAGCTAATTCTTACCTCTCATACTAAAAAAATTAACTTTATTTTCTGACTTTATTGTTTTTTTCTTATATTCTGCTATGTTTTGTTTTTAAATATTGGGATATCAAGGATCTATACAAAATTTTTTTAATATTCTGGGATACTGAGATTTTTTTATAATTTAAAAACAAAATTCTAGTAGAAATGCTGATCAAAAAGTTAAAAAAATATTATCTTTAGTAAATTTTTTTACATTGTTTTGTTTTGAGAGAGAGAGAGGGAGTGAGCAAGTGGGGAAGGGGCAAAGGGAGGGACAGAGAGAATCCCAAGCAGGCTCTGTGCTGCCAGCGCAAAGTCCGACACAGGCCCAATTCCACTAACTGGGAGATCATGACCTGACCAGGAACCAAAAGTCAGAGACAGACTGAGCCACCCAGGTGCCTCTAGTAAATGTTGATAATAGGGAAAGGAAGACAAACGCTACCTTTAAAAACACACACACACACACACAAAAGTATTTCCACATTACTAAGACTCAGGATTTAGGTACTTCCAAACACTGAATCACTTATTCCCAATCTTTAATAGATTTAATCATATCTGATCCCAAACAAACATAATTAGATTCTAAAAACATATCAATGAACAATGTAGTTTCCAGGTACAGACAGCTTTTCAGAGCTACTCCAAATGGATGGCTTATTTCACAATACAGTATTTCAGCTGCTTTATTAATAAGTCTGATAACGCAATCAAAAATAATAAACAGTGACTAAACTGAAACAAAAACAAAATGAAAAGTAAGTCATTGAAATATACCTGCTTGTGCAACTGAATTCAAAAATTTTTGTATTAAGTTTTGCTTGTTATACAAAACTTAACAAACTGTGAGACCGTGACCTGAGCGGAAATCAACAGTTGGACACTTAAGCGACCTAGCCACCCTGGCACCCCATCCCCAGTAAATCTTAAAGCAAGCGTAATGATAAATTCAGTTTCACAGAACTTTTGAAAATTTCAAAATACACGAACATTTGCTTTGAAAAATATTAATGGGGACTTATTTTCAATATGGAAATAAACTGTCTTTTTCCTTCATACTTGAAACAATTGTTTCAACAGTTTTAAAAAGTGATTTATGTAAACAAATGTAAAATGTTAATTCAGCTGTAGGAAACCAGCTATAGTTTGTCAAAAGGGCCATCAGTCAAGTGATTGAGCCTCTAGGCAACAGAAGGCTCAGGACAGCTGATTAACACATACCTCTAGTAGAGGGGGGCACAAAACAATGCAAAGATGGCAATATCCCCATGAAGGAAATTGTTTCAGTGCTCCCACTGTGTCATAGTGTTGTTACAATTATAAACCAAATAGTAACAAAGTGGATTAATATCCCTAACACTAGAATCCGATTTATCAAAAGAAAATGTAAAGTGAACACAGTTGTTAGAGGTCTAATTCATCACCATGAAAGTGTGCCTCAAGAGATGGAGGCTGCTATTATTTGAGGGAAACAAAAAAACTGGCCATTTTAATGAAAAGAAATAGGCAGATCTTTAAAGAATACAACACAGGTAAAGTAAATAAGAACTGATGTTAATCAACTGACTTTCTCCTAAATCAAATCAATCAATAATAATAGCTAAACCTTCCATACCATACATAATACTCACTATGTATAAAGCACTGCATTAAGCACTTCACATAAAATATATTTACTCTTCAAATTTCCAATGTATACATAAGGAAACTAAGTTATATTGATGTTAAATAATTTGCCCAAACTTCACTAGATAATTCAAATTCAAGCAATCTGGTTCCAGAGTCTATGCTCTCAGTCACTACGCAACACTTCCATTTTAATGAGAACACAAACACTGGCCTTCAAAGAACATATACAAAGGCAAAATAAACAATAATAACATAATTATACATACTATATTATATACATGATAGTAACAAATGATATATTCATCCATAAAAAGAGTAAGGTAGTCTCACAGGACTTACAATTACTGGGAAAGATTATAATACAATATCAGCAAATGCCAAATGATAAGGATGAAAGGTGCTGCAGAAATCCAGGAGTCACTAACCACTAAGGCCTACTGGAAGAAAGTGGATGATGCATGAATAGTCTCCCCATCATATATCCAGCATGCCTGTTGTATTTTTTTAAGTTTATTTACTTACTTATGAGAGACAGAGAGAGAGAGAGCGCACACGCGCAAGCAAGGATGTGGCAAGCAAGGGAAGGGCAGAGAGGAAAAGGGAAACAGAGAATCCCAAGTAGGCTCTGTGCTGTTGGTGCAGAGCCTGACCTAGGGCTCGAACTCACAAACTGTGAGATCATAACGAGCTAAAAAGCAAAAGTTGGGTGCTTAACTGACTGAGCCACCCAAGCGGCCCCTACCCCCAACATGCCTGTTATCTGCCAAATGCTGACCTAGCTGATGGAACAGAATATTTAAAAACCAGAACACAACATTTGAGAAATTCACAGAAATATGAATTAGGCACGCATTAACATTAACCTGGGCTAGTGCAATAGCTTCTATACAGAGTCTGCTACTCCTGCCTTTCCTGTTTTCTAATGCAACCGAAGAACTGATAAAGAGGTAAATTTTCTTTTTTTTTAATGTTTTATTTATTTCTGAGAGAGAGAGAGAGAGAGAGAGAGAGAGAGAGAGAAAGACAGCGTGAGCAGGGGAGGGTCAGAGAGGGAGACACAGAATCCGAAATAGGCTCCAGGCTGTGAACTGGCTGTCAGCACAGAGCCCGATGCGGGGCTAGAACCCACGAACCGTGAGATCATGACCAGAGCGGAAGTCAGACGCTTAACCAACTGAGCCACCCAGGTGCCCCAAAAAGGTAAATTTTCAAAAACACAGCTCAAAAACACATAATTCTCCTTATTTACTACCATGTAAAATCCATACTCCCAATTATTACTGAAGATCACTACAAACAGGCCTGAATCCCTTCTTAAAACTTAAAAAAAAAAAAAAAAAACATATACAGGCAATGGTTCAAAACACGCACAAAGAAAACCAGAGTTTACCTCTGAATCTTGCCAAATAAGCACCCAACCACCCTCCCTGGAGGCAGCCAATAATTTCAGTCTATGTGCCCTATTAGCATTACCCTGTGCATGAACAAGCAATTGTGTATCCCTATTTTTATTAATTAAACACATGGGATGAAATCACACATAATGACTGACACCCTTGACCCCTTCACGGTATCTTGATAATCTTTTCATATCAGTACATATTAAGGCATCCTCATTTTCCCCCAGTGGTTGTACATAATTCAAACATATGTATGCATCATAAATTAATCAGTTTACCAACTTCTTTCTAATCTTTTAGTGTTAAGTAATGCTGCAAAAAATACCCTCTTGTGTGTGTTCTTCTTTCATACATACAAGAATATCATTAAATTTACCTAGAATATGAAGTGCTAGGTCAAAAGTCACATGCATTTTGTTTTTTAATGTTTATTTATTTTTAAGAGAGAGAGAGAGAGAGAGAGCAAGAGCAGTGGTAGGGGCAGAGAGAGAGAAGGAGGCACAAAATTCAAAGCAGGCTCCAGGCTCTGAGCCATCAGCACAGAGCCCAACATGGGGCTCAAACTCAAAAACTAGGAAATCATAAGCCGAAGTCGGATGCTCAACCGACTGAGCCACCCAGGTGCCCCTACATGCATTTTAATACATTTAAGTAAAGCTAAACCTCTCTCAATGCAGATAATACCACTTAATAATCTCAGCTTCTTTTCTAAATGTTCCTTTTACCTTCTTAATCTAACTGAATCTGGCTCTTTGAAAAACGCTGCTTTCCTTGAAGTCCTCTCACATTCCAAGGTTCAAGTAGTTCTGGAAATGAAGTCTTGTGTTCTCCATGCTACACATAGCTTCTTCCAGCCATTTTCACTCTCTCCCAGCTCCAAATCTCTTGTAACTTCTATAACTCCACCCCCGTCGTCATACCAATGCAAGAGTTCCTGGAAATGTTAATTTCTAGCTTATCACTCTCTCCAAATCTACTCTTGCCCTGTTTTTTTTTTTTTTAAATATTTATTTATATATTAAAAAAATTTTTTTAACATTTATTTATTATTGAGAAACAGAAACAGAGCATGAGCATGGGAGAGGCCGGGGGCGGGGGGGGGGGGGAGGGACAGAATCTGAAGCAGGCTCCAGGCTCTGAGCTGTCAGCACATAGCCTGATGCGGGGCTCGAACTCACAAACTGTGAGATCATGGCCTGAGCCTAAGTCAGATGCGTAACCAATCAACTGAGCCACCCAGGTGCCCCTGATGTTTATTAATATATTCTGAGAGAGAGAAAGAGAGCCCACTCCTACAAGCATGAGAGCAGGGGAGGGGCTGAAAGAGGGGATCCCAAGCAGGCTCTGCGCTGTCAGTGCAGAGCCCAATGCAGGGCTCAATCCCACGAACTGTGAGATCATGACCTGAGCCAAAATCAAGAGGCAGACACTTAACCAACTGAGCCACCAAGGCCAGCTTCAATTTTAATCTAACAGGTATCTTAATCTGTCCTAAACTGAGTTTCTGAATTCCTCACCAAGTAGCTTCCGTATCTTAATAGCTAAACCCATCTCTTTCATTAATTAACAGCAACTCTTTCAGTTCAACCTTCAAAATAGAGAACAGAGGCTAACCACTTGTCAATAGCACACTGCCACCACTCTCATCCAAGCTACCATTATCACATGTCTGTCTTATTATTACTGACTCCCTATGGATATCCCTGTTTCCATACTTGGCCCTTACAGTCCATCTTCAAACAGTCAAATCATCACGACTTTGGTTCAAAATCTTTTAATGGTTTCCTACCCAACCTCATAAAGAAAGGCAAATTGATTACAAAGCATGAAAGATTTGTCTCCTCCCCCTCCCCTTTCCTCCACTTATACTGGCCTCATGGTAAACCTAAGAAATTCCAAACCCATTCCCACCACAGGGCGCAATGCATCCGATGGTACCTGAACCTGGAATGCTCTCCTCCCAAACATATGTATGGCACACACCTTCGCTACCCTCAGGTGTTGACTCAAATGTTAGCTTATCACAAAGGTCATTTGTCTAATCTGTTTCAAACTGTAGCTCTCCACTCTCTCCTTCTGCTTGACTTTTTTTCTATAAGGTATTTTTAAAACTTATATCCTAATACTTATTTTTTCTAATGCTTACCAAGTTCCACCTTCGTTCCATTCAGATATTCATTCCAACTGGAACTTATTTTAAAATATGACAGAAAAGATATAAACTTACATTTTCCAGACGATTACCTAGTTGCCCCATTTACTGAATAATCTCTTTTCCCCATTTACTAGAAATGCAGCTTATATGATATATATGAACTTCTTACAAGAATCTGAAATAATTATAGACATCATCTATTCTTTATTTGTACAGGTTTTAATTACTGATTCATCATGGGGCACCTGGGTGGCTCAGTCGGTTAAGTATCTGACTTCGGCTCAGGTCATGATCTCGTAGGTTCAAGCCCCACATCAGGTTCTGAGCTGTCAGCACAGCGCCCAATGAGAGAGCCCAAAATAAAAATAGTTTTTATTTAAAAAAAATAAAGGGTGATTCAGTTGGTTGAGCCTCTGTCTTCAGCTCAGGTCATGGTCTCATGGCTCATGGGTTCAAGCCCCACATCAGGCTCTATGCTGACAGCTCAGAGCCTGGAGCCTGCTTCAGATCCTCTCTCTCTCTATGCCCTTTCCCCACTCATGCTCTCTCTCAGTCTCAAAAATAAATAAAACTATATAAGAAATTTTTTAATTACTGATTCATCATAACAAGTTGTGACATCTTGTAGAAATGAGTGCTTTTTCACTAATCTCTTCCTTCAGAATGTGCCTAGGTATTTTGCAACTATATTATTCTTAAAGTTTAGCACCAACTTATTTCTAATGTACCCTGATGGTATTTTCTTTGCAATCAGGTCGAATTTATACATTAGTTCAGGGAAAAGTGATATTCTTGTGATACACAGTCTTTCCATCTAGGCATCTATGTCTTTCCTTTACTCAAATTTTGTTTCCTCAGCAGTATTTTAAAATTCTTTTAGATCTTCAAATTTTCCAGTTAGGTTCATTATTTTCTGTTTGAGAACTCTCCCTATTTTTCCCCACTGTAATTATGCCGAGCAGATTTTTTGGTGTCTTCTAGAATCAGTTCAAATCATTTATATTTCCTAGAAAATAATTCTTATCACCCAAGACTCCAAGTTTATTTACAATAAACATGAACAAGGTAGTTTACTCTTTTTTTCCCCCCTACCAGTGTACCTGTAATTATTTTCTGTTTCATTTTTTATTCTACGTATTTATGGTTTCTCCTAGTTGTACCTGACTGGGCTAACTATGTGCATCTTTTGTTTGTTCTGAGAAGCTCATCAATGGAATAATTCTGTCTTTAATAATCATTCTTTTTTCCTTCTATTTTCTTTAACTTTATTTTATTCTTTTTCTAACTTAGGGTCTTAAGTTATTTTCACAGCTTTCTTATCAGTTAAGTACTTAAAACAAGGAATTTTATTTTGAGCACTTTTAGCTGTGTCCCATAAGTTCTAATATATAGAAGTTTCATCAAAGTGGTTTCATTTCTACTTTGACCCTAGAGTTGCAAAATTAGGTTTCATTTTAAATGTTTATTTCTTGAGAGAGAGAGAGAGAGAGAGAGAGAGAGAGAGAATGATAACACAAGTGTACGGGAGGTACACAGAAAGGTGGGGAACAGGGGATCCAGAGTGAGCTCTGCCCTGACAGCAGAGAGTCCATGAGGGGCTTGAACTCATCAACTGTGAGATCATGACCTGAGCCAGATGCTTAACCAACTGGGACACCCAGGCACCTGCCAAATGAGCTTTTAAATTTCCATGTGGTAGGTTTTTCCTGTTTTCTAATTTTGTTATATGTGCCTGGTCTTACTGTATAGTGATCAGAGAATGTTTTTTTAATTTTCTATAATTTGAGATATTATATATGATTTAGATTCTGTACATTTTCTGATATTCAAATGACAGTTTAAAAGAAGTTACATTCTTTATACATGTTGGCATATGTGTTCTAACTTGCTAGTAATGTTATTTAAGGCTGCTATAGTTGCTGTATTTTTTTGCTCCACTTAATCTGTCATGGACTAAGATCTAATCTAATTTAAAGTCTCACACAACTAATGTATTTATTTTCTCTTGTAGTTAACAGAGGGATTTTCCAATCTATAAAGATATTTATAACTACTTAAACTTCATCATGGACTAAATTCTGATCATTAGGAAGGGCGTGTATGTGTGTGTGTGTGTGTGTCTCACAGAGACTGAGAGAGACAAAGAGAATGAGGTTTAATGATCTCTAGCCTGAATTAAACCTTATTTTCAATATTCACAGCTCCAAAACACAGGAACTCTTATATACAGCACAGATTTATTCTTTATATTGTGATCTAATGTGAAGATATTTCCCTTCTGATGGGAGGCTTATCATATTTAATCAATCACATATGTTGGCTATTGTATTTGTTTTTTTATTTTGTGGTATATATTGTTTTAGATGTATTTTCAATTAAAAATCTTTGACCATCTGATTTTTCTGCTTTCTGTTATTCTCATAAATGAGAATTGTAGTATTTCTGTCTAGTGGCTATTTTTATGACTTTTCTGAACTGCTATAGAAAGAAAGGAGTTAATCAATCTATTAAGTCTCTACTCTGAGTAAAGGACAAAGTTATTTTTGCCCTCCTTCTTCCAGTCCTATTGATTGATTACACTGATTCTCTTAGAATATTTTTTCAAAGATATTTATACCTCTCGTCCTTTTGCAAGTGAAAACCCTATAATTATCTGAACATAGAAATGAATTCCATTATACATAAAGACAAACTAGTCTTGCATTTCTAATATTCACCAAATGTTCCAAATTTACTCATTATAAGTAGGTTCAAGTATCTGACTATTCATTATATTGCCTAATGCAAAGAATTTACATATTAAGATATATATATATTATTTTAAATTATTCTCCTTTTATTTTCCTTTATGTTAGAGTTAGGGAAATAATTTTTTTAACGTGTGTATTGGGAAAATCAAAACACCTATTAATTTTAGTTCAGGAGAGTGTCAATGTACCAATAAACTTTATTTATGGACACTGAAATCTGAATTTCACATAGTTACCCATCACAAAATTTATTCTTTATTTTTCATTTAGTACTTTAAAAATATAAAACTAAATATAAAACTATTGTTAGCTTGTGGGCTATACAAAACTAAGTAATGGGTCAGAATTGATTCACAGGTCTTAATTTACTGATCCCTGTCTTGAAATAACTTTTACTTTTCCATTCCCTCTGGTTATCACAAAACAGATGGAACAAATACATTATCTGACAAACGATATTCTGGAACACTTTTGTTAAGATCAAAATGGATCTTGAGGACCTTTAAGATCGACATTCTGACTGCCATATTCTTCTCATTTAAGTCTCTAGAAAGTTTTAATTTATACATACTTCAGTTAATTGTAGACTCTTCATCTGTCCTAAAACATCTATTCTATGCATGTTACTGTATCCTATGATAAGTGGTTTTTATCAGAGAAATTTGACAAGGTTAATTTTTGTTTAGATTTTAAAGTAAATGTTGGGGTTATATACTTATACCAAGCAGCATTTGTTTAAAAGGTGAACTTTCCCATTGACAGCTTTTTTGAAAATTAATTGAACATATATGTATGAATTTATTGTTTTAATCGAAGTACAGTATGAATTTATTGTTTTAATCGAAGTACAATTGACTCAGTTGTTACATTAGTCTCAGGTATACAACATGATTCAATAAGTCTGTGTGTTATGCTGTGCTTATCACAAGTATATATATGCTCATCTCAAGTATATACCATCAATCATCATATAGCACTATTATAATACTATTGACTGTATTCCCTATGCTGTACCATTTATCCTCTTGACACATTCATTCCATAACTGGAATAATTTGAAATGGATTATAGGCCTAACTATATAAGCTGAAACTATTAAATATAAAAGAAAACAGAGGAGAATATTTTTCACCATTTGGGGCAGGCAAGCATTTCTATAACATAGCAAGAGTTTAAATCATTTAAAAAATTAATGAAATGGAATTCATCAAAATTAAATACTTATGTCATTTGTCTTTTTCTTTTTTTAAGCTTATTTATTTTGAGAGAGAGAGAAAGCACGAGTAGAGTCGGGGAGGGGCGTGGAGGATGGGGAAAGAGGAAGAGAGGGAGAGAGGGAGAGAGGGAGAGAGGGAGAGAGGGGGGAGGGGGAGAGGGGGAGAGGAGGAAAGGGGGAGAGAGAATCCCAAGCAGGCTTGGCACTGTCACTGTGGAGCCCAATGTGGGACTTGAACCCATGAACTGTGAGACCATGACCTGACCCAGAATCAAGAGTTGGACGCTTAATGGACTGAATTACCAGGCACCCCAAATACTTATGTCATTTGAAACACTATTAATAAAATGGCATGCCACAGACTGGGAGAAAATACTATCACTACATAAATCGGACAAAGAACTTGCATCTAGAACACATAAAAACTTTCATCATTCAATGATAGTAAGATCTGATTTTTTAATGATAGGCAAAAGATTTGAATAGATGCTTCATAAAAGATATACAGATGGCCAATAAGCACATTAAACACCATTAGTTGTAACAGAAATGCTGAGTAAAACGAAAAGAAAATATTAGTACAAACCTACTAATCAAAAGGCTGACAATGTCAAGAACTTTTGAGGATCTGGGACAACTAGAACTCTTACACTGCTGGAATGTTAAAATAACTCAATCGCTTTAAAAGCAGTTTAGCAGTTTCTCAAAATGTTAAACACAAACTGATCATACAACCCAGCAACGGCTTGTGTGTGAATATTCACAGTAGTTTTATTCATAATAATAAAAACTGAAAACAACTCAAATGTCCATCAGCACATGAAAGGATAAGCAAATTGTGGAATATTCGTAAAATGGAATATTACTAAATAATTAACTACGTAACTGTTCTACTGATAGAGGCAACAACATGGATGAATTTCAAAAACATGCTAAGCTGAAGAAGTCAGAGACAAAAAGAGCACATCCTATAAGACTGCATTTATAAAGACCTCCAAAATGACTAAATTCCTCTCATGATAACAGCAGATAAATAGTGGCCTGGACAGGAGTTTGGAGGAGGAAGTGGTGGAATTGACTGCAAAGTAGCAGGAAATAAAAAAATTTTGGAAATGTTCTATATTTTGATTGTGGCTTATACAATTGTAAAAATTAAAACTCTACACTACTATTGTATGTATACTATACTTCACTACAGGTAACCTAAAAACTATATAATTTGCAATTCTAAATTTAAGTTTGTAAATAATATGACCATATATTAATATCTCTCAAGCACAGATCAAAACATAGTTTTATAACTTTTATACTACCAACAAAACCACCTGTGTGTGAGAAAAAGGAAAATGGAAACACAATTTAAAAAATCACTAGTAGTAGAAAAGCATCTCTGTTTCAAGATTAGTATGATAGAGCTAAATCTCCTACTCATAGTATAAGCTTTTGTCATATCTCAAGGCATTTTTCAGCTCTACTTGATAAATAATTTTTTAAAAACCCAAATAAAAAACTTTCTGCTGAATGAACCAGAATTTGTTATTAGGTAAGGACTACAAATCTGTAGCTATCATTCAACCGATGACTAAGTGCTCACCACAGACAGGACAGTGATAGGCTGTTTGTATTAAGCAATGATGCAGCATATAAAACAGTCAGCCAATCGTCAAAAGATCAGAAAATTTGACAGAAGCCATTTTCCTTCATAAGATACACTGATATCCAAAAATATACCAGAACTGTCATCAGGTGTAGCAGTCAAGAGTCAGCAAATCTGTTCTGTAAATGGGCCAGAGGAACTGTGCAGTTCTCTGGAAAATACTCAACTCTGCTTTGGTAGTATAAAATCAGCCAATGAACAGTATGTAAAGGAATAATTATGACTGTGTTCCAATAAAATTTAATTTATGGACACAGTGAAATCTGAATTTCATAAAATTTTCATGTGTCATTATTATAAGTCATGTTACTACACATCTTATTATCCTTCTTTTGATTTTTTTCAACCAATTAAAAAGATAAAAACCATTTTTAACTCCTGGGTCACTCAAGTGACCAAAGTACTGGGCCAAATTTGACCCAAATGTGCAACAGTTTGCCAATTCCTGTACTAGGCAAAAAAATAGTATTTTTCTCATTCACAATGGTTCCTTCTGTATAAATAAAACCAATGAAAAGGTTGAAACTTACAAGTACAAATTTTTTTAAGTAATTAGAAAGAAATATGAATGTTTTCACATTACATTTGTACCAGTGGTGATATATATACATGCATATATATATATATAAATTACTTATATATTTATAAATTATTAAAACATAATAGATACAATAGCATTTTCTGGACACACCTGTCTACTGCTCTAAGACACAGTAATTACTAATAAATGTTCATTAAGCAACTTTTGGAACCAACTTTTGATCCCCTCTGAGTATAATCTGTCAAATGTAACACATTCTTTACTACCTTTATACGAATTTACTGAGCATAGGATCATCAATAGCCCTGCCAATACTAGTTACCATACTCTATTATATCTCCATGATTCCAAGGCCTATTAAGATATTCCAAACCACTTGACCTCATATTAAATAGATTCAAACTGCTTTAGTTTTTAGCTCCAATTTGCAGCTTCATCATTTCTTCCCCTTTGTCAAGCTAGTAACTATCACTTCTTCACCCATCTATTGCAATCTCTCTTCCTTTTATACCCTGAAGTGACACAAACCAGACAAAACTAAGATTACAGGAACTGTATACGTAATAAATCAATAGGTCTGAAATATAATTCTAGAAAATTGCAACTTGTTAATATGTGAGCTTCAGTCACTAATTTGGTGGATTTATTTTGTTCTAAAGCCTTTTTATTTTTCATTTTAGCCTTGATAATTGACTGTGCTTCAGTCTCATGAGATTGCCAGAGATTAAATTCTGTACAGGTGAAGTGTTAGCATAAATGAAACTCACTGCTGTGAATAGTAGCTAGAGAAATTAGAGTAACATCCTAGCTTACCTAAAAAATGTTAAATGTATGAATATGTCTGATGGAGGCAATATACGGGCAAATTACCACAGTTGGGGTAAATGATAATACACTGAAGGGCATATCATGGTACTTTGTTAAGAATATTATAAAACACTCTTATACCAGACTAAGTTTTACATATACTGATAGATAGCATAGTGATTTCTAAGTGGCAGTCAAGTGAAGTACTACTAAATACATAATAGCAATTAAAAAGACAGACTGCCTTTTATCTGAAAGAAACTAGAATATGTCACCCCAAACTATGCCTCTTTGACATAAAAATTATTTTGAGCTGAAGACAATTAAGCAGCAGCAAATGCAGGAAGAGCACATTCCACCCTCCCTCTTTTACTTCCTAAAAGCAGGATGTAAGCCCAGAGATGGCACAAAAAGCATCTGCAAACAAATCCCATGCAATTAGTTCTCTCCAGCATATTTACCTTCCCATAACGTGCTGCCCTTGGAAATCTAAAACTGCTTTTCTTTATCCTTTCATTTCTCTACAGATTTATTGCTCTTTGTTAAAGATCTGACATCAGCCAGAGTTCTAAGACACTTGAGTTACACATTTTCCCAGGTTTCTCCCACATATATATGAAATACACAGATTAATGAACTTCTGTTTGTTTTTCTCTTGTTAACTTCTCTGTAAGAGGGTCCCAATAAAAAACTTGGGAGGGGAGAAGAAGAAGGATTTTTCATCCCCTACATAATTCCAATTAAGTCAATAGTGTAAGAATGAGATTAAACTGAAGGACAGATTTTCCCATTTTAAAACGTTCAAAATGTCTCTCTCAATCCCCCAAAATGTGAGCCCTCCTTACTGGCAGTCCAATGGCTTCCTTCTATGGCAAAGTAAGATGGTTCTTCAGCAGAGTAAGAGCAGGTTTCCTTTTAAGGACTAAGCTTTGCAGGTTAATTATCAGCATGCAATATCAATACTTTATATATGAAAGAGCTCAATTTCAATTTTCATGATGTAATTCTTTCACGAAAATGACTAATACAATTTTGAGACAAATCAAGATACCTCTTTGTTCTGAGTTTTCTAAGCTAGAGTTTCTGTATCACTGTGCGAGAGACAAAGCAAATAAGCTATGTGCTTAATACCTCTGTCCTGAGGACAGCTGGTTATAAGCTGCTTCCCCAACCTAGCCCCACCCAACTGTCCCAAGAACAGAAGGAATGATTTTGGTACAACTGCAACCCATAAAGCTTATTAACTAGAAAATTCTAAACTAAATGGTTTTCTTCCCTATTTTAATTCATAAACTAAAAAAAATAAATAATTATGATCTTCTACTAGAGAATTAAAATTATAAATATGTCCTATTAGAAGTAAATTTCTTTTTTAAAAAGCTCTTAACCTAAGGCAATAGTATTCTCAGAGTGTGGGCACAGACTGGCAACATCAGTAACACCTGGCAAAGTATTAGAAATGTAAATTCTTGGACCTATCACAGCCTACTGAGTCAGAAACTCCTGGAGTAGGGCCCAGGAAAGCATGTTTTAACAAGCCCTCCGGCTGTATCTGAAGGCCACTCGAGTTTGAGAACTACTGTCCTTAGAGCACATTAGGAAATCTGAAACAGTAAGAACACTGCCTGACATTCCCTTGGTAACTACAATGTACCACACAAAATGCTAGAATAATTCAAATAAGTTCCCCCTTTCATCTCATTTAATCAGAAATAAACTGAAACTATTTCTCAGTTAGCTTAGATAGCTGAAAGAAAATTATTTTTTTTAAACTACATGAAATTTTAACTCCTTCAAACTGATGTTCTTTACAAATAGTGCTAGGACAACTGGACAGCTACATGCAGGAAGAATGAAACTGAACAGTCACTTTCTCACACCATACACAAAAATAAACTCAAAATAGATTAAAGACCTAAATGTGAGCCCTGAAGCCATGAAACTCCTACAAGAAAACACAGGCAGTAATTTCTTTGACATTGGCTTTAGCAACATTTTCTAGATATGTCTCCTCTGGCAAGGTAGCCAAAGGAAAAATAAACTATTGGGACTACACGAACATAAAAAACTTTTGCCCAAGGAAGGAAACCATCACAAAATAAAAAGACAACCTGCTGAATAAGAGAAGATAGTTGCAAATGAGATTTTCAACAAGAGCTTAATATCCAAAATGTATGAAGAACTTCTTTAACTTAGCACTAAAAAAGAAAACCAAGTAATTCAATTAAAAACAGGCAGAGAACATAAATAGACATTTTCCCAAAGACATAAAGATGGCCAATAGACACATGAAAAGACAGTCAACATCACTCATCATCAGGGAAATGCAAATCAAAACTACAATGACACCATTTTGCACCTAGCAGGTTGGCTAGAATCAAAAAGAAGAAATAACAAGTGTTGGTGAGGATGTGGAGAAAAAGAACCTGCATGCACTCCCGGTGGGAATGCAAACTGGTGCGGCCACTGCAGAATACAGTATGGTAGTTCCTTAAAAAATTTAAAAAATAGAAATACTATACAATCTGATAATTCCACTACTGGGTATGTAACGAAAGAAAATGAAAACACTAATTTGAAAATATACAGGCACTCCTATGTTTATTAAAGCATTATTTACAATAGCAAGATACAAATGTCCATTCATGGGTGAATGGATAAAGAAGATGTGGTGTATATGTATATACATAGGAATATCAGCCATAAGGAAAGAATGAGATCTTACCATTTACAATACATGGATGGACCCAGATGGTATTATGCTACATGAAATAAGTCAGAGAAAGACAAATACCATGTGGTTTCACTTATATGTAGAATCTAAACAACAGTAACAGAGCCACGAATACAGAGAACAAACTGACGAGGGAAGGGCAAAACAGGGGAAAGGAAGAGGGAGGCACCAGCTTCCAGTTATAAAATGAATATGTCAAGGAATGAAAGGTACAGCACAGGAAATATACAGTCGATGGTGTTACAATAGCACTGTATGGAGACACACTTGTGGTGAGCAAAGCATAAAAGGATAGTCAAATCACTATGCCGTATACCTAGAACTATATATATAGGGGCACCTGGGTGACTCAGTTGGTTAAGCATCTGACTTCAGCTCAGGTCATGATTTTGCAGTCCGTGAGTTAGAGCTCTGTGTCAGGCTATGTGCTGACAGCTCAGCGCCCAGAGCCTGTTTTGGATTCTGTGTCTCCCACTCTTTCTGTCCCTCCTCCTGATCACATTCTTCTGCGTCTCTCTCAAAAATAAATAAACATTTTAAAAAATTTCTTTAACTATACTGCATTGTGTGCCAACTATACTACAAAAAAAAAAAAAAAAAAAAAAAAAAAAAAACTTGGTCATTTTTGCCCCTATTACAAATTATTAGGTTTACTGTAAAGATTTCCTAAGACTTTCTCCTATATAGGAAATCTATATAATTTGATATGTATGAATAATTAATTTTCCTTATTTCCTCTCCATATATTTTATCCAGAGTAGGTGCAAAATGAGCATTTTCTGTTTAATGTAACCAAGGACAAGGTTAGCTCAGATTTTAACAAAAATTACTACTTCCACCACAAACTCCTGCAAGAAAGTACAAAAGACATAGTTTTGAACACAGTGAAGAAATAGAAGAAAACATACTCCTGTCACTTTCAATCTTAAGAATCAAATGCAGAGAGAATAATCTATAGAAATTCCGAAGAAAAGCCCGAGTGCACCATTTCAAATACCCCTAGGAACCCAAATGTATTGCCTAAAGTGAACTCCCTCTTTAATCAGTTCCCTCAGCATTTTATCTGGTCCTCACAAGCATTTATTACTTATTTTCTACCTAGCATTTTCACTTATGCTCTAATTGAGTCAACAAACACGTGTGCCCACTAGACTCCAGGTAGATTACCCAGAGCTGCAGGTACAAAGATGGAAGGTATTCTGGGCCAAAGACACAAACACTTCTTTGGCCATAATCTCCACAACACCTGCCCTCACCTGCCCACTACTCCCACAACCCTTCACTCTCCACTTCCATACAGCTGATTCCACTCCTTTTTGCCTCTTTCGGGGCCTCTCCTCCCTTTATCTTCTTCAGTATTCCGTTTAAATTTCAAGGTCCATGAAACTCACCCTTTTCATCATCTAGTATCTCTTTCTTCCACAAACATAAACACCAACCACCCTTTCTACCTGTCACTCTGCAATGACACAGTAAAAGCAAATTCTCAGAGAAAAGCTCCTTTATCTCCCTGTCACTAAACTACAAACTTGCCTGCCTTTGCATCTATTCTCTTCTTCTTCCTTCTCATTATCCCAGAGGAAGTGTCCTCCCTCCTAATTAAGGCAAAAAGTCTCATTTTACTTTGGATCAAATTCCTCCCCAGATCTCACCCTGTAGACTGGTTTGCAAGGCAATACACTCTCCTGGTTTTCATTCTTATCTAAAAACCTCCTTCCTTCGTTGGCTTTACTGGTTCCTCCTCATCTACATGACCTTTAAATGCTGGAGCTCTATCACTCTATAACCGTGGTGTCCATTATCAACAGTACAAATCACTTCCCTGTGCAGCTAGCAAGCCTATGCAAAAATCTCTACGTGATTATCTTCATGCGCTTCGTTGCCCTCAAACCTGCTCTTCCTCCAGCGTCTCTATCTCTGTAAATAACGCCCATGTTTTTCTGCCCAGTTACTCAAACCAAAAATCTGGAAGTTAACATCCTCTCCTTCAAGGACTATATCCACCAATCATTAGGTTTTGTCTGCCCTAGTCCTTACATAGGCCTTAAAGACATCTTTACCGATGTTCCTCTGTTTCCCTCCTGGCATACACCGCAGGCCAGCATCATGTGCTGCCAGGACAAATCAAAACTACCTACATATCTGATCTCCCTGCATCCACTCTTCCTCCTCTCAAATCCACTGTTCATACTGCAGCCAGTAGATATTTTCATACCACTTACAATGCTTTATTCTATATATTGGCTTATAGATTTGTCTCTCCACTAATCTGTACATCAAGTTTATGTGTACTATCAGCACTTACAGTGCTTGACATGAATAGAGTATAATTTTTAAAAATGAAAACAAGAATAATTATTCTAGACAAATATAGGTGAATACAATAACTGACTTCAGAACTCAAGAAAGATTTTGTGTTAAAGAAAAAAACCCCTACAGCTTGTTTTTAAAGTCCTAAGAGTATATGGCCCACACACTGCTGCCTACAAAGCCCTTCCTCACCCTAACCTTAACATGTAGCTTCCAGCCATTAGTCCTACTTTTATCTCTTGGATACTAAACAGAACCATTCTGATTCTCGTACTTCGATTATGTGAACAGAGTCATTAGGTGAACAAACTACTCTTTTCCAGGTTTAAGTAATTTTATCATAAAAGGCAATATTGTCATTTTAAACCTTTGTTGTAGGCATCCATTTTATGTTCTGATTAGTGACAAACTTTTACCAGCCTACTAAAATCTCAAACGCCTACCCAATTAACACTTTCTCTGAGGTAACGTATAAAATGACTTGAGTATATGGTTTCATTCTATACCATTGACAAGCCTCAGTCTAAGGAACAGCAAAGGAAAACAGAAAAACAAGGAATTGAGAACAGGAGAATTTTAGGGTAGGAGCTATAAGGAAAGGAATGGATGTAGCAGCTCTGGTAAGTAGGCTTGGACTATATGTATCTCACTCTTCACCTGTATCTCAAATACTCATAGATATAGGATACTCATCAACACTTGCTGGCAATTCTAGACTTCTACATTTTAAGTTGTTAAGACTATTTTTCCGCCGCATGTTACTGGTGATTTACACACCACTTTTTTAGGCTAGGAATACTTTCTTCAAAGGAATACTTACCAGCAAGCAAATAAAGAAAAGAAAGTGAAGGTGGACAACTGCTAGAGGCCTCCAGATCCTCCCAGAGCAGGCAAAAGAGTTTTCCAGTCATTCATGTATTCATTCAACAAGTATTTACTACTCAGCACCTAACATTTGCCAGAAATGGGGAGTCTGCAGAACTTAAGACAGATGAGACCTCTTTCCTGATGAAACTTCAAGCCCAGAACACAGCTTTTTAAATTCCTGCTCTAATTAGGGGCACCTGGGTGGCTCAGTCAGTTAAGCGGCTGACTTCAGCTCAGGTCATGATCTCACGGTCCGGTCCATGAGTTCGAGCCCCGTGTTGGGCTCAGAGCCTGGAGCCTGCTTCGGATTCTGTGTTTCCCTCTCTCTCTCTGCTCCTCCCCCGCTCAAGTACTGTCTCTCTCTGTCTCAAAAATAAATAAACGTTTAAAAAATAATTAAATAAATAATAATAAATTCTTGGTTTAAAAGACTGGGCACCTGGGTGACTCAGTCAGTTAAGCATCGGACTTTGGATATTGGCTCAGATCATGATCTCATGGTTTGGGAAATTGAGCCAGCCCCACGTCAGGCTCTGCACTGGCAGCATGGAGCCTGCTTGGGATTCATTCATTCTCTCTCTCTCTCTAAAAATAAACCAAAAAACTTTAAAATATATATAAAATTTTAAAAAATAAAAGATTGGGCCTGAGCAAAATTCTGGAAAGAAATCCTTTCTTCTGGATTCTCAATTCCTTTCATTTCTCATTAATCCCAGATAGCCCAACAACTTGTAGGACACTAACAAATATATCTTCTGAAAAAAAAGAGAAAGTTCATTAGCAGTCCTAAAAAGCCATAATGTTTCCTTAGAAAACAAGTCATTTAATTACCTGGAGATCCGTTTTTGAGAACAAGTTAAAAACGCACAGCATTCTACAATACAGAATGTATTAAAGATTACCCTAAGCCTGGATCAGCATAGACTATCATTAAATAATGAAATTTAGAAAGAACTAACCTTATAATTGGCTATTACAAAAAAATAAATGTTTAACATGAATAGTTTCAAGCTATAGCAAGAGCAGCATTTAATGTCATATATATATCAAATTAAAACTCAGAAGTATGTTCATTATTAAGGCCAATTGGATAAGAAAGTAACAGGGATACCAAGTATGAGAATCTCAAAAGAATTCATTCCTTTTATTCTTTTGGATGTCTCATAAGTTCAGTGTTTCAACAGGTCCTGAAGGGACTAAGAGAACAGCAGAACTCAGAAACCAGAATATCTCAGTTCAAACCTTAGTTCTATCATATACTAACATTATGCTGAACTTTGTCAAGTTAGACAATCTCTCTCTACCACAATTCCTAATCTGTACAATAGGATGAATACAACGCTTTATTCCACAGGTTTGATACAAAAATGAAATGAGCTGGTGAAATACAATGTCATGTAACGTACTCAAAAAGGTTACCTTAAAAAAAGTAACCAAACACTGCACACATTACCAGTTTAATGACAGCAATGAATGCCACAATACATAACCATTTTCTTCTTATAAATAGTCTGCTGTAATTCTATTTCAAACATTTGAGAAAAAATAAGCAAAAATGTTACCACAACCTCTAAACTACAGATGGAATGTATAACAATTTCAACCATAACAATCTAGTTATGTAAATTTCAAATCAAGAATTCAAGAAACAGCCACTGCTAAGCAGTCAGTAAGTTCAAACAATGTAGTTTCAAACCATTTCTCCCGGGATATGGAGATATTTTTTTAAAATATGCAAAATGTGACATTACTGTTATTTGTAAGATGAGTTTCTATTCTTTCCATTATTTGCTGTTGTTAACCTAGGACCACCTAGTATTCATGGGAATGAACTTCCCTATAAGCCATTAATTTCCATACCTTGTGTACTATCTGTCAGAATAAACAAATGCTGCCACCTTGTGGAATTATATGTACGACATCAAATAACCCAACACGATCCATAAGCAAAGGAAAATACCTTAGAAAAGCAAGTTTCTTTTTCTCTCCGTGAGAGTCTCACTGCAGTGAATGCCCAACACTAGGTATGTTTCATGCAATTTTAAAGAATAATTTCTTATACAATGTAATGAAATAATGCAACATTATTAATTTATATAAATTCAACATTATTTGTCATCTCTAAAATGTCTCTTTTCCCGAAAGAAATTCTTCATCAAAATTTCCTACCTTCAGAGAAATTAAAAGAGTTTAAGGTGAATTTATTATCAATGATATATATAAAGATGAGAAAGTAGGAAAAGCAAAAAAAAAAAAAAAAAAAAAAATCACCAGGACTGTGAAACTTTCAAAAGTTTCTTTGGATACTGCTCTTCTTGTTGCTACCCACTAGTTTTCATCTATTCTGCCTCACAAACCTGCAAATTTAGAAAATTTTCAGAAATGTTAATTCAATGTAAATAAAAGAACAGATGTTCTTTTAAGATGAAACCAAAGGTAGCTTTTAAATTTTTGACTGAATTTTCTTTTTAAGTTTATGTATTTATTTTGAGACAGCGAGAGCATGGGCATGAGAGGGACAAGAGAGGGAGAGAGAGAATCCTAAAGTCTCCACACTCTCAGTGCAGAATCTCATGTGGGGCTTAATCTCACAAACCATGAGATCATGACCTGAGCCAAAATCAAGAATCGAACCGACTTGAGCCATCCAGGCACCAACATCTGAAATATTTTAATATAACTAATGTCACCTTCAATAAGTGGTATTCCCATACTGAAATCTCATTTAAGTATTCAGGAACTTCTGCCTCAGAAAACAAAGCGCTCTGACATAATGTCTTTACATGATCAAGATTTAATAGCAAAAAAAAAACAAAAAACAAAAAACAAAAAACAAAAAAACAGAATTATATTAAAATCAAGCTAAAATGGATTTGAAGAACAATGAAAAAATGGCTCTTTCTCTTTTTTGAATGCCTAGAAATGTATAACCAATTCTAAATTTTCTAAATAGAAATGTTGCTTTTTAAAGCTTTGTAGCTAAGAAAGAAATTTCTATTTTGTTTTTGGATTTTTGTTCTTTTTTGAATTTTTTTTTAATATTTTTTATTTATTTCTAGGAGAGAGAGAGACAGCGTGAACAGGGGAGGGTCAGAGAGAGAGGGAGACACAGACTCCGAAACAGGCTCCAGGCCCTGAGCCGGCAGCCAGCACAGAGCCCGACGCGGGGCCCGAACCCACGAACCGCGAGATCATGACCTAAGCGAAAGTCGGACGCTCAACCAACCAAGCCACCCAGGCGCCCCCTTTTTTGAATATTTTTTTATTGATTTTTGAAAGAGAGAGTCTGAGCAGGCGAGGTATAGACAGAGAGGGAGACAGAGAATCTGAAAGAGGCTCCAGGCTCAGAGCTGTCAGCACAAAGCTCCAAGTGGAGCTGAAAGCCATGCACCATGAGATAATCATGACCTGAGCTGAAGTCGAATGCTCAACAGACTGGCTGGGCCACCCAGGCGCCCCTTTGTTCACTGTTTAATGGAGAAGACAACACGATAAAGGTTGAATTTACAGTGCTAAGGGGGATTTACCTATATTATCAGAAAACATTATATTTTGCTTTATACTTACACTGCATTTTATATTTCCATTGTATTTTTAGTTGAGTAGAGCCACATAATTATAGTTAAATGTATATATAGCAGGCCAATATTATAGACTTCCATAGTTTTTTTCTTTTTGGAATTTCACATTCAAGTTACATTTCTCAAGCTTATAAAAACATATACGTTCTTACACTAGTTAAGAGTTTAAATAATAGTGTTGCACTGTTAATCCAAGATTCTGTTCCAAAAGCTTTTCTTATATTACTTCTATAAAGGCACCAAAATAAGCTGAAAGCTTTCCTAAACTCAAGCATCAATACCTGGCCTACTCGTGGTTATACCCCTGGCCTAGCTGACATTAAGGGGTTAATAGATTTCTGTTATATAATCACCCATTTAATTACTTAAATAAGCTCCACAATCTGCATTTATCAAACGTTAATCATTTCAAAATCATTCCTCACATTGTCAACACATAGAAAAAAATTGAATGTATGATTATCTTATCAGTTACTGAGTTAAACAACCACCTAGAATACAATAAAGGGTTTATTGCAAGTCTCTTTGACTAACAACTTATATTTCAAGATCAATATTCTTATACATTAATAAAAATCTCAGTCAAGCATATAACAAAGCATGTGTAGTTGTAGTTGTGTATTAAACAAGCTAAAAATTGCCAAATTTCTGATCTGCATCAAAACATCTTTTTAAGGTTTCTTCATTCTATCTAGGAGATTTGAACATAAACAAGTAATCTGATGATACCAAGGGATTACTGGTGTTACACGTATTGTTAAGATGTCAATATTATCCAAAGCAATCTAGAGATTCATTGCAATCCCTGTCAAAATCCCAAAAGCATTTTCTGCAGAAACAGAAAAAACAATCTTGAAAGAACAGGGCTAAAGGACTCATGCTTTCTGATTTCAAAACTTACTACACAGCTATGATGATCAAAACAGTATGGTAGTGGCTTAACAACAGATATGTATGTACACCAATGCAACACAGGGAACCCTTGAATATAAAGTCAAATGGTCTTTGACAAGAGTGGCAATATCATTTTTTTAAACATTTATTCATTTTTGAGAGATGGAGAGTGGCACAGTGTGAGTAGGAAGGGCAGAAAAAGAGGGAGGGAGATACAGAATCTGAAGCAGGCTCCAGGTTCTGAGCAGTCAGCACAGAGCTTGACATGGGGCTCCAAACCATGGACTGAGAAATCATGACCTGAGTTGAAGTTGGACACGTAACTGACTGAGCCACCCAGGTGTCCTGTGTAGTGGCAATATCATTGAGTAGGGAAAGGAGTTTTTCAACAAATGATGCTCAGAAAACTGCACATCCACATACAAAAGAATAAATTGGACCCTTGCCTAAAACCATACACAAAGATTAATTCAAAATGGGTAAAAATTTAAATCTAGAGCAAAAAACTGTAACTCTTTTCATGACTTTGGACTGACAGTGATTCCTGGGATATAACACCAAAA
The DNA here is from genome assembly GCA_017311185.1 of Proteles cristata cristata. Classification (NCBI taxonomy): domain Eukaryota; kingdom Metazoa; phylum Chordata; class Mammalia; order Carnivora; family Hyaenidae; genus Proteles; species Proteles cristata. The sequence goes on along the minus strand of JAESUZ010000008.1, from coordinate 741,614 downwards.
GCACAGGCAACAAATGAAAAACAGACAAATTAGACTTCATGGAAATTTTAAAATTTTACTCATCAATACACAGTCTCAACAATATAAATAGGACAACACGCAAAGAGAATATGTGCAAATCTGTTAAGAGATTATTATCCAGAATTTACAGAGAACTATTGAAACACAGCAATAACAAGATTCAAAACTGAGTGGAGAACTTAAACAGAAAATTCTCTAAGAATATAATAAACAAATGGCCAATAAGCACATGAAACAATTCTCAACATCACTAATCATCGGAGAAATGCAAAGCGAATCTAAGAGATATTACCTCACATCTGTTAAGATAGTGACTATAAAAAAAAAAAAAACAGAAAATAACAAGTGCTAGCAAGAATGCAGAGAAACTGGGAACATTTTGCACTGCTGGTGGGATAGTAAAATGGTACATCCCCGGGGCACCTGGGTGGCTCAGGCAGGCTCAGGCAGTTGAGCTTCTGATTCTTGATTTCAGCTCAGGTCATGATCCAGGATCTTGAAATTTAGCCCTGTGTTGAGCTCTGCATTGAGCAGGAAGCCTGCTTGGGATTCTCTCTCTCTCTCTCTCTCTCTCTCTCTCTCTCTCTCTCTCTCTCTCTCTCTCTCTCTTTCTCTCCCTCTCCCTCTCCCTCTCCCTCTATGCCTCTCCTTGGCTCACGCTCTCTCTAAAATTAAAAAAATAATAATAATTTGGGAAGTCAGGTGAACTTGTCTTGATCTCAGCTCAGGTCATAATCTCAGACTGTGCTGACAGCACAGAGACTACCTGGGATTCTCTCTCTCTCCCTCTCTCTTTCTGCCCCTCCCTTGCTCAAGCACACTCTCTCTCGCTCTCTCTATCCCCAAAAATAAATAAATACACATTTTAAAAAATTAAAAATAGTATTACCATATAATCCAGCAATTCCATTTCTGGGTATATGACTTAAAAAAACTGAAAACAAGGTCTCAATGAGGTATCTACATACCCATTCCCTAAGCACCATTATTAACAACATTTAAAAACCATGGAAGCAATCCATGTGTCCATCAACAAACAAATCAGCAACATATGGTATACACATACATATATACATATATACATACATACATACAATGGAGTGTTATTCATTTTAAAAATTAAAATTCTAACTTATGCTACAACATGGATAATCACTGACAACATTTTACTGAGTGAAAGAAGCCTGTCACAAAAAGACCAAGTGATTCACCTTATAGGAGGTACTCAGAGCAGTCAAGTAATAGAGAGAGAAGGGTGCTTGCCAGGATTCAAGGCAGAGGGGAATGAAAAGTTACTGTTTAACGAGTATGGTGTTTCAGTTTTACATGATGTCAAGTATTAAAGAGATGGATACTGGAGACATTCACACAATATTATGAACGTATTTATTTAATACCACTGAATGGTATACTTGTTAGGACACCATATTTTAGGTTACAAGTATTTTATCAAATAAAAATAAAATCTGGAAAAAAGAAAAGAAACCACATCAAACTTCATGGGATGCAGCTAAAGCAGGGCATGTAGAGCTATGTAAAGCCCAAATTTTATTTGAGAAGCAACTTTCAACTCAATTACTGTAATTTCTACCTTAAGAAACTAGAAATATAAAAGCAAATTAAACCTAAAGAGAGAAAAAAAGAAAATAATAAAGCTCAGAAATCAATGAAACAGAAAAATATAGAATATCAATAAACCAAGAGCTGGCTATTTGAGAAGACCTGTAAAATTTGTAAATTTCCAAACCAAACTATTAAGGAAAAAAATAGAAACAAGATTCCAATAAGAAAAGGAACATCATTAGAGAATGTAAAGACAGTAGAAAGATACTAAAGGAATATTATGAACATGTGAATGCCAAAAAATTCAACAACCTAGATAAAATGGACAAACTCTTTTAAAGACCCAAACTAAAAATAATGCTCAATCATGAAAAAAAATCAATAACCTGATTAGCCCTACATCTCTATTAAAAATTAAATTTATATTTAAAACTCTTCTCTCAAAAAAACCCTCAAGGCCAAGATGGCTTTGAAGGAGAATTCTACAAAATACCTAAGGAAGAAGTAATAGCAATTGTTCACAAACTTTCAGAAAAATGAAGATGAGGGAGCTCTTATGAAAGAGCATGTAATGTCACAAAAACCAGACAAAGACATTATAAGAATACAACCTGCAACCCTCTTTGGTGAATACTATTAATCATTCCATTTTAAAGACGAAGACATTGAGGGCTAAAGAGGTTCCAAAACTTGCCCCCAAGATCACAGAACTAAAATTGGCAGGTGACCTGACTTCAGAATACAGGCTCTTAACTCAAACACTGTAACTGCTTATCAAATTAAATCCTAAGAACTCTTGTAAGATTAACAGTGGAGAGCACTGCCCAGTACTTACCTAGAGACTATGCTGGAACCGTTATAGAGATCACTAGCATAGGACAATGTAGCCAAAGGTCGTACTGAATTATATCGAGTAAACTTAGACAAGCATTCCTGAAATTCATCCAACTGGCTTGCAGTTCGACTATCATCTATATGAAGAAAACAAAATAAAATAAATTAACTGAAGTGCAATGGAAGTCAAAGAGCAGTATATACACATTAAAAATTACATTCTAGGGGCGCCTGGGTGGCTTAGTCGGTTGAGCGTCCGACTTTCGCTTAGGTCATGATCTCGCGGTTCGTGGGTTCGAGCCCCGCGTCGGGCTGTGTGCTGACTGCCAGCTCAAAGCCTGGAGCCTATTTCAGAGTCTGTATCCCCCTCTCTCTCTGACCCTTCTCTGCTCGCGCTCTCTCTCTCTCTCTCTCTCCCCCCTAGAAATAAATAAAAATATTTTTAAAAAAATTATATTCTAAATATAATGAAAGTGACAGTGGAGAAACACTGGACATTCTATTTATAATTTTAAAGGAACGTATTTACAAGGATACATCTGCAAGTCCACATTCACTATCAAAACACAATTTACAACATAATTTAGATTAAGAAAGTAATTATTTAAGTAAAAAAGAAAGTGAGACATTTGTTCACATCATTCTTTGAAGTGTCTCAAATCCAATTATGAAAAGGTAGTAGAAGCTGCAATGTATCAATTATTCTCAAAAATAAAGAGTACTTTCATTCAAACATCTTGGTAGAATACAGAAACATTAATTCCATCCAACAGAACACTATATAAATACTCTGAGTAAAGTACATTTCAATAAACTATTCATAATTATGTGGAATTTAAATCACAATATGATCTTAATGAAAGACTGCAAATACAGCTATCTATTCTCCAATCTAGAAACAAGCCTCCAGTGAAAACATGAAAACAAAAAATCCTTATTTTTTTTTTTTAAGTTTATTTATTTCTGAGAGAGAGCAAGAGTATGAGGGGCAGAGAGGGGGAGAGAATCCAAAACAGGCTCTGCACTGTCAGGGCAGAGTCCAACGTCGGGCTCAAACCCACAAACCATGAGATCATGATCTGAGCTAAAGTCAGATGCTGAACCAACTGAGCCACCCAGGTGCCCCCAAAAATCATTATTTTTCAAAACTGTTTTATGTTTGGACTTGTATTTTCTTCCTCCAAAGGAGGAAGACTAAAATATCCAATTACATTACTCAGCTTCCTAACTGAAATCTGAAATAAGATTGTTACAACACTGTGTGTTCATACCTTCTTCTCATTCTCATTCATATACATAAACATACACACAACTTTTTCAAGGGAAACTTTCATGATTTACCCTTCTTAAAGGTCCCTGAAAATAACAGTAGGCATAATGAAATTAAGATATAAGAATCAGTGAGTCTTAAGAGTCACCATACTATAGGATAGACAGGACAGACCTGATTCAGCTCATCTGGAGATACTAGGTTATCTTGAAGATAACTGTAGTCATGAAGACATTTATCTAACACTTACTACAACAAAAAACAATTACTTGTCTCTGATACTAAGCTTCTGTCTTTGATAGCTTACATTTGAAAGATTTAAACACTAACATAGCAAATCTATCTGACAACCTATATCCAAAAGTTCCAACTCAGTATTATTTCCATTCTAAAAACAGCAAAAGAAACAAACCCAATTAGCAAGCAATATCATGATACTAAATTAATGCTCCTGCTCCCCAAAAACCATTCTCCATAAATTCAGCAAATTAGAAAAAAAGCATGGGTTACTGCAATAAAACAAATCAGCTGTACTAAAAGTGGTTTGGATGTAACAGCTAAGTGGTTCTTTTTACATATAACTGAGTATTCAATGTAATAAATACTTACTGGAAAGATACCTGAGATATTAGTTTAAATATTGCTTTAATGTCAAAATATCCTTTCATATTTTGACACCAATCCCTAAGTACATAAAATTCACAAGTATTCAAGAATGTATATTCTGTGAAGGTCATAATCCTTTCCCAGGTGGCTGAACTTCTCTGGCTATCATACTTATTCAGTAACACCTACTTCCAACTGAAGTTATAAAGAAAACACTAAAAATAGTTATTTTAGCATCTGAAAGTATAAGGATTAGATTTCACTTTACCTGGTTAAAAAATGATAGGATTTTGCTTGGTAGGTTTATGATCAATAACCATACATATGGGCTAACATATTACCTTTGCTCCTCTAATTACAGATTAGTTTCTGAAAGTGTATTCAGCATCTCTTTCTCTCTTCTAATACTTTACAATTTACCTTCTCATTCAATAACAACTAAGAGTCCAAGGCCTAAACTTCATCTCTCATTTTCAGAGTTGAAAATTAAAAGTCAGAAAGAGCAGTGGATTTTCATTTGAAAATATACAAAAGGAGAATCAAACACCAAGTACTCCTTGTGTAGAAGTTAAAATTTCCTCTTCACAGTCAAGGACACTAGGAGGAACTTCATATTCAGTAATGTTATGTATACTCAATGTGAAAATTTGGTCAGATAAACTTGAAACTCCTAAAATCATGTTGTAAGTATAATACAGCCATACCAATAAAAATGAAAATGTAATCTTCCTCCCGGTTTTACTTTATTCCACGTTCCAGTTTACATCCCCCAAATAAATAGGTCTGTGATTCTACCTTTACTATGTCATAGCACACCTATGCTGTTAGTTACTTAAAAATTAATAACTTCCCCATAAAGAGCTTCCCCAATCTCTCTTTCCCACATCTTTTTCTTCTTTTATAGGTCTACCATTTGCCTGCGGCTGTATTTCAGCATCATACCAAAAAATGACCCCTAAAATGGTTAATATGAACCCTCTACCAATCAGAATGTAGGCTTCAGACCATTTTCTTGAATTTTTTTTTTTATGTTTATTTTTGAAAGAGAGAGAGAGAGCATGAGCAGGGGAGGGGAAGAAAGAGGGAGACAGAGAATCCAAAGCAGGCTCCAGGCTCTGAGCTGTCAGCACAGAGCCCAACAGGGGGCTCAAACTCACAAACCATGAGATCATGACCTGAAGTCAGACTCATGACCTGAACTGAAGTCAGACATTTAACCAACTGAGCCACCCAAGTGCCCCTCAGACCATTTTCAATATAACAGCTTCCTATTACAGTTTATAGACTATTACAGAGGCTCAATAAGGCCCTTAATTCCCATGCAATACAATGAAAGTTTTCCATCTTATAAATTCTGTTGATCATTAATTTCATACACATTTATAAATGAAGCATGGCTCCCTTGTAGGCTTCATAGGAAACATGCTACGTAAATCTCTTTTTTCCTCCATCACCAATCCTAAGGCAAATTTGTCTAAAGGTTCTAAACAATTTGTAGATTTTAATACAAATATGCCTCTTCAAAAGAAAACCAAGGCCAAATTTTAAAATGTGTAATTAATATCACACATTTTCCCTCGGTGGTCCTACTTTTGAGCAGCTATATTACCAATGACATCAGTTACCTGAGCACCTAACCTGTATCAAGCATTGTCTTTTACATTTTATGAGTATATCACCTATAAATCTTCAAAAGAAAAAAAACTGCATTGTTATTAATGTCCCTACATCACTGGTGGTGAGCAAAGAGAAAGGTTACTACTTCAAAGTCAGAATGATATTACTTTTTTAAAGCAATGAAAATATCTTATGCTATCGTGTGCATGACTTTGCAGAAGTTATTTCCTCTACTTTGAACGTGTTTCTATACCTTATTTAGTTAATGAATTCTAGCTTTGACTAAATACAACTATTCTAAAATCCCTACTGTGACCATTCCCTTCCACTTCCCCATTTTCAATGTGGCCTGTATTTTTCACTCCTGGCTATATTAGTGGATACTCCTCTCGACTGCCCTAACATACTTATAGAACATATAATATCACATAGAATTATTTACCTGTTGCTTTCCCCTCTGAATTTATAATATGTCCTGACAACAAAAATTAGTTCTTTCATCTTTTTATTCTTAGCAAAAAGGACTGTGCTTAGAACCTAATAATGTGTAATAACAGGAGGCAACTAAAGAGAACCTATTTTTCCTAGCAACATATTCATGACTGATTTTTTTCTTAACTTTATAAAGTTTAACTATATAAAGACTAAAAATTCCCAAATAGACATGCTTATGTGACTCAGTCAGTTGAGCACCCCACTCTTCATTTTGACTTTGGTCATGATCCCAGGGATGTGGGACAAGACCCTGCTTCAGGCTCAGTGCTAAACATGAGTGCTTAAGATTCTCTCTCTCCCTCTCCCTCTCTCCAGCTCGTGCTCCCTCAAAAAAAAAAAAAAAAAATCTGGGGGGAAAAAATTCCCAGTGAGAAAAAGAACAAAAATAGCTATGGGAAAGCAATGTTCTTTAAGATCTCTAAGAACCTCCACAACACTCTGGTAGACTGTGTCGAAAATACACACTTTTGCTTTATAAATAGGACTTCACATAAATCCAGCACAAGAAGCTAGAAATGGATGTGAAGTGGGAATTTGACATATTTTAAGAAGTCCGGAATATGTACCTGATATACGAGACATCCTTGTAGAAAAGTAACATTGTTCCAAGTCTTCAAAATGAGCAGTGAGCCGTTTTCTTCTTGATGCTAATGTGCTGTTATACCAAGGCTGTTTCTTTGTCTAAAGTAGGAACAAGAACAGACACTTGTAACTTACAACAAATGATAGTCTCTTTCTGCACAGAGTATCTAAATGACTGCATATTTGAAACTTTAGCACATTTAAATAACTACAAATGGTAAATACTCATAGCTCTTAGACCATATTTTTCCATTTTTATTGTAATATACAAATAGGCTCAGGGTTTCTGGAGCCAGGGAGGAGCTGAGGTCAGGTCCTGTCTCTTAGCCCAGACCTTCTGGGGATCCTCTGTACTACATAAGGGAGGGGAAGTCCAGCCATATACCTCGGGGAACAGGGAGGTACACAGGTAGGGAGAGGAACTGGGCAGGCCAAAGGCTGGAGGGGAGGGAGTTCTGGGGATCACCAACGGGGCTGGAAGGGGGGGTGGGGGAGGTGGAGGGAGCAGATAGAGGGTCCCAGCCACGATAGGCCCCGAGTCTGTAGAATACAGTTTGCTATAAAACTATCTTCCAGCCAAAAAAATTAAAACTAAATGCAAACAGGCTCTAAAGGCCAACCTTACAAGAATGAAATAAGTTTATTTCAGCTCTCCAAGTTAAATGAAGATATACTCCATTATAAGTGCAATGCTAAATTTCAGAATTTTGAGAATTTTAATATACAGAAATTGTTAGAAAACAATGTTCAAAAGAAAACTAATTCATTTTTCATCATCCCTGTACTGGAGCCCTCTACTCTTTGAAAAATAGAGACAGTCCTTGATTGTCAGAATATAGAAGTTAAAGCTGAGTATAAGCTGATTATGGAGCAGTAAGGTGTAATATATATGTACAAAGTAGTCTGACATACACATTAGAACATCAGAATAATTAAATAAGATAAAGACAGCAAACATGAAATATATAGGCATATAAATCTATAAAAAACAAAAATCTATAATCCTAAATATATTATAGAGCCTACACCACGTTAAAATGAAAGGATAAGACAATTCTTTCCACAAATGGTTATTATCTATTAGGTCTGAGGCATATAAACAGAGAGGTGACACATAACAAGAGTATGAGATGACACAAGTTCACCAACAACTGCAAATGTATTAAGAAACATTAAGGTGCTACCCTGAACACAATGCTCTAAAGTGAACCTTTGCTAAAACTCAACAGTATGTAAAAATCGTATCTTATAGTGGTGCCTGGATCACAAGAAAGTTAGGACAATTTCCGAAGACGCAACAGACATACAACCAAACAGGAAACGGAACTCAGAAAGGTGATGTTAAGCAAGAGTGCTATTAAGCAACATATAATGGTGCAGAGGAGGGGAAAGATGAAGAGGACAACACTTACTTGGAGACAATTTCCTAAAAAGACAAAATCACTGAAACTGAGATTCACAGACTGAAAAGAGTAATTGAGAACTGGAAGGTAAATCTAAAGGAATTAATCAGAATTAAGGATAAAAGATAAGAACACAGAAAACTTGAAACAGAGGTTAAGAAACCTATATGGATACTAAGTTTGAAACTATGGGCACTTAAGAGACCCAGAAAACTGTAACAGACTGAAGAACTATTTGTCAACTATGCTGACAATGTTCCAAAACTGAAAACACGCGTGAATACAAAGGAATTATTCCTATCAAGTAGGATAATTTAAAAGAAATCCATAATTAGACACAGTAAGGCAAAACTGTGTTTTTGCCCAAAAGTAAAATGATTTTAAAATCAGACAAACAGAAAAGATAACTCACCTGACAGGACAATTAAACAAGGAAAATACTACTTAAGAGCAATAAAAGAAGCTAAAGGAGTGAACTTTGGTTATCCTCAAGTTGAAAAATAAAAACTCCAATCTACAATTCAGACCTTGACAAAAGTACCCTGCAACAAAGTGAGCGAAGTATTTTTTCATGTGAATGAAAACAAAGACTACTGCGTATAAGCCATTTCTTTAAAAAACTGTGGGATTGTGTACTTAAGAAATTCAGTAACATAAACTGGAAGGCCTGAGACACAAAATGAAAAGCAAGAAAATATGTAACCAAATAAGTGATTTTAAACATTGTTTGCAACATTAACTTTAATATCAAAATCATAGGACTTAATAAGACAGAATGAATACACCAAAAAGTAGCATATAAATCAGAAGGGTGAAGGAAGTTTCCATTCTGGGAGCACTTATGTTGTTGAGGAAGGTAATTAAGATATTAAGTTTAATGAAAAGAATGCTAACATCAGTGATTATCAGGGAAATGTAAATCAAAACTGCAATGAGAGGTCACCTCACACTGCCAGAATGGCTAAAATCAAAAACACAAGTAACAACAAGTGTTGACAAGGACATGGAGAAAAAGCAACCTTCTTGTACTCCTATAGAGAATGCACACGGGTGCAGCCACTGTGAAAACAGAATTTTCCTAAGAAAATTAAAAAACTAGGAATTACCGTATGATCCAGTAATCCCACTACTGAGTACTTACCAAAGAATACCAAAACACTAATTCAAAAAGATACATGCACCCTATGTTTACTGCAGCATTATTTACAATAGCCAAATTATGGAAGCAGCCCAAATGTCCATTGATAAATGAATAAAGATGTGGTGTGTACACCCCCACACCCACACAACACCCCAGAAAATTATTCAGCCGTGCCAAAGAAGGAAATCTTGCCATTTGCAACAACATGGATGGATCTAGAGTATAATCCTAAGTAAAATAAGTCAGTTAAAGAAAGACAAATATACTATGCTTTCACTCATGTTGAATTTGGGAAACAAAACATATTAACAAAGAAAAAAGACACAAACTGAAAAACAGACTCTTAACTGTAGAGAACTGATGGCTACCACGGAGTAGGTAGGTGGAAAGATACATGAAATAGCTGAAGGACAGATTAAGACTACACTTATCATAATGAGGGGTATCTGGGGTTAAGTTGGTTAAGTGTCCAACTTCACCTCAGGTTATGATCTCATGGCCCCACATCAGGCTCTCTACTGTTTTCAGATCTCTGCCTGCTTAAGATCCTCAGTCTACCTCACTCTCTGCCCCTCCCCTGCTCATGATCTGTCTCTGTCTCTCTCTCTAAAATAAACATTAAAAAAAAAATGTAAAGGAAAAAAAGAAAAGTGGTTAGCTCTGGACATGAGGCAGAGTAATGTAATTTGTTAGAAGAACATGGGTAACTTGAATGGTACCATTAATGTTCTAGTAATTAGCCTAACAGTTCAGTTCACAGAGTTTCTTTTATTGTAATTATGCCTCTAATTTACACATTCATGAAATATATTCCTTTGTATGTAGGAACATAATGTTTATAAGTTTTGAGAACTTAGATTTTTTAAAAAGTGATCTGCTCTGGCTCAGTCGGTTAAGCATCTGTCTTAGGCTCAGGTCACATAAACTTACCAGCTTACGAATTCTAGCCAGCCCCACATTGGACTCTGCTATCAGCAAAGAGTCCGCTTCAGATCCTCTGGTCCTCTCCCTCTCTGCCCTTCCCCAACATGTGCTCCCCCCCTTCAAAAATAAACATTAAAAAATTTTTAATAAATAAAAAATAAAAAGTGATCTGTTCAATGAAAACATTGAAGATTTTTGTCTGAAACATGGGAATGATTACAATAACAAAAAATTAAGAATATGACATAAAAAACAAAGAAGCAGGAGCGCCTGGGTGGCTTAGTCGGTTAAGCGTCCGACTTTCACTTAGGTCATGATCTCACAGTTCATGGGTTCGAGCCCCGCGTCGGGCTCTGTGCTGACTGCCAGCTCAGAGTCTAGAGCCTATTTCAGAGTCTGTGTCTCCCTCTCTCTCTGACCCTCCCCTGCTCACGCTGTCTCTCTCTCTCTCCTAGAAATAAATAAAAATATTAAAAAAAAAACAAAGAAGCAGTCAAAAACGGTCTGCTTTCTAGTTTTTACAGCACCTTATTTTTCACAATTATCTTGCTACTCTTAGCTTTTCTTGAATTTTTTTTTCAGTGCAACTTTCTGATCCATTCAAAATTAGGTTACTTCACAACTGTTGGTAAAAATACATCACTTAGCTCACTTTCATACACACATTAAATTTATAAATAACATCAATAAAAATGAACAGAAATGTGCTAAATGTGAGGGGATAGATGTTTGAGAATATGAAATGGTTGTAGATAATCTATAAGGCAAATTGTCAGTATGAACATGTTCAGGATAAGCTCTATACTTAAATGTAGCATATAAATATGGCTAAAAATCAAAAGGAAATGTTCATCATTTGTGTTTCTCTAGATTACTTCTAAATAAAAATGGCCACATTTACTAAGCTAAAAGATAATTAAATTTTACCACAGAAAAGAACAGAAGCAGCAAATATTTTATTTGGTCACTTTTTAAAAGTAAAACATTCTCATATAATGTTAAAAGGTAATAAGCATACTATCAAGATAATAGAGCAAACCAAACCTGATGGCTATGCAAAAACCATTTAGTGCAAAAAAATCATTTACTGTCAGCATGTAAATTATGACCAATTAATTTTTATTTTAAATTTTTCTTTTGTTTATTCATTTTTGAGAGAGAGACAGAAACAGAGTGTGAGCAGAAGAGGGGCACAGAGAGAGTCACAGAACTCTAAGCAGGCTCCAGGCTCTGAGCTGTCAGGCACAGAGCCTGAGGCGGGACTTGAGCCCACGAACTATGAGATCATGATCTGAGTAAGTCAAAGTCAGACATTTAACTGCCTGAGCCACCCAGGAACCCTGAAAATCATAAATTTAACAAAAAGAACCCTAATTCTCAATGAATAGAAATAAACTGAAAAGAGAGTTACCTAAAACTGAATATTCCATTTCATATATGTAATATAAACTAATGGCCAAGAACATAAATGAAACGAAATCTTCAAAAGATGAATAAAATCAATGTTTGTACAATGAAAGAAATGTTACCATACCAAATTTCCTTATCAGTTCCACCAAGAGAACACTACTCTAAATGAAGCTGAAAGTGTTCTGTATTATTTGCTTAACTGAAATTTGCCAATTTTTAATATATAAATACCCTTCCTCCATCTAATTTTGTAAATGAAACAATGTAGAATGAAAACTTCATTATTTATACAGTTAAGAATCTTTATAAGATCAAGATTGCAAAATAATAAAACAACTAATGGTTAAACACACACATACACTCTTTCATAGATCTGAAAAATGGTTTGAAGGGAGGAAACCTGCATAATTTAGAGCAACAATTCTCAAAATCTGGTCCCCTTTTGTGGTCTTTAGGCTTCTGTGGGTCTGAGACCATTTCAGGGTATCTGTGAAGTCAAATTGCTATTCAAATATAAGAAGATATTATATGCTGTCTTCATTGTGTTTATGTATAACTTGTGAGGCAAAAACAAAAGTTAGTATAAAATTACTTTCCTGTGAGCACAAATCAAGGTAAGAGCACCCACTGGTCAACACTACATTCTCTATCATTACTCATAGTAAAAAAAAAATATGTGCACACATACCTAAGTCAGTTTCCCTCAAGGATACTCATTATTTTTTTACTTTCTCAAACTGAAGTATAACTAAACTATAACATAATTACATTAGTTTCAGGTATTCAATATAATGATTCAATGTGTGAATATAATGTAAAGTGATCACAAAACCTCTATTTAACATCTGTCACCATACATAATTACAATTTTTTTTTCTTGTGATGAGACTCAAGATCTACTCTTTTAGTAACTTTTATATATATGGAATACAGTATTATTAACTATCATCACCATACTGTATACTACATCTGCATAATGTATTTCTTTTATAACTGGAGATTTGTATGTTTTGACCCCCTTCACCTGTTTGCCCATTCCACTAACAACCACCAATTTTGTTTCTGTATCTATTAGTTCATTATGTATTTATTAATATATTTATTTTTAAGACTCCACATATTAGTAAGGTCATATAATACTTCTATTTCTCTGTCTGACTTATTTCACTAAACACAGTAACTTTTAGGTCTATCCACGATGTAGCAAATATCCATGCTGTAGCAAATTTTCCTCTTTTTTATGGTTTAGTAACATACCATATACGTGTTCTCTATCCATTCATCCATTAATGGATAGATACAGAAATATATAGAGAAACAAGTTATACATAAAATATATACAACTATATAAATACTATGCATTCTATACTGAGCAGCATGGATTAATCTCAGTTAGTCTGAAATGCTCACTTGGTTATCTCCACACTCTTGCCTCCATCGTGAAGTACATTCACTAAGCAAAAATAAACAATACTCTGTAACAGTAAGTCAGTGGGCTGTTTTAGAGCAAAATGTATTAGTCTATCAGCACTGTTTAGTAATAACAAATGAAGTTATGACTTGCACTCGGTTTCAGTGAAGCCCATAAAGGCTGGTCTTATAACCAAAATGCATTGCCTATGTGAGTAACTTAAAATAAGAGATCCTAACCACAAGCCAACTTTGGATTTCCTGTTACTCAGGTGCTTGAGATGCAAGCCAGTACTGGTTCTAAAGCGGGAGACAAAGCAGTTCTGTGTGACCCAGTGTGGGAGGGACTGGAAGACTGGACCTGGGGTCACCTGGGTGGCTCAGTCGGTTAAGCACCCAAGTCAGGATTTTAGCTCAGGTCATGAACTCAGTTTTTGAGTTCGAGCCCACATTGGGCTGTCTGCTGTCAGATGGAGCCTGTTTCTCATCCTCTGTACCCCTCTCTCTCTATCCCTCCCATGCTCATGCTCACTGTGTCACAAAAATAAACGGGGGGGGAGGGGGTGGAGACCACGACGACAACTATACCTGAAATCACCATTCCCCCTTCAATGAGTATCCTCCTTCTGCTTGCTGTGTGGTATCCACTCCCCCTAATCAAGCTGTTCCAGAAGTATAAACTATTTGACTACTGTGAGTCCTTTCATTAGTGAAACACTTTAGGTAACTACTACATAATTAATGCACACGTATCTGTATATAGGACATAATATGTACATACACATACATGTGTCTTCTAGCTCTGTCCACTGAGAAAGCCTACAAGCACTGACACTCTAGGAGCAATAAGCACACCTAGAACCCAGATTTTGGTTTTTAAGATAATATTCTCCATTAAAAGAAAATAGGGCTTCTTGAATATATGGACGGTGGCAAGGTAAGTACAAGATGATGCTGAAATACCTTATTGTTTAAGAATGCAAGAAGGTACGATAGAAACATGTCAAAACAACATGGAAATGAGCTTGCCCCTCTACCACTCTCGCTCTCTCCTCTCAAAAGTAAATAAATAAATAAAACAGCCTGAGCCACACATATTAGGCGACTCCTTTGGAACCCTTATATTACTTCATATTTTGCTTTTGTTATTTGGGAAGATGAATATTATTTCATATGTGAAATTCAATTTGCACCTTTGTTTTACCATTTTCTTTTGCCACAGTTGCAGCTTTTATCAAAAAGATGAAATTGGCAAAAGAAAAAAAAAAGCTTTCATTATTTTGAAGCAATAAACCAGTTACCCAACATACTTACAATACCTTTCCCAGTTTTTTGTTTTTTCGTAAAAGAGAGACAGAATGAGCAGGAGAGGGTCAGAGAGAGAGGGAGATACAGAATCTGAAGACAGGCTCCACGTTCTGAGCTGTCAGCACAGAGCCTGATGCGGGGCTCGAACCCATGAACCGTGAGATCATGACCTGAGCCGAAGTCTGACGCTTAACCGACTGAGCCACCCAGGCGCACAAGCCTTCCCCGGTTTTTAAAATTTTTGTTTATTCTTAAAATTCTGTTTATGTAACATACAGGCTTCTTCCTCCATTTCTATAGTCCTGTTATGATTTATATCAGTACTGAGATGATCTAGACTCTCACAATTAAGTGATTTTCCACAAATGACTTCCTGGCTATCACAATACCATTAGCTTAATCCCCGTTTTCGCTGATCTGCGTAACCACCTTTACCACAGGGAAATTCTTATTTACCTTTTAGTTTTATCTTACATTTTATTGTGTTCTTTTTGTTACAGCAGTCTTAGAATTTATTTCAGTAACTTACTGGGTAAACACCCTGGTGATTATCACACCTCCAAATTACTCATCCTAATATACGTTAAAGTCAGTTGGTCACTCTCTGCACTCTTCAAAATATTCTGGAGATTCTTATGGGATCATATTAAATTAATAGTTATGGTTGGGGCGCCTGGGTGGCCCAACAGTTGGGTGACTGACTTCAGCTCAGAATATAATCTCATGGTCTGTGGGTTCGAGCCTCGCGTCAGGTTCTGTGCTGACAGCTCAGACTCTATGGAGCCTGCTTCCGATTCTATGTCTCCCTCTCCCTTTTCTCCTCCCCCCTTTATGTTCTATCAAAAATAAACAAATTATTTTTTAAATAGTTAATCTAACTGGTCTATTCAAATTGTTCTACAATTGCTTTAATCTTTTTAACTTTTCTTAAAAATTCTATATTTCCTGAAGACTCATTTTTACTGGGGCACTGGCGAGTGGCTCAGTTGGTTAAGCATCCAACTTCAGCTCAGGTCATGATCTGACAGTTCAGAAGTTTAAGCCCCAGGTCGGGCTCTGTGCTGACAGCTCAGAGCCTGGAGCCTGATGGTTCTGTGTCTCCCTCTCTCTCTGATCCTCTCCCACTCATGCTCTCTCTCAAAAATAAATGAACATTTAAAAACTGTTATATGAGCATCTTTACTAGTATTTGTAACCACTATTTGAAATAACCTATTACATATTATAAGTCAATTTCAAATACATATTGAAACATTTTATATGAGCTCTTAATTTTTAAGTTTTTTTGTTTTTTGTTTTTAAATTTCTGAGAGAAAGAGAGAGAGAGAGAGAGCGTGAGCAGGGGAGGGTCAGACAAAGAAGGAGACACAGAATCTGAAGACAGGCTCCAGGCTCTGATAGCTGTCAGCACAGACTGATGCGGGCTTGAACCCATGAACCGTAAAATCATGACCTGAGCCAAAGTTGGACGCTTAACTGACTCAGCCACCCAGGCACCCCATGAGCTCTTCTTTATTTGTCCCTCTACAGTCACCATCTTAAGTTTTTCCCACTTTCGAGTTGAAAATCAAGTTCCTTAGTTTTCATTCTCATCTAAAAGCAAGTCCATTTAATGATACAAATTCTTGAGGACAATTCTCACATTTCATAAATTTTGATATGTAGTATTTTCACTACCATTACTTTTTGAATTGCCTGTAGCAGCATGTGAAACTACTCTTTGACACAAAGGTATTCACAGGAGTCTAGTTTACTCTCTTCCTGATTATCTGTCTACATAATTTCTTTACTTGGGGTTTTGATTCAGAGAATGTAGATGATACAATTTATCCTGTTTTAGAATCAATTCATTTTTCCCAATGGTCCGAGACTACTATCAATAATGTATACTCTTTAATGCAAAGTATTAAAGTCAAACAAGTGCCTATTAAACCAAGCATAAGTTGATCTCATTCAGAAAAAAGAAAAAAAAATACAGAGTCTTTATAATGTCCTAAGAAAGTCTGGACCAAGTGGGCTCTGTTAAGTTTTATCTCATTTCCACTTTTCTCCCCCTTGACCACTCCTCTCCAGATACAAGGGAAATCTAAACTATGGTAGGCATGCTCCTACTTCAGGGCTCATTTACTTGTTAACCCTTTGCCTAGAACTTGGGAATCCCAGAGATACATAAACGGGCTTGGGCCCTCACCTCCACTTTGTGTAAAGGTAGTCTACTTTTATTATTATTAGTACTTCTCCAATTAGAATGGAAGCTCGGTTACAGCAGGGATCTTTGTGTTATGTTTGTTCAATAATGTATCCCCAGAGCCTGGTAATAGTGCCTGGTAAAGAGCAGGCACTAAGAAGAAAAAAAACAAAAAACAAAAAACTGTTGGTTGAATAAATGAGTTTTAAAAGCATTGGCTCTGAGGCCAAAATGCCTGGGTTAAAATCTCTTACTAGTCATACTGCCTTGGGCAACCTCCTTGACTTCCCTGTGCCACAATTTCCTCCTCAATAAAAATTATAGTAGTAACATTTATCTCATAGGCAAGTTCTGAAAATTTAAGTGGTTAATACATGTAAAGTACTTTAATGTCCATGAATAGGTAAATATAAAATAAGGTTACATAATGACTAATATCACTACTTTAATTCTTGAGATAAACTTCAAAATCTCTCACGATGCTTAAGTTTTAATCAATTTTCTAAAAACTGTAACAATTTCTGCTTTATATAAACTCCAACGCTTATAGTATATCATACAAATCACTACTACTTGGGGGAACATACCTTTTCCTTATGTGAAAAACTGGATCTGTCTTTCACACTTTCTTTCCTGAGTCCTATTTTAGCATACACTTTTCTTTCTTTTGTTGTTGTTTTAGTTTTAGTTTTGCTATATTATTTAGAATTTTTACATTTGCCACGTTTATCCTTAACTATTCCCCTATTTTCAATCCACTGTGTGGCCATTTGCTTTCGGTCTGTCTCTTCTGAAGAGCATAGCTAGAAATGAAGGGTAGGCCTTCCGCACAATATGTCCTATCTGCTCTATCCCACAAACACTAGTAGGATTTCCTCTTCAACACGTCCCTATTCTCCAGCAGATGCTAAGGCTGGAGTCTTCTGGGAGAGCCAGCGTATGTCACCCTTAGGCACACTTTTATTCTGCACACTGCAACTCTCATTACACAGCCTTCCTAAGTGTTTTTGTTAATCCTCTATAAATTCCTTTTAAGTTTTCAGTGTGAGGACAGTAACAGGTGAATGGGATTCCTTGTGAGTGAAGGTTGGAGAGATTAACATGTTGGTTGACCGGCTCAGTATACTATCTCAAACCAGAGGTTTCCTTTATCACATGAGAATAGTTTAAGTGCCGCTCTAAAAATTAAAACAACAAAACACAATTCTGATTGCTTTTCTTTTCCACCCAACTTCTATTGTTTCTCACTCACTGTGAGAAATTCTAAATAAATATTATGTAAATGGCAATACTAGAAAATCTTTTCTTATTCCTCTATGAAGAGACTGTCAGTACTCTGCAGCCAAAGACTGATAGAAACACCCCTTTAGTTGAACAAATTTTATTT
The DNA here is from genome assembly GCA_017311185.1 of Proteles cristata cristata. Classification (NCBI taxonomy): domain Eukaryota; kingdom Metazoa; phylum Chordata; class Mammalia; order Carnivora; family Hyaenidae; genus Proteles; species Proteles cristata. Next base: position 723,455 of record JAESUZ010000008.1, on the reverse strand, counting down.
ATTACTCATTGCAACTAAGAATACAGCACATTATGGGTAAGAGACAACGTATAAAATATAGGCTTATATTAAATGTTTAGGGAAGGGCTCTGGATTGGATACTATCAAAAGTGGGAATAAATTTGTGATTGAGCATTTTAATATACTTTACCTAAAAGACTAGACAGAGTAAAAGTAAAATTGCAATTAGTAAAGCAACAGCAATTGCTCATATTAGCCACAACAGAGGTGTCTTTGGTATTTCTTGTGGCTTGCACAGTGACTTTCTTTTGTATGTGCTTAGACAGTTTATGAAGTAATCTTATTTTTTGTTTCATCACAGTCACAGAGTGGATGTATCTCACGTTGATGTTTTGTGAAATTATACTCAAAAGGAGAGCATAAAGATCCACTGTGAATGCGAAGCCTGTTTCCAGATTCAGAGACTACTGTTCCCTCTCATTTTTAAGGTATATTTTAACTTAATACTTTAAAAATTCTCCTGATATAAGGGTGCCTGGGTGGCTCAGTCAGTTAAGCGTCTGACTTCGGCTCAGGTCATGATCTCACAGTTCGTGGGTTCAAGCCTCACGTCAGACTCTGTGCTGACAGCTCAGAGCCTGGAGCCTGCTTCAGATTCTGTATTTCCCTCTCTGCCCCTCCCCCATACATGCTCTGTTTCTCTCAAAAATAAATAGACATTTCTTAAAAAATTAAAAAGAAAGAAAGAAAGAAGTAGATGCAAATCAGGGCACCTGGGGGGCTCAGCAGGTTAAGAGCCTGACTCTTGATTTCAGCTCAGGTCCTGATCTCACAGTTCGTGGGATGGAGTCCTGTGCTAAGCAGTGCAGAATCTGCTTGAGATTCTCTCTTCTCCTTCCCTCCCCTCCACTGATCGTGTGCTCTCTCTCTCTCAAATAAACTTTAGAAAAAAAGAATAGATGCAAACCAGTCTATGAACTTACTATTAAAACATGGTAGGCCAAATACACGCATGCATATGAAGATAACGCAGGATGTACAGAGTAGTTATACCAACTAACTTTGAAAGTAAGAGGTAGTCATCTAAGTAGTAGAAAATGAAAAACACAAACAAAAGCTGCATGATCCAAAAGGATTTTCTTTTCACTTTGAAAAAAATAACCACACAACACATAAAGTGAATATACAAATGAACATGCATTTATAATTTTATAGAAGTTTATTTATTTTTGACAGAGAGCAGGGAAGGGGCAGAGAAAGAGGGAGAGAGAGAATCCCAAGCAGTCACTGAGTTGTCAGCACAGAGCCTGATGTAGGGCTCAAACTCACGAACCACGGAGTCAGAAGCGTAACCAACCGAGCCACCAGGTGCCCCAAAGGAACATGCATTTAAAGACATCTCCATGTTTCCCTTTCCCTATGAAGTATAATATTAGGACATTCCATAAAATCTGAGTAAGATACAGGGATTGGATAACAGCATTGTATTTATGTTAACTTTGAATTTTACAATTATGTTGTGATTACTTAAGACAATACCCTTGTTTTTAAGGTAATACACACTGAAGTATTTAGAGGTAAAGAATCGTTATGAATGTACCTTACTGAAACAACACAGAGAAAAAAAGTATGTGTACATAAGCAAAAGAGAGAATGAGAATGAGAAAATAAATTTAATCAAATGTTAACATTTGGATAATCCAGATAAAGGATACAAAGGAATTCCTTTTATCATTTTGGTTACTTTTCTCTAAGTATGAAATTATTTTAATATAAAAAGTTTTAAAAGTCCAGTCTCAAAATAAGATCTGGCAAATATCAGCATCCCCAAGTTACAGATGGAGAGAGTCAAAGTAAAAATCATCGTACAACTAACTAGAAGAGAGGTGAAGGTAAAGTCCAGTTTACTCAAATATGTAGTTCACTTTCCACAGAAAACCTTGACATTTCAACATAATGAATATCTCATCAATAGATATAACTATCTTATCCCAGAGAGAAACAATGTGCTGATTATTCACAATTGCCTCTTACAGTACTTCCCTCCTTTCAAGGTCTGATGTTACTACCACTGAATTTAAAAAAATGTTTAACTCCTCACTGGTGCCCACATAAACAGCCGCTTATGCACCGGCGGTCTCCAATTCCCAATCGACGCCACAGCATTCAAAACAGCTGTGCTTGTGACAGGCCATTCCGGTAAGCTCACCTATGATTTTACAACTCAGGTGATTACATTCAGTGCGCCAATTAAACAAACTGTTAAATACATCATTTACCTGAGAACCGCCACTGAAGCCAGGAGGTTGGCTGAATTCTGTGGAATCAATAATACTACTGCAAAATGAAGAGAGAGAAATAGGATTTCAGTTTACATTATTCTGGCAACAGGAAAAGTAAATCTAAAACATGTCATATCTAAATCCAATATCTCTTGTTTCTAAGGAAAGAAAATATTTATTGCCAACAACTTATTTAGATATCAAATAAATGTGTCACCCATAAACAAAACATCAGGAAATATTTAAACAGTTTACTCTGGACCCTATCACTTAAACAAACACAGAATGTGAAAGAATGTCAATAGGGAATAATCACAAAACAGGTATATACCCAAATGTGTTTGCTTCCATTTCATTTTCAGAAGGTTCGTAAGCTATATGGAACATCAGGAAAAAAGCACAAGCAAGCAACCTAAGTCACAGTGAAGAGATCCTATTGCCACCAAAGAACTCTGTGCCCTCAGACATATCCTCTATGACCACTGCATTTCCTCGTCGGCAAAGTGAGGTGAGGGGGCATGATCGATCTCTAGATTATCGAGAGTCCATTCCAGGTCCCAAATGTTAAGATGATCAGCTGAAGTGAAAGAAAATTACCAGAGGAATGGAATAAGTTGTAAAATACCAATACTCTTTTTCTCACAGTCCAAAACCTATACACCAGCTTTTTCTACCCCGATCAAAACATCACCAGCTTTCTGCATCAGGTCTTTTTATTTGGTTATAACCTATGTGCATTTTCCTACCTATTTCTACAAAAACCTCTGAAACTTTTCCTTTGTATTAGTTCTTTCTTACCATTTCTGTCTTTTCATTTCACTCCTACATCCTTCTCATCTTTTTTTTTTTTAATTTTTTTTAATGTTTTATTTATTTTTAGGAGAGAGAGAGAGACAGCATGAGCAGGGTAGGGTCAGAGAGAGAGGGAGTCACAGGCTGAAACAGGCTCCAGGCTCTAAGCTGTCAGTCAGCACAGAGCCCGACACGGGGCTTGAACCCACGAACCGCGAGATCATGACCCAAGCGAAAGTCGGACGCTTAACCGACTAAGCCACCCAGGTGCCCCCCTTCTCATCTTTAAATAAATTAGCCTATGAAGACCACTAACACCTGAAAATGGCAAAACATACATCAATCATGATAAACCAGTTACTTAGATTTAAAAAAAAATTCTCCCTCCTTAATACTACTATAAAAAAATGTTTGTATTCTTGTCTACCTTAATAAAATTTAAGGAAGTGGAGGTAGTAATTAAGACAGGGGCTTAATCTCTGGGGGCGCCTGGGTGGCTCAGTCGGTTAAGTGCCTGACTTTGGCTCAGGTCATGATCTCATGATTTATGACTTTGAGCCCCACATTGAGCTCTGTGCTGACAACCTGAAGCCTGGAGCCTGCTTTGGATTGTGTGTCTCCCTGTCTCTCTCTGCCCCTCCCCTGCTTGCATGCTCTCTCTCTCTCTAAAATAAATAAACATTAAAAAAAATTTTTTTAAAAGACAGTTCTCTCTACACAAATACACAAAATCATTATTTACTTTAGTATTCAAATAACCTCAAAAGTTATGAGGCATTCTTTTTGTAATATTTTTTATATTTATTTTTAAGAGAGACATAGCATGAGTGGGAAGGGGCAGAGAGAGGGAGACATAGAATCCAAAGCAGGCTCCAGGCTCTGAGCTGTCAGCACAGAGCCCGGCACAGGGCCTCAATTCATGAATCCTGAGATCACGACCTGAGCCAAAGTCAAATGTTTAACCAATTGAGCCACCCAGGTGCCCCAATATGAGAGGCATTGCTAAGGGCAGAGAGTGGGTTTGAATTTTACCTATGAGCAGCTAAATGACTCGGGGCAAGTTACCAGTGGCCTTATCTGTCCTTTAGTTTCTCCACCTATTAAATAAGGAGGAGACTTCAGAGAGGTGTGAGACTTAAATAAGAATGTTCTCAGTATAAAGGCAGAAAAATGGTAAACATTCAATAAATTTTTTCCTCTATTAATATAAAATTAGTCATGCAGTCTCACATTTAAAAAAAAATACAATAAATCAGATGGAACTGTCTTAACAGTAGTCTGTAAAAAGAAAAAAAAGCAAATCTTAATTCCTCATATCCTTAACTGTTCCTACAGTAAGGCTCAATTATTTAAGAAAGAGCCTTCTTGAAAGCACTTATGCTACAACTAACACAATCCTGTAATGGGTTTCTTTTGATGAAATATAATCAGTGATTACAAGTCGTGCACTGGTAAGAAAAGATCATATGCTACTTGCAGTGTACTCCATCCAGGGACTAACAGTGCTAAACAGGAGGAAACACGTATTCAAAATCTTTCTGTTCCTTTTACTAATGAAATCTAATCCTTTAGCATTTGTATAAAGATTAACAAAATTATGTAGCTGCATATTTAGAGTTCAAGAGAACAGAGCAATTTCTAGGTATATTTTATGGTGTTATATTTCAGATTTCTTTGACTGCAAGCCTGATACATCAATGTGTATAGTGAGATAACACTACATGCCAAATATATATTTAAAAATCAGTTTGAAGGGCTGCCTGAAGGGTGGCTCATTTGGTTAAGTGTCCAACTCTTGGTTTCGGCTCAGGTCATGATTTCATGGGTTCAAGCCCCACATCAGGCTCTGTGTTTAGCTGTGCTCTATGCTGATAGCAAAGAGCCTGCTTTGCTTGGGATTGTCTCTCTCCCCCTCTCTCTGCCCCTTCCCCACTCACACTGTCTTTCTCCAACAATAAAAACAACAACAACAACAAAAAAACACTTAAACATTTTAATATAATTTATTGTCAAATTGGTTTCCATATAACACCCAGTGCTCATAAAATTTTTTAATAAAAATAAATTTGTAAAAGATCTGAAATTACAGGCTTTAAATGGTATTTTATTAAATGGCATTTATTTTAATGGTATTTTATTTTATTAATGGTATTTTATTTTATTTTAAACTGCAAAGTTTAAAATTTATTTTCTATCAGATCTTAATCTTATTCACCAGGAAAAATTTATTGCTATATACAGGACTATAACAGACAAATCTGCAAAAAAAAAAAACAAACCCATTTATTTTTTCTCTTTAAAATGTGGGTGGCTCAGTTGGTTAAGTGTCTGCCTTCAGCTCAGGTCACGATATCATGGTTTGTGGGTTCAAGCCTCGCATCAGATTCTCTGCTGTCAGCGCAGAGCCTGCTTCAGATCCCCTGTCCCCCTTTCTGCGACCACCCCACCCTGCCTGTGCTCTCTCGAAAATAAAAAATAAACAAATAGAAATCATCACTGACTTTTAAGTAAATCTTAACAACATTTCATTTTAGTAAAGTTATACCTAAATAGTTAAAAATGTCTCATATACTAATAATCCTCTAAGAGAATGGATAGGATATATTCACTCACAATGACACTACCAGACAAAAGGACCAATCTCATCCAACACTAGGGAAAGACTATGCTTGCCTGCCATTCTCTAATTCACTCATAACCTGACACATACAGATATCCAACAGTAAGTGAGTAAACTAGAGTCCACTGTGAACTGTGGAGACTTTCTTCCCCACGATCTAAAGCAGAATGAAAAGGCCCTGAAAACAGCAATATTAAGCTTAAACTAATTCTAATAAGAGAAATTTGTAACGGATGAAGGCTTAAAATGATTTTTTAAAAAACTCAACTGATTTTATCAAAGAAAAATCACACACTCAGCCCCCTCCCCAAACCCACCCTAATGAAGTTTGGCTGACAGTTTGGGATTTTTTTTAAAGATTATATTAGTTTACTTATTAAGTATATTAAACCTCATGCTTCAATCAAAATCTCACAAACTAATGAAAATTAAATAACATTCTAGGTTAAATAAACATTTATTCAAAAACACATTTTAAGTCCTATTATGTACAAATGCTCATATAAAAATAAGAGTGTAAGTATAAAAATAAAAGAATAGAAGAAAAACTCAATAATCACAAAATTACAAATACATGGAAATACAAAAACTAGTCACATAACACAGAAGCAGGAATAAAGTAAGCAGAAATGGACTTTTTGAAGTGTTTAATTCTATTTCCTCCTTCCTTTCTCCCCTTCAGTCTTTAGGGAAATAGTGTATCAAAAAATAAAAAAGTTCGCCCTTAGCTAGATTCTTGGGGAGGGGGGCTTGAAAGGGGGAACTACTTAAGAGATGAACCCAGAAGTTTCTAGGCAAAAGGAACAGGTATAAGCAAAGATATTTTAACATCCTGTTTGGGGAGTTAAATTTGATTTTAAATCACCACACCAAAAAAAAAAATTATGGAAAGACATGCAAAAGAGTTGGATCTAAACCAACTTACATGCAGTGGAAAGCCACTGAAGGATTTTAAGCAGGAAAGAAACATGATCAGATTTCTGGCATCCTCTGGAGGAGGACAGTTAGAAGACCACTGCTAGAATCCATGTGATACTGGGGGTCTAAACAAAGCAGCAGAAAGACAATACACAGGATATGAAACTTACAGCTAATCATGGTATAGAAAAGATAAAATCTGGGGGGAAGTGGAGCTGAAGAATATGCATATGTCTTTTATTTTTCCTTTCATTTAAATACATTATCTAATCATTAACTTAGAATCTATGCAGGGGGTTCAATGACCTGACATAGAAAGAGATACTCATTATAGAAGAAAATAAATGGGGAGCGCCTGCATGGCTCAGTTGGTTAAGGGTCTGACTTCTGCTCAGGTCATGATCTCACAGTTCATGAGTTTGAGCCCCACATCAGACTCTGTACTGACAGCTCAGAGCCTGGAGCTGCTTCAGATTCTGTGTCTCCCTCTCTCTGTGCTCCTCCCTAGCTCCTGCTCTCTCTCTCTCTCTCTGTTTCTCAAAAATAAATAAACATTAAAAAATTTAAAAAAAAAGAAAGAAAATAAATGAATCTACAAAAAGGCTTTTTAAGGTAAACCTGCTTTAAAAGAAACCAAACGCATTACAGTGAAGAATGAAACAAAAGCTGTCTAGCATTTAAATAATAAAGCTAATATGGTGTGCCTGGGTGCTCAGTTGGTTGGGCGTCGGATTGCAGCCTAGGCCATGATCTCACCATTCCCAGGTTCAAGCCCCACGTCAGGCTCTAGGCTGACAGCTTGAGCCTGGAGCCTGTTTCAGATTCTGTCTGTCTGTCTCTCTCTCTTTCTCTCTCTCTGCCCCTCCCCAACTCACGTTCTGTCTCTGTCTCAAAAATAAACAAACATCAAAAAATTTGTAAATAATAAAGCTAATAATTATGGGAAAAGAAAGTTACAATAATTGGAACTGCATGCTATTTCCTAAAAATAAAGAAACATCAAATATTGATAGTATAACATTCTTTTCAAAATGTTTAATTTCATATCTTAATTTTAAGGATCATTCCCCAAGAGTAGTTAAGGGCTACATCATTTTTCCCAAATGCTCTCTCAAACCTTGATATCCAAATTACTTGTTGTAAGAAAATATCAAAACACTCTTTTGAAGAAAATACTATGTTTACACCTGTTTTCCCTTCTTCAACTGTTAAGCAGGTTAACTCTCCCAGAACCTCATTCGACAATAGCTTTGCATACTGCACAGGATTTTATAAGTTTTCCAACAAAGTTTTCATAAAATAAAGTTTCATAAAAGTTTCAAGTTTTCATGAAATCTTGTATCTTTAATAAGATCTGCTATTTTATTTTATAATACAACCACTTCTCATCTGTTCATCCAATAAAATCCTGATCCAAGGCACCACCTCCTCTCTTCGAGACTGTTATTTGCTTCCTAACTTTCTACCACATTTCCAAAGTCAGAGTGGTTGGGAAGAATACAGTCACTCCTCTGGCCTGCACATGGGTACCCCAGTAAACATTTTAAAATCCAAATCAGTTCCTGCTCAAAACTCTCTCATGACTTTCTATCATATTTCCACTTCATTCATGTATCAGCTTAAATATTGCCTCCCTAGAGAAGCCTGACTTTACACACTGACACAGAATCCTGTTGCAAACCCATAATATGCCTAATTTTTCTTCCTAAGGTACTACTTATATGCTTTGTACTACTACCACTGCATAGATCTGCTTGCATAGTATCCCCCCAATCTCACACAAATGCCTACCAAAAGGTAAACTCCAATAAAGGGCAGGGACTTTGGCAGCCATACTCCCAATGACTAGAACAGTGCCCAACATATCTGAAGCATTCAATACAGACAGCTCATTGAATGAATACTATATTACCACATGTTAATAAACCCATCAGTGAGAGACAGAATAATAAAGACATGGACACAATAAAAAGAAATGCTACCATTAAACGAGAGAGATAGGACGATGGGAATTGTCAGCTTATTAATGAATATTTTCTGAGATGACAATTTTTGCTTACCTGCATACATTCTCATAATATTCCATTGACAAAGATCCCATATATTTCAGAAAGTGAACATTAAACTTAATGGTAACAATATCCCACAGACTGAGCCATTCCCAAGTGTTGTAAAGAAAATAAAATATAATGGAAAAAAGCTGAATGATACAGCTAAAGTGACTCCAGAATCAACCTGAACTCACAAGGATTCTCTATAAATGGTTAATGAGGATAATATCCAATATCCAGGAACCTTCATTAAATAGAATGTTCCATATGCCCCTCTCCCGGCACATCATAACAACCCAGATACACCAGAGCTCTCCTGAACTGACAGAGGTTTTGAAGGTTAGTGTAATCTCTTATATTGGCACTGAACAGCCTGATGATCCAAGTGTTATCTTAGAACTGTGTGTCCGAGAAGCTTCCACTGGACCATTATCCTAAATGGACTGGCAAATTAAAAACACGTAAAATTGCTCTTACTTTGAACAATTCAAGTCAAAAAGTTCAAATTCAAATTTTAGGTAGTACATAGTTCATCAACTAGAACTTTAGAGCTAAAAGGGACCAGTGACATTTACTACATTTCACAAATACTTACTGAATGAAGCCAGTCACTATTGCTAGTCTAAAACCCACAGAAACCATTGCAAGTAAGACAAATACAATCCCAGTTCTAATACAGCATATAGAAGGGAAAACACATTAACAATGCAGTGTTATGAAGAAAATACCAAGGAGATCTAAATAACAGACTTAATGCCCTCATTTTCAAACTGGGGAAAGTAATGTGCCCAAGAAAATTCAACAGGTTAGGGGGAAAGCCCAAGGTTTTATTTTATACATTATTTCCCTAATATTACCTACCATTTCATGTTCTCAAATTATAGGGTTTTAAGTTCATTTTAATTCACAAGATATTTAAAACTACTATTATTTCAAGAAAGTCACCAAACTTTTAATCCAACAGTGAATTCATAGTAATACTTTATTCTACTAACGTTCATGGCATGAAAATTCAAAGCATTAAAGAAACAGATGGGCCATTTGAATCTCATTTCTAGATCATGACCAAAAGTAATTTCTCAGGGGTTTTGTACATTACATAGAAAAGGCTTCCAAGGACTACTACCATATGTGCATTTTGCAATATAAATCCTAAGTAATTACAAGTTTGAAGTTTTGTACCTGTGTGATGGAGACGGAGCTTCAAACTGAGGCACTGTGCTATCCTCACTGACAGGAGAGTACAAGCCACTCATTTCCTGAAAGCACAATTATCTGTGTTATAGCAGACACTCCAAACAGAAGATATGTAAATCAAAATGAGATATATTATATTCCTTTCCAATCCCAGGTTTTATTAGCCCAATAGGCCTCAACATCCAAATTTCTCAAAGCTTCCTCTACTCAGAATACAAAAGTAAGAATATTTAAAAAGAGATAGCCTTTCTTTCTATAGTACACATTCTTAAAGAACTCGAAAGTTTTTAATAAATATTGTTCACCACAAATGAAGTCACCAAATGCAGAAAAGACCAAATGTAAATATTTCAAATGAGAGGTACAGTATACGATGTGAACAGTGACCAAGCTAATCATTAATACAAATGAGAACCTACTGATTATTATTAAGATACACAGGAGAGTATGGTAACTGGATGATTAGGTTCAACTCTCTAAAGTACAGAAAAATAGGATGTGTCTATTTTAAAACTATCTCTGCAAACATTAAGTAACTGTTCTCTTGACTCAAATATTACCTTTTTAAAATAATGACTGAAATTCTAACTCATTAACTTAGAGGAAGAAGCCTCCTAATCAACTATGACTGCATGAATTATGCACCTCTAACTCATACCAATAACCAGGTTTTTTTTTTTTATGTACTCTTTTGATTAATGGGAAAGCAGCAAATTTCAAAATGCCACTAAAGATAGATAATCGGGCAAAATTACTTGTTTAATCCAAGCTCAGTTCAATCATCTAGCGAAGCAACGGACATAAACATAGGAGTAACAAGTTAGGAATGTCACATGGGATACTGAATTTCCACAAAATATTAAACTCAAAGATCATTTAACACGTTCTACACATCAGCAAAAGAAAATTACACCAAATGTGAACAATTTAAAACATACACTAAATGTAAATGTAGCTGCAGAAAATAACTTCACATCATAATAGCCTATGAGCCTTCAAAAGATCCTCCCATGGATTTCCATATGTAAATTCTATTATACTATAAGTGCTTAATTGTTGTTCATGTGTTCTCATAACTCTTTGTAAAACTAACCTTAGCATGGTAGATGCGTAAAGATTTACTTAATAAAAGAATTGTGACCTTATTTTCATGATAACTGAGGGTTTTGTGGGAGTTGATTTAAGTTACTATGATAACATACCAAGAAAATTATTTTTTTAATCTACCCAAGAATAATTATGGCAATAAAACAGTGAAAACAAATGTAGAACACATTTTATGATAAAATGTTCAGAATGCATTTTCCATAAAAATACAGTCTAAATTAAAATTAAAGTAACATCTGTTCCTTTCTATATAATGAAAACAAATCACATAAATACAATGCAATAATTTAAAGGAAAAGGGACAATTTCATGGAACTGAAAATTGCTAGACATGTGAGAAATTCTTGATCTCTTACTTCCACTCTTTTAATATCCTCTTCCAAAACACTCAGCTCCTTCTGAATCTGTTCCAGTTGCTGCAGACAAAAGAAAGAGGGGGAAAAAGCCTAAACCAAACCACATTGGCATCACCACAGTCATAAAATAACTTTACATTTGGAAAATAATTCCTAGAAAACTGAACACTAATAGGGACTGCAGGGATGAAAAATTGTAGACAAAAAGAGCTGAAAGTTGTATGTTAAAAAAGTAAATGTAGAAACTTAATAATTAAGAAAACACAATGCTGTACTTCCTTAATGCAACAAGGATTGACTTCATTAAGATGCAAATGAAAAAGACAACGTGACTTAAAATATAAGACACCCAAATACTTTCCAATTACCTCATCTGTTAGTAGTTAATGTCAGCATGTCCACTGTTAACCCCATTTTAAAAATAAAACTTAGTTTCACAGAGGTCAAATTCCACCACCCAAAAGGAATCACAAGTTAGCATCTTAACATTTCCCTCCCTCTTAGGCATTTAAAAAAAAATTTAAGTATTTTTCTTTCTCTTCTTTTTTTCTTTTTGTTTTTGGTTTGTTTACGGTAGGGGTGGGGGGGATATCCCAACCAGGCTCCACATTGTCAGTGCAGAGCCTGAGGCGAGCTTGAACTCACCAATCATGAGTTCATGATCTGAACCAAATTCGGACTCTTAACCGACTGAGCCACCTAGGCACCCCTAAAGCATTTTTTTAAAACATGTTTACAATAATGCTTAATCTCTGATGTCTTAGCCACTGCATCATAAACTTTTCCCAGGCCATTAAAATGCAAACATTTTAAACACTAAATCACATTCAACAATATATTTAACCATTCTCATCTTACTAGAGATTTAAGCTATTTGCATGAGTAATTCTGGAACAGGAGCCTGCATTTCAACTTTTATTAAAAATTATTAGAGGGACCTGGATGGATCAGTGGGTTGAGCATCTGACTTTGGCTCAGGTCATGATCTCCCAGTCTATGAGTTCGACCCCACATCGGCTCACTGCTGTCAGCAGAGCCCATCTCAGATCCTCTGATCCCCTTTTCTCTGCCCTTCCCCTTCTTGCTCGCTCACTTGTTCTCTCTCTCAATAAACAAACATTTTAAAAAAAGGAAGAAAGATTTTTTTTAAAGATTATTAAAATGATGTTAGTCAATCAAAAAGAATAACATAGGAAAGCTTCATTATGTGAAACTGCCAAATTTAAATTTTACCACCAGTATATATGTGACTATATTAATCTAAATCAAACACACAGAATCAATTTTTAAAATGTAAAATAACAAAATGAATACTTCCACTTATCACAAGATGTGAAACAGGGTCTACTGCACACTGGGAAAAAGAGCAGCACAGAAGGTTAAATGACTTGCCCGAGGTCATGCAGCACATAAGTGGCAGAACTGGTGTTCACATCACAGCAGCCATCTTGCTCCAGAACTCATGCTGGTAACCATTAAGCTATACTATTTCTCGAAAACAGTACCTCATTATTTAACCTTTTATTTCTTTAATGACTGGTAGGGGTAAGCAGACTTTTAAGGTTTATTAACATCAGTGCTTTCTCTTCTGTGGCAATACATACATAATGGGTAATAGAATTGATAACTTATTGCTAACAAGTACTGGGAAGAACAGGATATAGAAAACTATAGCCCCCACCCTCATGGAACTCAGTCCAGGGGAGAAATAAACATGTAAGCCAACAACTGAAATAGCGTAGTAAACATGATGATGATGATATGCACAAAGAAATTAAGATAAGATTGCTCCTAACCTAGATGGAAAACTGGGGAACAGGGAAGAGGCAACTGTATAGGTCAAATTAGAACTGAAATTCAATGAAAGGTTGAGCTTTGAAGGACTAACAGAATTCTGCCGGGGAAAACAGTGAGGAAAGAGAGAAAAAGGAGGGTAACAAATAATACAGAGAAAGATCTAAAAGCTATGAAAAAGGAGAATAATAAATCTGAAGCATGGTAATGAATAAAATCACCCAAAGTCAACCAGTATAGTCAGCAGAGATAAGGGAAAACACTGCATGACAGGGAGCACAGCAACGTTTACGAGATGGGCAAAAGAAGACGAAGTAGCCCTGCATGAACTATCATGAAATGCAAAGCGACAGCCACAAAACCAGAAGACAAAACAGCACACTACCACAGAAACTGTGGGCAGGGAGCGTAAAAAAACATAATTACCATTTGTCAAAAGCTTTCAATTCTTCCATCCACTGTGATTAATTTTTCTCCACCGTAAAATTTTTCACTCAATACTCCCACCTTAACTGAAACTTTGCTCTCCCTCAAAGACAAAGTCTATCTTGGAATTCTTTCAAATAAATGCTGATCAACTGATAAATACTCTCACACCCCAGGTTTCACAGGGGACTCACCATTTCTACTACATTCATGTCCATTTCCAATAATTAGTCTTCTACTCCAAACCACTCTGGTCTCGTTCAGTCTAAGCAGCCAAATCACTCTAGTGATTTTAGCCATCTATCAACAACCTAGTAATTCCTGTCGTCACCGACACCTCCTGTCTTTTGCCTTTTGGTTCATGCATACTTTCAACTCCAGTGATCCTAAACGCTAATTCAGCAAAGCATCCCATGGTCACCAATTAAGCTTTTTCATTAATTACCTTGATATGTTCCACTCTTTAAATCTTTGTTTAAACAAAAGCTAGAGGTCTTTCGTATGAGTGCTTTAAAAATTAAATTTAGGGTCACCTGGGTGGCTTAGTTGGTTAAGCATCTAACTTCAGCTCAAGGTCAGATCTCACGGTTTGTGAGTTGGAGCTCCGCATCGGGCTCTAGGCTGACAGCCCGGAGCCCGGAGCCTCCTTCGGATTCTGTCTCCCTCTCTCTGCCCCTCCCCTTTTCATACTCTGTCTCTCTCTCTCTCTCAAAAATAAATAAACAATAAAAAAAAAAGTTACATTCAAGAGAAAGGTGAGGGTGGGGCGCCTGGGTGGCTTAGTCGGTTGAGCGTCCAACTTTCGCTTAGGTCATGATCTCGCGGTTAGTGGGTTCGAGCCCCGCGTTGGGCTCTGTGCTGACTGCCAGCTCAGAGCCTGGAGCCTGTTTCAGTCTGTGACTCCCTCTCTCTCTGACCCTCCCCTGCTCATGCTGTCTCTCTCTCTCCTAGAAATAAATAAAAATCTTAAAAAAAAAAAAAAGAGAGAAAGGTGAGGGGCACCTGGGTGGCTCAGTCAGTTAAGTGTCCAACTTTGGCTCAGGTCATGATTGTCACAGCTTTTGAGTTTGAGCCCTGTGCTAACAGCTCAGAGCCTGGAGCTTGCTTCAGATTCTGTGTCTCCCTCTCTCTCTGCCCCTCCCTTGGACTCTGTCTCTCTCTCTCAAAGTAAAATAAAGACGATATACATATATGTATGTATGTATGTATGTATGTATGAAAATTGAAGGTAAACATCTACAATATCAACATCCAGAGATAGCCAAACATCACTGGTATGATACATAATATATAAGATCAAATTAATTATTTTCATTCCACTTTTGAACTTGAAACACCAGGAAAAATATCAACTGAGATCCCAAATTATTAAACTCTAATGTCCTATTTTCTGAAGATAATGTCCCATCCTTTTAGCGCCCCAAAAAGCTCTTGCTGGATAATACATTATTATATGTGGATGCTGCTCTATATGAAGTGAACTACACAAAACTACCAATGTTCAACAATTTTTACTTCCAAAACCAGTAATTTCATATGGTTCAATTTAAAATAACTATCACACTAGAATAATATCCTGATTATATATCATTTGTTCTCCCTGGAAAATGGTAGAATTTTTGTTTGAAGTTTTCAATTATATTCTACGTTTTTTTTCAACACAGAATAATTTTACAGACAAAAACCTGGGAATATAAAAATAAAAATATTATAAAATCTAAAAACTTAAACTAAGGTAAAAGTGCTGCCCTAATAGATACATGCAGAACATTTTAAAAAATGATGTAACCTACCTATGTGAAAAAGACTGAAAAAGTGTCAGACAAAAAACTTTTTTCAAGGTTGGAGAAATGGGAATCACTTAGCATATATTAAATTTGTGACGTTTACATTTAATGATGAGATTCTGAAGGGGTTCAGCTAAGTTACTGGGGCACTTTGTGATTTATAATAAGAAATACATAATCGGTCTCCATTTGGCTTCCGGACACAGCTCCTAAAATGCTTGATGGTTAAGTGTCCTTCTGCATGCTTCCTGACATGACCGGTGGCTGGCGCTCCTGCAGAGCCTCCAGAGGAGGGCTGGTTGCCAAGGGAACCAAGTATGTAATTAGGTTGGCACTGTCCTCCTACTACACACTGCCCAGGTAAGGGGGAAGGACCGGAGACTGAGCTTAGTCAAGCCTATGTCATGAAGCCTCCTAAAACTCCACTGAGGGTCTGAAGGGCTTCTGGTTTGTTGCACATGGAAATGCTGAGAGGGTGGCCCACCTGGAGAGCATGTGGAAGCTCTGGGCCCCTGCCCATCTCCCTTGCCCTGTGCATCTCTTGCATCTGGCTATTCCTGAGTTGTATTCTTTTATAATGAAGTGGTAACCTAGCAAGTAACTGTTTTCCATAGTTCTGAGAGCCGTTCTAGCAAATTATCAAACCCAAGGAGGAGGTCATAGGAACCTCCAATTTATAGTCAGTCAGTCAGAAGAATAGGTGACAAGGTGAACTTGCAATTAGCATCTGAGGTGGCATCTCAGTCTTGTGGGACTAAGCCATTAACCTGTGGGATCTGGGGTAACTCCAGGTAGACAGGGTCAGAACTGAACTGAATTGGAGGACATCCAGTTGGTGTCCACAGAGAACTAAAGAACTGCTTGGCGTAAGAATCACTCACATATATGGTAGCCAGAAGTATGAGAGCAGAGTGATAAGAGAAGCAAGTGTCTTCCCATCAGGCAACAATGCAAGACATTATAGTAACAGAAAATAGAAGACAAAGGACAACAATTCTAAGGAAGTGGAAAGGAGAATTAATCTAAGTTCCTCTTTCAAACATGTTTTGTAACTGGGAGCAGCAGGATCTAGAATAAAAGTATAAATCAGAGTCAGAGAATATTTTGGAGATATGAAGAAAAGTCCACAAAGATGACCTACCATTACCAGGATGAAAACTGATTACAAATTGGGAATGAGAACCAAAATTCACTCTACGCCATATCATCATGAGTTTGGGAATTACTAAAAATATTAACAAATATATATGATTGAGAAACGTTTTGAAGCTCAGTTTTAAACCTATATTAAGGCTGCTTTCAACATAGCATGATGTACCAAAACCCAAAGAAAATTGACAGAAACATTTAAATTTAAAAAGTGAAGTTTCAAACAAAAAGTGAAGTTTCACAATCCCAGAAGACTAAAATGTAAAATAATTCAAAAATAAAGTGCCCCCTTTTACTGACATTTGCTTTGTGGCTTATAGGTGTCATTGGTACTCAGTTAACCTACACTCACGATTTGATAAAAATATGCTAAAGTGTTAAGCTCAGTGTTTACTTTGTTTCTTAAAAGCTAATATAATTAGAATAAACTGTAGTCACCAAGACTATGTTAAACATCTAACATATTCAAATCTGAACCAAACAATACTGTTAACACTTCCAGGAAAAAAACGTGGGTTCAGAAACAAGAGTAGCAAATTTTCATATACTATATATAAAAACAATACGGAGATACCAGTGTGTACCTATCAGACCATCCAAAATCCAGAACAATGACAACACCAGATGCTGACAAGAATATGCAGCAATAGGAACTCCGATTTATTCCTCGTGGGAAAGAAAAATGGTACAACCACTTTGGAAGACCACTTTGGAAGACACTCCAGCAATTCCTTTAAAAAGTAAACACAATCTCAGCATTTGATTCAGTAATCATGCTCCTTGGTATTTACCCAAAGGAGATGAAAACATATCCACCCAAAACCATATTTACAGTTATTCATAACTGCTAACACTGTGAAGCAACCAAGATGTCCTTCAATAAACAAAGGGTAAACAGCACATTCAGACAATGGACTGTTATTCAGCATTAAGAAGAAATGGCCTTTCTGGTTTGTATGAGTGGCTCAGTCAGTTAAGCGTCCAACTTTGGCTCAGCTGATGATCTCACAGTTCGTGAGTTCAAGCCCCTCAATGGGCTCTGCACTGGTGGCACAGAGCCTGCTTGGGATTCTCTCTCCCCCTTTCTGTCTCTG
This sequence comes from Proteles cristata cristata, assembly GCA_017311185.1. Lineage (NCBI taxonomy): Eukaryota > Metazoa > Chordata > Mammalia > Carnivora > Hyaenidae > Proteles > Proteles cristata. The sequence continues at coordinate 705,921 of JAESUZ010000008.1, read as the reverse complement.
TCCCTTCCCCACTTGCACATTCCTTCTCCCTGAAAATAAATTAAAAAATAAACTTTAAGGAAGAAATGGGGTCGCAAACCATAAAAACACATGGAGGAAATTTAAATGCATATTACTAAATGGAAAAAAGCCAAATATGAAAGACTAAATAGTGTTGAATTCCAACTCTATGACATTCTGGAAAAGGCAAAATTAAGGAAACACTAACAAATCAGTGATTGCCAGGGATTGTGATAGGGAATGGGATGAATAGATGGAGCACAGAGGAATTTAAGGGCAATGAAAATACTCTGTATGATATTATAATGATGGATACATGTCACTATACACTTCTCCAAACCCAAAGAATGTACATAACCAAGAGTGAACCCCACAATAAACAACAGACTTTAGGCGATCATAACATGTCAGGTTCATGAATTTTAACAAAGGTGCCCTCTGGTGAGGGATGTTGATAATAGGGGAAGACTCTGCACATGTGAGGGCGGGGGTATATGGGAAATTGCTGTACTTTCTCACTTTTGCAGCAAATCTAAAACTTCTGTAAAGAAACAAAGTCTTTAAAAATATATAGAATATGGGGCGCCTGGGTGGCTTAGTCGGTTAAGCGTCCAACTTTCGCTTGGGTCATGATCTCGCGGTTCGTGGGTTCGAGCCCCGCGTCGGGCTCTGTGCTGACTGCCAGCTCGGAGCCTGGAGCCTGTTTCAGTCTGTCACTCCCTCTCTCTCTGACCCTCCCCTGCTCACACTGTCTCTCTCTCTCTCTCTCCTAGAAATAAATAAAACATTTAAAATATATATATATATAGAATATGTAGATACATATATTCTAAGAGCTATAACCAAAAGTAAAGCAAATTTAGCCATATGAAGTCCAAACTAAAGTTATACCACCACCCCATAAACATACAAATATTTAATACCTGAATCCTGTAATGGTGGGCAGGCTTAATTATAAGCCTTCATTCAGCCTTCTGAATGTAATTTTTTTTTAAATTGAGAAGCATAAAACAAGCAAGACCAAAAAAGGAAGAGAAGAGAAGAGAAGAGAAGAGAAGAGAAGAGAAGAGAAGAGAAGAGAAGAGGGAAGAAAAAAGAAACTGGACCACAGGCGATATATGGAGATAGCTATTTAAAACCAAATGGAGGGGTGCGTGGGTGGCTCAGTCAACTGAGCCTATGATTCTTGATTTCACCTAAGCTCATGATCTCAAGGTCCTGAGCTCAAGCACTGCCCAACCCCACCCGACCCTCCTACCACTCACCCCTACCCACCTTGAGGTTCCAGGCTCAGCCTAGAACCTATTTAAGATACTCTTGCTGTCTCTCTCTAAAAAAAAATTTAAAAAATAAAAAATGTTTTAAAAAAAACATATGTAAATAGATGTCAACACCAGTACTATAATAAGTTACAAATAAAAGGTAGTATCTACAGCAACACTTAAAAATCTATACAAAGAAATGTACTCTATTATGAATAAATAAAAATAAAATTCTAAGAAGCATTCAGGTAACCCTTAAGAAGAAAACATAAAAACAACAACAGGGGGACCTGGGTGGCTCAGTCAGTTAAGGGTCCAACCTCAGCTCAGGTCATGATCTCACAATTCATGAGGTCAAGACCCACATAGAGCTCTGTGCTGACAGCTCAGAGCCTAGAGCCTGCTTCTGATTCTATGTCTCTTTCTCTCTCTGCCCCTCCTCTGCTCACTCTCTCTCAAAATTAAATATGCATTTAAAAAAATGAAAAGAAAAACAATGAAAACTGGGGTGCTGGGTGGCTAAGTCGATTAAGCATTAGGCTCTTGATTTCAGCTCAGGTCTTGCTCTCCAGGTTCGTGAGTTTGAGCCCCACGTCTGGCTCGCTACTGTCACTGCAAAGCCCACTTCGGATCCTCTCTCCTCCTCTCTCTGCCCCTCCTCAGCTCTCTCTCTCTCAAAAATAAACACATACACACACACACACACACACACACACACACACAAACCTATGTATTTAAAAAATAATAATATAAAATATAAAACAAAAACCAACAGAAAAAAAGAAACATAAAACAAAGAATAAAATGGTAGCATTTACCAGAACATTTACATTAAATATAAATGGTCTCAATATACGAAGGCTGAATCTGGCAGATAAAAGTATCTCTGCTATCTTTAAGAAACTCACCTCAAATATAATTATTCAGTAATATATATAACAAGGAAACAAAGACTCAGTAAAGACGCAGAAAATTTTCACAAACATTACATTGCAGAACGGATTGCAGAAAACATTCTTTTTCCAACGAAAATCTTTCAAAATTTAACCAACAGGTGACAGTGCAGATATCCTATTTAAAGGAATAAAACACAAACTATTTACTGATAAAAATGTAATTAAAACAGAAATCAGTAATAAAAAGACAAGAAAACACCAATGTCCAAGTAATTACTTTTTTTTAAATATGTTTATTTATTTCTTTTAAGAGAGAGAGAATCCCAAGCAGGCTCTGTGCTGTCAATGCAAAGTCTGACATAGGGCTTGATCTCACAAACCCTGAGATCATGACATGAGCTGAAATCAAGTCAGATGCTTAACCTACTGAGCTCTAATAAGTTTACTTCTAAATAACCCACAGGCCTAAGAAAAACTGTAATGAAAAATAGAAATTCTCTTTAACAACAAATAAAATACCATATGAAAATCATAAGATGTAACCAAAGAAAAATGATGGCCTTAAATCCATGTATTAGAAAAAATAGTATGCATAATATGTACATCCAAGTTAACAAATTAGAAAGGAACAATAAAATAAAACCAAAGAAAAGTGAAACAGTGGAAATTATAAAGTGCAAAAATTAGTATAATGGAAAGCAAAAATAAAACAGAGAACAGAAACAAAGCCAACAGTTGGCTTATTTAGATAGAAGGATAGACTCATAAAACTATTACATCCCTGGCAAGAGTGGATCAAGAAAGAGGAAAAGGGAAAGCAGCAATAAGAAAGTCAGGAATGAAAGCTATCACTCAACACTTTGGGGGACTTTCAAATGTTAGTATTGAGACCAATCTTACACCAATCCATTTGAAAATTTAAGATAAACAACTAGAAAAAGTGTAACATGTCACAGGTGATATTTAAAATAAAAACTGAATTATCATAACTGCTGTTTAAGAGTTGTTCTGTTATTCTGTAAGAGAATAAGCATAACGGCATAAGCACATAAGTGGTGCAGTAACTGAATCAATAGTTTAAAACTTTCTGCAAACAAACAAATCCAGAGTTTCTTCAGTAAAATCGTTAAACATTTTCGGCAAAAATACTCTTCCTAGACTACACAAATTCTTCCAGAAAACAGAAAGAGGGTACATTCCCAAACTCATTTGATAAAAATAACAATCTTTATAGCAAAGCTGGACAAGATCAGTGTGAGAAAAAACTTATACGATGATCTGACTAATGAAAACAGATGTAAAATCCTAAACAAAGTATCAGCAAACCAAACACTATAGAAGAGGACGCGCATCATGGCCACGTGTGGTTTACACAAGGACTGCAAGTAGGGCAAACAACCATCCTGGTGGGGTTTCCCAGAATTTAGGCTGTTTCATGATAAAACTAGAATGTGCCTCGGCAAATCAGGATGGATGGTCACCCTAGGTGCAAAGCTGATTGACCCTTTAATGTTAAACCGATTTAATTATTCACAGTAATAGAATGAAAAAACGTATCTTCTCAGATGCACAAAAGTTTTGGAGAATACTCATTCCCCACTAATGATTAAAGTGGGGGGAAAGTCCTCTTAGGAAACTGGGAATAGAAATTCACTTCCTTGAACGATAAAAAGTACCTACAAAAAAACCTACAGAAAACATCATACCTAATGGTGACACGTCGAAAGCTCTCACTTTGAGATCAGCACCAAGACTAGGATGCCCCGCTATCACCACTTCTATTCATCACTGTACCGGATGTCCTAGCCAGCAGAGTAAGACAAGAGAAATAAATAAAAGATATAAGGGTCATAAAGAAGAAACTACACTGTTATTATTTGCAGATGACGATGTGTATACAAAAGACATAAAAGAATCTACAAATTATTAGAATAAGAATTTAATAAGGTTGCTGGATAACAAAAAAAAAACGACCTATAAAAATCAACTATATTTTTATACACCAGCAACAGTTAAGAAACTGAAACTGAAGACACACTGTTTACAATAGTATTTAAAAAAAAAATGACTGAAGACCTAATAACAAATCTAAAACAAAAGTGTATAAGAATTCCCTAAAAAATATCAAAATTGTAAAGGACATTCTTAAGGACCTAATTTTACATACAGAAAAATCCTGCATTCATGGGTATATTGTGTATAGATATACTCTCCCAAATTGATCTATTGAGTCAAAGTAATCCCAACTTAAAAAAAAAACACAAAAATCACAGCAGATTTACCATGTAAATGTACCCTCTAGTTTTAAAATTTACATAGAAATAACAAGAGGCACAGATAGCTGAGAATTTCCTAAAGAACAGTAACTTAAAACTCTAGTATTTAACACAACATAGTTCTGCAAAAAGACAGACAAATAGACCAGTGAAGCAGAAAAGCGAGCCTAGATATGGACTCTCACATATATGGGACACATTATACATGACAAAGGTCGTGCTTTACAGCAATAGGAGAAAGATGGACTTTTCAATTAAAGATGCTTGGACAAGTGGATACCCATATGAAAAGTTGCCTATCCTTCCCATTATACATAATAACAAATTCCCCAGTAGATTATAATCGGAATGTCAAAAATAAAAAAAATAAAGCATTAAATACTTAATATGGCAAAACGTTTTCATGACTACAGGTGGGAAATTCTTTTATCTAACTCCAAAGGCAGGAAAGACCAATAAATTTAACTCTATTAAAAACAGGGGCACTGGGTGGCTTAGTTGTTTAGGCATCTGACTCCTGGACTCTTGATTTTGGCTCAGGCCTTGATCTCAAGGTTCCTGGGATCAAGCCCCAGGCAGAGATGGCCCAGAGCCTACTTGGCATTCTCTCTCCCTCTCTCTCCCCTCCCCTGCTTCCGCTCTCTCTCTCTCTAACATAATAAACAAAAAAAAATAGAAACTTGTGAGTCAAATGACATCACTAATGAAATAAGCAGCCCAATTATATGGGAGAAAATATCTACTAAAGATAGAGATAAATAGATAATTCAAAGAATTTTTATCTAGAGTATATAAACAACAAATGTAGGAAAATCAAAAAGATGCAAAAAAATCTTTAAACAAGTACTTTACACATACACAAAACATCTAACCAGCCAATAAAAAACATACTTTAATTGGTGCTCAACCTCATTAGTCATTAGGGAAATGACAATTAAAACTACAAAGAGATAGCAATACATACACCCAAAATAAGCTAAACTGAAAAAAGTCTATCGTGATACCAAGTATTGGCAAGAATACAGTGCAATAAGAACACACATGAAACATCTGTAGGAAGAGTAACTAATACAACTACTTAGGAAGTCTGTTATCTACTAAATTTGAAGATATATTATGTCCTATAACTCATCAACTCCACTCCTACATACATACCAAACAGATATGCATGCATAAATACCTGGGCATACACACAAAATAGTAGCCATGTCTGTGAATAGCCCAAAGCTGAAAACAACTCCAAAGCCCATCAACCACAAAAATGCGGTATATTCAATTACTAAAATACTATGCAACAAAGCTAATCAACTACAGCCATATATAATATGGATGAACCTTAAAACTGAGTCAAAGACAAGAACAGAAAAATCATTACAAGCTGCAGAGGTAAATCTTTTAGAGTTCAAAAAAAAAAAAGAGAGAGACATAAATACTTAGGCATCAAAATGATAAAGAAAAACAGGGAGGTGATTCATTATCAGAATACTGACAGCTACAATCTGGAAAGGTAGGCAGAAGCTCTCGGAGTCCCAGCAATAATCTGACAGTTTAATCAGGACAGTGGTTACGTGGATGGCCATTCTACAAATCTTTAAACTATAAAATTTGTTCATGGATTTTTTAATTCATATAAAAACACTATAAAATTAATTCACTGGAATTCCAAACAAAACCAAAAGGAAACTAATACTTATCAAAACTGTCCACTCCTGAAACCAATACCACATTTTGTTAACTAACTTGAATCTAAATAAAAACAAAACAAAACAAAACACTTGGCGCAACTGAGTGGCTCAGTTGGTTAAGTGTCCAACACTTGATTTCGGCTCAGGTCATGATCTCAAGGTTTATGGGGTCAAGCCTCACACTGGGCTCTGCACTGGCAGAGCAGAGCCTGCTTGGGATTCTCCCTCTCTATCCCTCCCCTGCTCGCTTGCGCGCACGCTCTCTCTCGCTCTCTGTCAAAATAAATAAACATTAAAAACAAAGAATTTTTAAAAAGCTGTCCTGATACAGTAAATTAAACAGGTACCATAAATGTCCAGAAATACATTCTGAAATTTTTTTTGTATTTTTAATGTTTATTTATTTTTGAGAGAAAGAGAGAGAGAGTGCATGCTCACATGTGTGAGCAGGGGAGGGGCAGAGAGAAGAGGTAACAGAGGATCCACAGCAGACTCTGCCCTGACAGCAGGAAGCCCAACGCAGGGCTCAAACCCATTAACCATGAAATCATGACTTGAGCTTAAGTCGGGCACTCAACCAACTGAGCTACCTAAACACCCCCAAAAGTATATTTTAAAACTAAATCAAATGAAATATAAGGCACTTATTTAAATGCTAATACAAATTTGGTTTTTACATTAAACCCAGAGCCCTTTTGTTCTACTTAACCATGACGAAAGAATAACTAGTTCATTTAAATATATTAAGTTATTGGGGCATCCGGGTGGCTCAGTCAGGTAAGCATCCAACTTCTGACTTCTGTTCAGGTCATGATCTCACATTTTGTGAGGTCGAGCTCCACCTCCAGTCTTTGCTGACAGAGCAGAACCCTGCTTGGGATTCTCTCCCTTTCTCTCTGCTGCTCCCCCACTCACATGCATTCACACTCCTCTCTCTAAAAGTAAATAAAAACTTTAAATATTTATATTTACTCAATTCTGTGTAAGGCAGAATCTAAGAATGCCTCCAAAGATTCCCACTTAGTATTCACACCCTTGTATAATTTCCTCTCCTGGGGCGGGCTGGACCTGACAATTTGCTTCCACTGACCAAAAAATAGCACACGTGCTAGAATGTAACTTCCAAATTTAAGTTTAAAAATTATATAACTGCTGTCTTCAAACTGTTTTCTTTTTCACTCGCTCCCTCTGAGAGAAGCTGGCAGCCAATGTAAGTAAGCAACCAATGGAGAAGCCCATGAGCGAAGATACTGGTATCCCTTTCCAAGAGCCAATGGATGAGCTTGGAAGGATTCCTATTCCAAGCGAACTCTGAGGTAACTGCTACCCTGGCCAACACCTTGACAGTAGCTTGCTAGAAACTCTGAGCCAAGGCACTCAGCTACATTGCCCCCATAATTCCTGACCCAAGATATTAAATGTTTAATGTTTCAAGCCATTCAATTTGATGGTAACTTGTTACACAGCAATAGATAACAAATGCAAATGTCTACTATATGTCTTTCTCTCAATATGTGGAAAAGAGTTAGTATGGAAAAATAACTCAAAAACAAAAAATTAAATGCAGGATTCTAACAGCCCTAAAGTACTAGCAAGATGTGATATTGGAGTAAATAAATATGTTAAATCTGAAAAGCAGATTTAACTTCTCAGATTGCTATATATCAATATCTAAACCAACACATATCATAACCCCAATAAAAGTGAAGTATAAGATCACAAAGTTAATTTTCAAAATCTGAATGTTAATCTTAGGAAAAGAAATTCAAAAGCAGTAGTTTGCCTCCTGGTGAGCCTATACTTTGATTGAATAAGTTCAAGCAGAAATTACACAACAGGACATAAGACCTCTAACAAATATTCATTCTGAGGATTAGGTATGCAAATATACTTTATAATAGATGTGAAAAATAACTGCTCATTTCATTCTGTCTGTACAAAATTATGAGGTATTAATCAACTAAATTCCAAGACTGAAGTTTATTATGATTACATATCACTACTGTACTTGACTCTAATTATGGAGAAATTTATGAAATTAAACCAAAGTACCAGATACATTTTTAAAGTCTACTGACATAACACTAAATTTTCAAATGTTCAAAACTTCTTTAACCTCACTCCTCAGTGTCTCTTACATAATTAAACCTGAAATACTCAAAATCACTCAGTCATGGGCACAACAATAAGAAACAAACAGGAAGAAAACCAGAATGTACAAACAACAATATAATCAATGCACAAAAGAGGCATCAGTATCCAGAAGTACTTAGAATTAGTGCACTTCTCAGTTAAATCATCCACCATAGGAAAATATGGCACAAAATGGAAAAAGAAATCATTCAATCACAAGGATCAATCTAAAGTCAAGCTGTAAAATTCTACAGTACAATTAACCCAGACATTTAACTACAAAAATATAAAAACATTGATGCCAAGAGCTATGTGATCAAAAGCAGTATCCTAGAAGATTAGTAGAGGCCCTCAGTCACCACATCAGAGACAGGAAAAATTAAAATCACAAGGATGAGTTATTTACTAGAGAATAATTTTCTATTGATCTCTCCCACTTCTGAACACCCTGTCATAGCGTTCGCTCCAAATTATCTTTTCAATGATGTTTCTACCATGAACACAGAAATAGTGACTTTGGGGGTGCCTGGGTGGCTCAGTCGGTTAAGCGTCCGACTTCATGATCTCATGGTCATGGGTTCAAGCCCCACGTCAGGCTCTGTGCTGACAGCCAGCTCAGAGCCTGGATCCTGTTTCGGATTCTGTATCCCCTTATCTCTCTCTGACCCTCCCCTGCTCATGCTGTCTCTCTCCCTCCCTCAGAAATAAATAAAACATTTTTAAAAAAAAGAAAAGAAATAGTGACTTTGTCCAGGACAGAGGCAGATTTGTTTTCTAATCAATATGATAAAAATAGTAGCTCCCTGCAGGGCAAAGGCTAGAAAGGTTTGCCAGCAGACCCTTTCAAAGACTGGGATTTCTTAAACTCTGGGTTCCTTAACTGTTACGTAAATGCACTATGTGAAGCACTGGCCTGAGCCCATCTCTACATCACCCTGGTGAAACTTGAGGTTCAGAGAAAACATGCAAATATGAAGAAGGCACACCAAATGTGCCCATAATAAAACGCTCTATCTCCAGTCCAGAAGTGCCACGTTACTGACCGCACAAATGAAAGTGTGCCAGGCTAACTTGGAAGCTTGCTAGTAGGGTAACAGTCTCAGAATCTTCACAGTTGTTCTTAGAGTTATATGTTGTAACCTGTTATTACCTGAGACATTTTAAAATCAAACAATTTTGTTGTAAGCATTAATAGACCTCTAGAAAAGCAGTGAAAAACCTCAGCGTCCCATGAAAACCTTAAATAATTCAGGACAGATGGAAGCCTGGGTGGCTCACTCGGTTAAGCCTCTGACTTTGGCTCAGGTCATGATCCTGCGGTCCGGGAGTTCAAGCCCTGCATCGGGCTCTGTGCTGACAGCTCAGAGCCTGGAGCCTGCTTTGGATTCTGTGTCTCCCTCCCTCTCTCTCTCTCTGCTTCTCCCTCGCTCACGCTCTGCCTCTCTTTGTCTCAAAATAAACGTTAAAAAAATTTTTTTAATAATAATTCAGGACACAGAGAATGAACAGCCATTTAATTTAACCCTCAGACACCCTCATGTTTGGACTATGCACTTAACTGAATCATTTACTCATTCATTATCACGTAATTTCTCATGTACTTAATCCCATATTCAATGACTTTAAATGATTCCACTTTAGCAGAAAGAAGCATACGAAACTACTGCAAAACAATTTCATGTTCTGTCTTAAAAAGTTGGGAGGTATGTATGGAATATGAAAAACTATCACTTTTCCAAAGAATTTTCTATAGCAAAAAGATGCTGAGCGTACATATTAAATTAATAATTTTACTCCCGTATATTACAAAATTTTCAGCTTTGCTATGCAAAGTGTGGTCCAAGGACCAACAACATTATCACCTGAAGCTTCCTAGAAACACAGACTATGGGGCTCCAAAACACACCCCCTTAATCAGAACTTGGATTCTATCAGGTCTTCAGGTGATTCTTATGCAAACCAAAGTTTAAGAAGTAGCCACCAGGGGCGCCTGGGTGGCTTAGTAGGTTAAGCGTCCGACTTTTGCTTAGGTCATGATCTCGCGGTTCGTGGGTTCGGGCCCCGCGTCGGGCTCTGTGCTGACTGCCAGCTCAGAACCTGGAGCCTGTTTCAGTCTGTGACTCCTCTCTCTGACCCTCCCCTGCTCACGCTGTCTCTCTCTCTCTCTCTCCTAGAAATAAAAAAACAAAAACAAAAACAAAAACATAATAAAAAAAAAAAGTAGCAGCCACCAAAAAAGAGAGGAATAAATTTTAAATTAATCATGAAGATGTTTTTGTTAATAGACATATTAAAATCACAATTATTAGCTCAGCAAAGCTTAAGTTTAAGGGGAAAAAAAGTCAGAAACCAGACAAAGAATATTTAGCTATCAGTATCAATACAGAAAAATCCAATTTGAACAAAGTAAGAAAAAGTTAAAAGTAGATATCATGAATAATCAAAAAAAGAGGAAATAACGCTCTAAGATAACATAAGGTTCTGACAACGCATACTAACCGTACTTCATCAAAATAAAAGCATCTCTCAGCTTTTTATTTTCAAAAATAGATGGCCCAGAGCTTGGCACATAATAGACATTACATGTATTTTTTAAATGAATAAAAAAATCTTACTTAGAAAACTTAAAATAAAAATATAAGAAATTTGAAGACAGTTCAGAATTTAAATGAAAAACTGCTTTTTGAAGTTTTATTGGCATTCTTCCCACAGCATAGGATTTTTGCCTTTGATTTTCCCATATTTTGTACAAGTGTTAAACGATTGAAGAATTTTATAAATGTAAAATGAAAAAATCCTGATTAAGACTGTTGATAAAAAATTACCTTTTAGCTCTCCTGCATGATACATTTCCAAGTTCTAAACAGGTAGCTATGTTCTCGCCTATTTGTCCCCACAGCATACATTTTTGCCATAAGACAAATACATAAGACTTTATTATCTAAATTTCCAAAGTTCTCTTTCCAGGGTGTCATTTGGTAATCCTATTTTCTATTCTTTAGAGCTTTGAGGTTAAGTCACTGTATTCAATCCTACAAAAACTTTTCGGTATACATCCAAAAAGGGATTTTAAAGTACCATTTTTTTAAATTTATTTTAATGTTTTATTTATTTCTGAGAGAGAGAGAGATGGCATGAACAAGGGAGGGTCAGAAAGAGAGAGGGGGATACACACTCTGAAACAGGCTCCAAGCTAGTTGTCAGCACAGAGCCTGACACGGGGCTCGAACCCACAAACCATGAGATCATGACCTGAGCCGAAGTCAGACACTTAACTGACTGAGCCACCCAGGCGCCTCTAAAGTACCAATTTGCAGGGGCACCTGGATGGCTCGGTCAGTTAAGCATCTCAGGGGCGCCTGGGTGGCTTAGTCGGTTGAGCGTCCGACTTTCATTTAGGTCATGATCTCGCGGTTCGTGGGTTCGAGCCCCATGTCGGGCTCTGTGCTGATTGCAGCTCAGAGCCTGGAGCCTATTTCAGAGTCTATGTCTCCCTCTCTCTCTGGCCCTTCCCTGCTCAAGCTGTCTCTCTCTCTCTCTCCCCTAGAAATAAATAAAAAATATTAAAAAAAAAAAAAAAAAAAGCATCTGAGTCTTGGTCTCGGCCCAGGTCACAACCTCAAGGCCTATGGGATCAAACCCCACAAAGCCTGCTCAGGACTCTCTGTCACTCTCCCCACCGCCCCCCATCTATGCACCTCTCCTGCTCATGCTCTCTCTCAAAATAAATAAGTAAACATTAAAAATAATAGTAATAAAGTATCCAAAAAAGTATAAAATAAAGAATAAAAATAAAACCATAATAAAGTATTAAGTTCTAAAGGCAAAAGAAGTTAAAATAACAAAGCATAAGAAAACTGCCTACAATTCAAAAGTTTTTTTTAAATGTTTAAATAAACTTCTGAGCATGAAATGCCTTTACAAAAATGGGGAGAAATGGGACTAGTCAACAACAGTAAAGAAAACATTTGTAAAACACACAAAGTAATATACCTCTCTCTTATTTCTTCTTGCAACCTTGAGGAATTCCATAAGGATCTGTAGTTGGGCTGCATGTGATTCCTATAATAGAAAATTATAATTGTTCTTTTAAAAACATGACTATGAGTTCAAAGTTTCTTTAACACCACATTCTAACCAGTATGAAGCAACTTCATGCATCCACTTAAGTTAGCCTGTTACTTCTACTTAAGCCATTTTCCCCAAAACTAAAACTCATTTTAAGAAACAGGTGTTTAAAATTACATTCCTCATCTACCATATGAAAAAAACTACTTGTGGAAAATGGCAATTCTGTTATCTGCCCTAGCTTTCTCTTCCAATCACCAAGATAAAAAAAAATCATAGTGGAATCGACATACTTTCTAGACACTAAAATCGCTCTCTCCAAAAGCAGCATAATAAACGAGAAGGAATCCATACCTGTTAGAAACGAAACTTACTATTTGTGGCTATTACCTACTCCCACAGATATGAGACTAAATATATTTCCATAGAAAATTTCAGTCAGAATCAAACATTTAAAAACAAATATTTTAATATAATCAAGTGGGGGAGAGGTAAGTATTGCTTAGTGGTAAAAATTGGTAAAAATTGTTAAGTGAAGCAAACATAGCAGATAAAAGATAATTATAAGCTTGACATCTTCTGGGTATAAAATATAAAACTGTAAATATTTGTGTTACTGTTAAAATTCACACAAAGAACCAAGGAATTTCAGATGAAACTGATGAATATGTAAAAAGAGCATCAAAAGCTAAAAATCGAATAAGATGAGATGGTTTATTAACCGAGGTAATTCTAATTTCTTATATATTCCAAAAGAAGAAGAAAGACCAGTATATCACTTCCAAATCAAAAATAAGTAAATAAATAAAAAATAATAAAACTTTCATTTACCTTGTTATGCAACGGAATTGTCTAGGGGCATTTGTTAAAACAAATAGGGACAATTATATTTGATTCTGTTACTCTAGAAAAGATTCCAAGAATCTTTGTTTTACAAGTGCCCAGGGGCATCTGGGTGGCTCAGTCAGTAAGGTAACCTGCTTGATTTTGGCTCAGGCCATGATCCCAGGGTTGTGGGACTGAGCCCTGCAACTGGCTCTGCATTGAGTGTGGAGCCTGCTTAAGATTCTCTCTCCCTCTGCCCCTCCCCATCTCTCTTAAAAAAAACAAAAAAAAAACCCCAGATGATAAGAATAAGCCAGTCAAAATTTGACAAATCCCTAAATATTACACATTCCACAAAAAGGCATGGCCACCCACTCCCAGAGTCTATCCCTATGAGGAGAAGGACTCTTCATATTTTGCGTATTTAAAAGGCAAAATAGATCAATGAAATGTTTAAGTCAAGATAATAAGGACAAAGGAGAACAAATCAAAGAGACGATCACATTAGGATATTCCAATTAACAGAATTAATGTTTCACAAGTGAACCAATTTTTAAAGCATGTATCATGAAAATTTTAAAGTGAATTGTTTTCCTGCAAAACCAAAAGTGGTATTAACCAAAAAGTGGTATGTACTGGACCTTAGGCATATTCTTGAAAGATAAGTTGAACTATCACACAGAATAAACTCCTCAGGGCTCTGTGCCCCAACAATGATGACAAATATACTTCTGCATCTTTCTTAGGACTTTTTACACAGGTTCTCTGTAATGGTCGATGGAATATTTGGCTAAAGAGCTAACACCGCATCTTCACACAAAAACAACACACACAGCCAACACTGTTGATTCATTTGCAAAGGATGTGTACAAACTAACCTCCAAATACGAAGTCTGAATACTTGGCTTCAGTCTATCAACTAGAACATGTAACTAAGCTAAGAAAAAACTGATCTGCAGAAAAGAGGGAAAAAAATCCCCCAAAGCCTCAAGGTCAAAGGAACACTGGGACCAACTAAGAACAATAGGAATTCAATTCTGTAAATGGCACCTCTTCTGCAATTTAATCGTCTTTAAAAGTATAATTTGGGGTAGCTGCGTGGCTCAGTCGGTTAAGCCTCTGATTTCAGCTCAGGTCATGATGTCACGGTTCACAAGCTTGAGCCCAACACCGGGCTATGTGCCGAGAGCTCAGAGCCTGGAGCATGCTTCGGATCCTGTGTGTGTGTCTCTCTCTGCCCCTCTCCCGTTAGCGCTCGTTCTCTCTCTCTCAAAAATAAAATAAACATTAAAATCAAAGTATCATATCAAGAAAGGAGATAAATGGGGGTGCCTGGGTGGCTTAGTCGGTTAAGCGTCCGACTTTCGCTTAGGTCATGATCTCGCGGTTCGTGGGTTTGAGCCCCGCGTCGGGCCCTGTGCTGCCAGCCAGCTCAGAGCCTGGAGCCTGTTTCAGTCTGTGACTCTCTCTCTGACCCTCCCCTGCTCATGCTGTCTCTCTCTCTCCTAGAAATAAATAAAAATATTTAAAAAAAAAAAAAAAAAGAAAGGAGATAAATGGCAAATTTCTGAAACTATAATTTCATATGTAAATATAAAATACATAAAGGAAACAGAAAATTAAAAAGACTGCTTAAATGTGAAGAATAGAGGTACCTAGGTGGCTCAGTAGGTTAAGCATCTGACTCTTAATTTTGGCTCAGGTCATGATTTCACAGTTCATGACTTCGAGCTCTGCATCCAGCTCTGCACTGGCAGCGCAGAGCCCGGTTGGAATTCTTTCTCTTTCTCTCCTCCTCCCTCTCTGCCCGTCCCCTGCTCATGCTCTATCTTTCTCAAAATAAATTAACAAACATGAAAAACTAATTTTAAAAAAGAGAGAACACTTAAAAGACTACACTGTATGTTAGCTAACTTGACATGTTAACAAACATGAAAAAATAATTTTAAAAGAGAACGCTTAAAAGACTACACTGTATGTTAGCTAATGGAAGGAAGGAAGGAAGGAAGGAAGGAGGGAGGGAGGGAGGGAAGGAAGGAGGGAGGGAGGGAAGGAAGGAAGGAAGGAAGGAAGACCAGAAAGAAAGACCAGAAATATTACATTTTCCCAAGAGCCAGGGCAGAAAAAATTTGAAATACACAAACATCAGGTAGAGTACTCAAGAAAGGGTGGAACTTTCCAGAACGCTCACTGAGAAGTGGAGGAGTGGCAACTGCTTGAGCTGTGCCCAGCAATGTGCTCCTTCCTACTCCCCATCATGGTAAAAAGAGGGGCACCTGGGTAGCTCAGTAGATTGAGCATCTGACTCTTGATTTGGGCTCAAGTCATAATCTCACAGTTCATGAGACTGGGTACCGTGTTAGGGGATCTACTCTGACAGCATGGAGCCTGCTTGAGATTTTGTCTCTCCTTGTCTATCTCTGCCCCTCCCGTGTGCACACTCTGTCTCTTTCTCAAGATAAACAAATAATAAAAAAAATAAGAAAGAAAAAGAAAATGGTGAAAAAAACCACTTACTACCTTACTATGATTTTTTTGGGGGGGTGGGGGTCAAATAATTGATGCAAGAATAACTGAAAAAAGCTTACAGGAAACTGGCTTTGAAGTACCACCCTGATAAGGAATCCAAATGGAAAAAAGCTTAAACAGAGTTTTCAAGCTTATGAAGTGCTGATGCAAAGAAAAGGGAATTATATGACAAAGGAGGAGAACAGGCCATTAAAGAAGGTGGAGCAGGTAGCGGTTAGGCTCCCCCATGGACCTCTTTGATATGTGTTTTGGAGGAGGAGGAAGGATGCTGAGAGAAAGGAGAGGTAAAAACGTTGTGCATCAGCTCTCTGTAACCTTACAAAATTTATATAACGGTGCAACAAGAAAACTAGCTCTGCAAGAGAATGTGACTTGCAACAAATATGAAGGCTGAGGTGGTAGGAAAGGAGTGGCACATGCTGTCCCAATTACCAAGGTACCAGAATGCGAGTAAGACTCCACGAGATAGGGGCACCTGGGTGGCTCAGCTTATGATCTCAAGGGGCTCAGGTCACGATCTCAAGGGGCTCAGGTCACGATCTCAGGGTTCCTGGGATTGAGCCCAGGTTGGGCTCTACATTGACAGCATAGCACCTGCTTGGGATCTGCTCTCTCCCTCTTTCTCTGCCCCTCCCCTGCTCATTCATGCTTGTTCTCTCTCTCTCTTAAAATAAACATTTATAAAAAGAAAGAATTAAAAAAAAACTTTTCCCACCAGATGGGACCTGGAATGGTTCAACAAATTCAATCTCTGTGCATGGGGTGCCAGTCCTACAGGCAGACATAAAAGCGGCAATGGGAGGATGACAGTTCAAGAAAACAACTGCTAGTTCATACTGACAAAGGCACTAAAGATGGCCAGAGGTAACACTCCATGGTGAAGGAGACCAAGAACGAGGACTGGAGCCAGAACATATTATCACTGTTTTAGATCAGAAGGACCATGCTGTTTTTACTCGCAAGGAGATCTTTTCAGATGTATGGATATACAGCTGGTAGAAGCACTGTGTGCCTTTCAAAAGACAGTATCTACTCTTCACAACGGAACCACCATCATTACCTCTCATCCCAGGTGAGACTGTCAAGCATGGAGATATCAAGTGTGTGCTAAATGAAGGCACGCCAATTAATTGTAGACCATACGAAAAAGGTCACCTAATCATGGAATTTAAGGTAAACTTTCCTGACAAACTCTCTCTGCTGGAAAAACTCCTACCTGAGAGGAAGTAGAAGAGACTGATGAATTGGCCCAGGAAGAACTGGTGGACTCTGATCCAAATTAGGGAAGACAGCACCATGACAACGGAGAAGCACATAAGGATGATGAACGTCATCCTGGAGGTGGTGCTCGGTGTCCGACCTCTTACCAGGGCCAGTGAATAATACTGCTGGCCTTCTATATGCAGGAGTGAGTAAGTGAAGGACCACAATCATAGCTCACTACTTCCTACTGTTGTGAATACTCAACTACAGTAGTGTCTTAAAAGATACATGAAGACTAAACTCAAATATAAAAGTTCTTTGTCCTGTATGATGACTTCAGTGTATGTGATAAATCTATTTCACAGTTGATAAAACTTCTTAAAAAATTTCCCCTAGCATTTGTTAGGCCATAACTTGTAACTGATTTCACTGCTATGTACATGAGACAGCTAGACTAAAATGCTAAGTGTATGTACTGACTTCAGTGTACAACCCTTAATTGTTAAGCTATGAAGCTTAACTTGTACTTGTACTTGTAACTTGACTTGTACTTAACCGGCCATCAAAGAACTTAATTTGTAGAAGTGTTGGTCTGTAGTTGTATTAAGTGGGATTCATCATGCTGCCTCGGCATTTATTCTATTGCCTGAACAGTTACTTGAAGAAGGTGTGCTATATAATCTGGCCTCTGGTATCAGAGATAGAAGGGACACCTTTCTAAAGCAGAGGGCTTACACTGATAGAGTGGCATTCCCCTCTACAGCGCCACCTTTTTTTTTCCTTAAATATATATACATCAGTTCAAATTACACCTTTTTTCCCCCCTCTTCTCTTTGGACCATGATAAGCTTCAGAATAGTGAGTTCAGGAGCAGGGGAACTTATAGTGAGGAGAAGTTAATTTGCATGTAGGAGATAGGAAGGTGTTACTTTAAACCATTTAACTAATACTCTGAAGTAATTGTAATCTAATGTTGCTAGTATAGCAAATTATGATGAATAACTTTAATTGTAGGTTTAAAAATCATGTTCACAAGCTTAAATCTAGATATCAGAATTAAGCAATTCTGGAAACGTGTGAATGTTTCCTTAATATACTGATTACAAAGATAAATATATATATGTATATACATGTACATACATATACATATATATATGAATATTCAGAAAGTTTGCTTTGGTAGTTGGGCAAAATTAGCCTATATAAAAATCTCCTCTGTTACCACCTAATAAAGCTTTAAAAAAAAAAAAAATTCAAGAGAATCCAACTATTTCCAAGTAATTTATGTGCGAGAACAAAGCTCAGGAATGTATAAAGTAATAGAAAAAAAAAAACAGCACTAAAGAAAATAAAATTTACAATTCCTGGAATCCAATCAAAAAATTAATAAGTAAGGGTGCCTGGGAGTTAAGTGTCCAACACTGGATTTTGGCCCAGGTCATGATCTGGATCGAGCCCCACATCAGACTCTACGCTGACAGCCAATAATCGACAAATCATTAGGGAAATGCAAATCAAAACCACTGTAAGATATCACCTTATACCTGTTACAATGGCTATTTTCTAAAGGAGACAAGCTAACAAATGGTGGTGAGGATGTGGAGAAAAGGTAACCCCTGTGCACTAGTGGTGGGAATGTAAACTACTGTGGGAAACAACAGTATGGAGGTTTCTCAAAAACTGAAAATAGTTTTGTGGCTTTTCACCACAAAACTGCTAGAAGGCTTCTAGGTACACAGGCAGCACAATGGCTGCGTGGCTTCTCTGGTCCACCTGGCCTTCCAGGTATACAAGGCGCTGGGTCCCATGTACCTGGAGATAAGAGCTGTGATGGAGCAGACCCCTGAAATACAGAAGGACCAGTCTGAATGCAAGCTACTGAAACCCTCACTGCACAAGGTGGCTGACAAGCACCAGAAGGATCAAATCAAATGCCCTATTGCTAGAGGCATAAGGAAACCCGTGGGACAGCAATTCTGAAAAGAAGTTCACATTAAGAATCTTCTCTCACTCAGGGCACCTGGGTGGCTCAGTCAGTTAAGCATCTGACTTCGGCTCAGGTCGTGATCTTACAGTTTATGAGTTCAAGCCCCACGTCGGGCTCCATGCTGACAGCTCAGAGCCTGCTTTGGATTCCGTCTCCTCTCTGCCCTCCCCTGCTTGCTCGTTCTCTCTCTCCCTCTTTCTCTTTCTCTCTCAAAATAAATAAACACTAAAAAAAATTATAAACAAAAACAAAAGAAACTTTACTCACTTTTCAAAAAAAAAACAAAACAAAAAAAAAAAACACAGCCAATGCCTGAGAAGGAGGTGCTGGGCAACGAGGAGGGCAACCTGGCCACCATCTCTGAACCTTGAATCAAACTTCTGGGCCTTCTTAAGGGAAAAAAAACTGAAAACAGTACTACCATATGATCCAGTAATCCTACTTCTCAGTCTTTATCCAAACAACTGAGTCACTGTGGTGAAGAGACATGTGAGCCCCTGTGTACACTACAGTATTATTTACAAAATAACCAAGACACAGAAACATCCTAAGGGTCCACCACCATGAATGGATAAAGACATGGCATGTGTATACACAATGGAATACTCTTCAGCCATGAGAATAAAGTAGATCTTACACTTGCAACAACATGGATGGGCCTTGAGGGCATTATGCTAAGTGAAGAAAGTCTGACAGACATTGATCTCACTTACACGTGGAATCTTAAAAACAAAACCCACCATACTCATAGAGATCAGATTTCTGCTAACTAGAAACGGGGGTGATGGGGGGATTGGACAAAGGTGATCAATAGGTACAAACTTCCAGGTATAAGATAAATAAGTACTGAGGATGTAATATACAACACGATGACTACAGTCAACACCACCGTATGGTATATTTGAAAACTGCTAAAGAGTAAATCCTAAAAATTTTCAGCACGAAGAAAAACACATTTTTTCCCTTTTTTGTTTCTCTTGTATCTATATGAGATAAAGGATGTTATATGAGATAATGGATGTTACTAAACTTACTATGGTAATCACTGCACAATACATACATGTCAAGGCATTATACTATATACCTTAAGCTTACAGTGCTATGTGTCAATCATATCTCAATAAAACTAAAAGAAAATAAATAAAAATAAAGCTCCTTCTTCCAAAAACACAGGAGAAATTCCTGCCAGCCCTGCGCCTTAAAAAGACACAGCATGGGAGAATCATTCTGGTAAGCACCACCTCAGCTATTCCCTTGTCCTACTAAAAAGACTCCCATTCTATCAGATGCGCTCCAGATCTAAGCTATGTTAATAAACAATCCGCCACAGAAATTTTTAAACTGAAACTGGAAAGGAAAGCCCCCTTTTTTCTTTCAAAACATAAATATAAATGAAGAAAGTGTGAGTGACTATATTACCCACCATGTGATAAAAATCGGAGAAAAGGAAATCAGACCTGTCCCAAAGAAAGAGACATGAGAGGCACCAAAGACCCAACAACATTCAAGTGCCTGATCTCATTTCCTCAGTCTCCAGAGAAGCTATCCTTCTAATCGTCCCGCTATTTGGTTGTTAAACTCTTCCTTTTCATGTATGTCAGCTACTCACTTACTTTACCCCCTCCTTTTCATTTTAAGCCAGGTCACGGGGACTCTGCTGGTGCTAAGATGGGAGTTGCTCCTAATGGATTATATTCCATTCTTGACTAATACAAGGAAATTCATATTTTACACTGTTTATATTTACATGAAATAAATGCAATTTTACATTTATTTACTTTCATTAGATGAAACAGGATATATTTAGTTCTAGTTCCCATCTTTCTATAAATTCCTTTATTTAAGCCACAGACTACAGCTGCCACCAACGGACACTTGCTGAAAGGATTTTATGTAGATAAAAATAACAGTATGAATTTTCTCTTCTAAATCTCTTATGTGAAGAAAGGAAGATATGGCAAGTAATATGAAAGTAAAAGAAAAGAAAGTAATAAAAAAAAATGACCAATATAATTGTTCCCATTAAAACGAAACTGCACTTTCTCATGTCTTGCCTATCACTCAGTTTTTCTTAATATAAACTGGACAGTGCAAGTAAGTTGTATATAAGAAATCTAAGTTGGGGCACCTGGGTGGCTCAGTCAGTAAGTATCTGACTGTTGCTTTCTGCGCAGGTCATGATCTCACAGTTCTTGAGACTGAGCCCCATGCTGGGCTCTGCACGGACAGCAAGGGGCCTACTTAAGATTTTTTCTCTTCCTTTTTCTCTGACCCTCCCCTGCTTGGCTGTCTCTCCCAAAACAAATAAATTTTTTAAAAAGAAAAGGGGCATCTAGGTGGCTCAGTCAGTTAGGCATCTGACTCTTGATTTTGGTTCAGATCATGATCTCACAGTCATAGGATCCAGCCCCACATCAAGCTCTGCAACTGAGCACAGGGCCTGCTTGGGATTCTCCCTCTGCCCGTCTTCCCCACTCATTCTCATTCTCTCTCTCTCTCAAAATAAATATTTTTAAAAAGAAAAAGAAAAAAAACAACATTTGTCTTTTCTCTTCCTTGGAATGGGGAATTTGTTAGAAGTGATACCTTGCACATGCTCTTTCTTGGAGAATAAAATTGGATGAACTGAGTAACAGACACTACCCTATTATTTTTAAGGATTTCTAGATCTTTCTCAGTGCAATAAAAAAACACCACTTAATATTTTTTAAAGTTCAGCTACCACTTACTGCTTCCAGTTGTTTCTTCTTTTGCACTAGTAATTCCAACATAAGGTTGACATTAGCCAAATCAAGGTTATCTTGGTCAGTTCCCAATAAATCCTGAAATATTTGCCACCTGTGGCCATTCTAAAAATAAAGAAAAGAAGAAACATGAAACATCCAGAAGATTGTTTCAGAGAGTCTAAAACAAATGCTTAACTGCTACTTCCTAATATGTTATGACACAGATATAAAAAATATACTTTGATATTCTAACCTAATCCTTCCCAACTAGTGGCTCCTAGCCTTTTAATGATAAATTAAACACTATTTCTCCCTTAAATGAATTTAGGTAACAGATACAAAAGTCATATTCAAGACAAATATTAAGTGAGCAAGGCTAAACGTAGAATTCCCTTCAAAATAAGTGCTTGGATTTTGAGGTGCCTGGGTGGTTCTCTCAACTGGGTGTCCAACTCTTGATTTCTGCCCTGGTCACGATAAAGCCCCATGTTGGGTTCTGTGCTGAGAGCATGGACCCTGGTTGGGATTCTCTCTCCCAATCTCTGCCCCTCCCCCTCCTCAAAGTAAGTAAGATAAACTTTTATAAATAAATAAATACATAAATAAGTGCTTACATTTTAATTATTTGTCTAGCCAACTTTGTACTTAGTAAGGCATTAATTTAAGCTCATTTCCCTCAATATTTCGGGTCTGATTCTCTTAATTCAGAATCTTCCAATAGTTTTTCCAAATTACCAACCATAGTTTCACACTGCCATATAATCCTCCAAATGTCATGTGTTACAAGCCAACAATGATTCAATGTGGATCCCACAAGACCTTTCAAAAGATGGTCACTAAATTTTGGACAATGTAGTTAACAAAGTCTTTACTAAATAGAATAAACTTAAAACAAATTTCCTTTGAAAAAGAAATCAGTGACATACTAAGCTTTGATAGCTGGGTGGCTCATTCATTAAGCATCTGACTTCAGCTCAGGTCATAATCTCACAGTGTTCTTGAGATAAAGTCCCACTTCAGGTGAGCTCAAGCTCTGCTTCAGGTGAGCCCTGCTTCGCTCTCTCTCGCTCTCTCTCCACCCCCCTCCTTCTCTCCCTCTGACCCTCTTGAGGTTCTCTCTCTGCCACTTGCTCACTTGTGTGCTCTCTCTCAAAATTACGTTTTTTAAAAAATTTTTGTTAACATTTATTACTGAGAAAGAGAGAGACAGCACATGAGCATGGGAGGGGCAGAGAGAGGGAAACATACAGAATCCCAAACAGGCTCCAGGCTCAGAACTGTCAGCAAAGAGCCCAATGGGGGACTCGAACCCATGAGCAGTGAAATCATGACCTGAGCCGAAGTCAGATGCTCAACTGACTGAGCCACCCAGGTGCCCCCCAAAAAACAAATGTTTAAATTAATATTAAAACAATAAAAACAACAAATTGAAATTTATTAAAAATAGTAATAAGAGTTGAAACATACGGTGCTACTCACTGAGTGGTCCAATTTGAACCTCTTTTCCTCAAATCTTTGGTTCTGTTTGAGAATGAGCTCATTCACTAAAAAGAGAAACAAAACAAAAAGCACATATAATTTGTATTATTGTTAAATGCATCACCTAATTGTTCTGTTTAAATGGGTTCGATTTTCAATTTAAAAACCCCCAAGTTTAAAAGATGCTAAGCAGAAAATGCTAGGTTTTCACTTTATATCCAATTTGAAACCGTCTTACCACAGCTACTACCACAATGGCTATTAGCACTCCCACCACTACCACAGGAGAATTGTGTAGAACGTGCGTTTTCGTGTACGTATCTCAGTGACACGTTCAGCGCCTGGAGGGAGACAATTCTTCACAGTGTGACACTGTCCCATCCTCCACATGGTACCTGGCTGATTCTATAAAGTAGGCACTAATCGTTTTTATTTGTTCTTTTTGTTTGTTACTGTCCTATATATACCAATTTTATAGGCAGACACTGTCAGTTACCTATCAAAAACATCCTCCCCCCTCTTTTTGTAAATAACACCATAATTTTCTCCCAAGTGTCAGGCTACCGCATGCTTTCAGAAAAGCCAGGTCCCGCCCCAGCCCAATGGTGTGCCTGGCTATCTGGACCGCTTAGAGCCATGCTGCTGTCTTGCAGGGATCTAGTCAAAGAGCCAACGCATATGCTAGAGATGGAGGAACAGAAAGAGAACTTGATACTCTCACTGAACCACTAAATTAACCAATTCTACAAATTCTTTTCTTCTCTCTTTAACAGCCAACTAATAACAACAAACAAAAACAACAAGAACTGGACAAAGAAAAAGAAGCTAGCACTAAGCCAGTTTAGCAGTAGACCAGCACCTTCATTTATAGACATTATCCTATGGGTTATCCTTCCCATTTCAGAGATGAGAAAAAAGGAGCATCAGGAACTCACTCATGGTAACATAGAATATAAGAGAACTAAGGGGCACCTGGGTGGCTTAGTCGGTTAAGCGTCCGACTTTCGCTTAGGTCATGATCTCGCAGTTCGTGGGTTCGAGCCCCGCGTCGGGCTCTGTGCTGACTGCCAGCTCAGAGCCTGGAGCCTGTTTCAGTCTGTGACTCCCTCTCTCTCTGACCCTTCCCTGCTCACGCTGTCTCTCTCTCTCTCTTAGAAATAAAACATTAAAAAATAAAATAAAATAAAATAAAAAATAAAAATAAAAAGAATATAAGAGAACTAGGATATAAATCCCACCTAATATAAATTATAAAATACACTTATTTAATAAATAAATTTAATAAATATTAAATCCCATATAATATTTCCCACTATACCACAATCCAACTATTAATATTTCTTAACCAACCAGAGAGGTATCAAGCCCATACTAAGAATCCACACTTCAATGATAAATAACATTCAATCTACTAAACCTCAAGCAACTCTGAGTAGGAAGACAAATATATATGGGGCAGAAGTTGTAACATAATGTGATAATCACTACTATCACTGAAACAGCCTTACACAGGACACAGGACAAGGAGCAATCAAAGTGTGAATAAGTAGGCTACACATAGAAGGTGACATGAGAATTAGGCCACAACATGCACACAGAGACTCACTAGGCAGAAAAAGTAGTGGAAAAAATTTCAGATAAGGGTGTGAGAAAGAGGAGGGAATGTCATAAAAGAGCAGGAGATAAAATGACTTAAAATCTTTATGTTGAAACACAGGGTCATAGTGATTCCGTTAATGATTAATGGCCTACCAACTAAGGCTAGAAATGTAGACAGATGGAAGCCTAGTATGTATCTCACAAAGCTACTATTATAATCCAGGGAAGAGAAAGGAGAGCCTGAAATGACATAGTGGGAATAAAGAGAAGTACACGAATAATAAGAGTTTAATGTTTCAGTAACAGAATTCTCCATTTGAATATAAACTGACTTAAATTTTAATACTTTGTGTGTATACTACACTGCATTCTACTGAGAAATTCTGTGTACCACTGAACTTTAAGGACATTCTATATCCATAATTATAAATCCCTGGATCCTTAAAACAGCCACAGTACTAAGAACAAACTATGCATTTCTACTGCTAACACTTCCATTCTAGCCACTATCTTTTTAAAGCAAGACAGTATAGTTAAAGCACATACTCCTTTTTTTTTTTAATGTTTTATTTACTTCTGAGAGAGAGAGAGAGACAGAGTGAGCAGGGGAGGGTCAGAGAGAAAGGGAGACACAGAATTGGAAGCAGACTCCAGGCTCTGAGCTGGCTGTCAGCACAGAGTCCAACGCGAGGCTCCAACCCACAAACCATGAGATCATGGTCGGACGCTGAACTGACTGAACCACCCAGGCGCCCCTAAAGCACATACTGTTAAGACCAACGACTTGGGACCAAATTCCAATTCCAATAAAAGCCGTATAACTTTACACAAGTTACTCAACTTTTCTTTGCATTAGTTTCCTCACCTGAAGAATGAGTATGGCAACAACAGTACCTATTTCACAGGACAGAAAATTAAAGGAGTTGGTTTACACAAAGCACTTGGGACACTGCTTAGCAGTAGAACGTTACATACTTTATGTACTTTTTTCCCCTTTTTTTAAATTTAGATTTTAGTTGGTTAACATACACTGCAATATTGGTATCAGGAGCAGAATCTAGTGATTCATTACTTACTTACAACACCCGATGCTCATCACAAGTGCCCTATTCTTAGTTATTTACTTGCTTTACAAATAAGGATTTTATTTTATTTTATTTTTATGTCTTTATTTTGAGACACAGAGAGCAAGCAGGGGAGGGGCAGAGAGAGAGGGAGGCACAGAATCTGAAGCAGCCTCTAGGCTCTGGGCTGTCAGCACAGAGCCCGACACGGGGCTCGAACCCATGCACTGTGAGATCATGACCTGAGCCGAAGTCGAAAACTCAGCTGACTGAGCCACCCAGGCGCCCCACAAAGAAGGAGTTTAAACGTACCATTCATGTTGTCCCTCACAAAATCATAAAGTCATTCATAAGGGAGATAAGAAAATTCAATTTACAAATTTTATACACAGAGAAGCACAGACTGGGAGAGGGAGAGAGATGGAGGCAGGAAGCTGGAGGGGGCTTTCCCATCATGGAGGGACAGGGAGAGCTATGGAGCAAGTCTTGGCAGGAGCAGAAGACAGCAATCAATGGGGATAATCGGTGGGGACAGGGACAGGGAGACTTCACCTCAAGTGAGCCTTTCAGTAACAGGAGAAAGAAAGAAAGCTCTCAAAAGCAAGTAGGATGGAAAGAATCGTGAATGTGTTGGAGGAGGAAAGGCAGGAAGAGTGAACTAAACAGAATGCTATGAAAGGTAGAAGAAGAGAAAGTCAGAAGAAAAAGGTTCTAATAGTGTAGTGTTTAGGTCAGGAAAGGAAAAAATCAAAGTACTTGTCTTGACAAAAAAGTGTAAAGGGCGCCTGGGTGGCTTAGTCGGTTAAGCGTCCGACTTTCGCTTGGGTCATGATCTCGCGGTTCGTGGGTTCGAGCCCCGCGTCGGGCTCTGTGCTGACTGCCAGCTCAGAGCCTGGAGCCTGTTTCAGTCTGTGACTCCCTCTCTCTCTGACCCTCCCCTGCTCACGCTGTCTCTCTCTCTCTCCTAGAAATAAATAAAAATATTAAAAAAAAAAAAGTGTATACTAATAATGACTAGAGGGGCCTAGGTGGCTTAGTCGGTTAAGCGTCCGACTTTCGCTTGGGTCATGATCTCACGGTTCGTGGGTTCGAGCCCCGCGTCGGGCTCTGTGCTGACAGCTAACTCAGAGCCTGGAGCTTGTTTCAGTCTGTGACTCCCTCTCTCTCTGACCCTCCCCTGTTCACGCTGTCTTCCTCTCTCCTAGAAATAAATAAAACATTTAAAAAAAAAAATAATAATGACTAGAAAAGCAAATCTTTCTTAAGTGTTTGGCTTCCAGTGCTTTGCTTTCATTAAAATTGAAGAAAGGACTTGACTTTTTAACTAACAGAGTATTAAGATTCTTTTAGAGGATAAATCAATAAATGCTTTTTGTCTTAAGTTCTTAATTCAGAATGAGGTCAAAAAACTGAGTGACATTGGGACACCTGGGTGGCTCAGTTGGCTAAGCGTCCAACTTCGGCTCAGGTCATGGTCCCATGGTTCCTGGGTTCGAGCCCCGCATCGGGCTCTGTGCTGACAGCTCAGAGCCTGGAGCCTGTTTCAGATTCTGTGTCTCCCTCTCTCTCTGACCCTCCCCTGCTCACACTGTCTCTCTCTCTCCCTCTGAAATAAGTTTTTAAAAACAGTAAAAAAACTGAGTGACATTACTGTTAACAAAATTCCTTCAATCCCCATCAACTTATTTACATAAGCAAAGCTTCTCAATACTTACACTTTAAAAAGAAAAAGAAAAAATCTTAAACTTACATCATGTTATATGTCCATTATATACATATATTTTTAAAAACTATGATCCTCGGGCACCTGAGTGGCTCAGCCAGTTAAGCATCTGACTCTTGATTTCAGTTCAGGTCATGATCTCACCATTCATGAGATTGAGCCCCAAGTCAGACTCTGTGCTGACAGCATAGAGCCTGCTTGGGATTCAGTTTCCCTCTCTCTCTGCCTCTCCCTCACTGGTGTGTTCTGTCTTTCTCTCATATTAAATAATAAACTTTTATAAATAAATAAGTAAATGAATGAATAAAAGAGGTAAGAGTTTTATTTTTAAATAACCAGATTTATAATACCAACTTCAGCTCAGCTCACCATCTCACAGTTCAAGCCCCACATCAGGCTCTGTACTGTCAGCTCAGAGCCTAGAACCTGCTTCAGATTCTGTCTCCCTCTCACTGTGCCCCCCGCCCCCACTCGCACTGTCTCTCTCTCAAAAATAAACATTTAAAAATAATAATAAAATAATAATAAATAAAGGGTCCTAACCTATCAGTTAAAAAGGTGCAAGATGTGCCTGGGTGGCCCAGTCAGTTGAGCGACCAACTCCTGATTTCAGCTCAGGTCATTATCCCAGGGTTGTGGGATCAAGGCCCAAGTCAGGCTCCATGCTCTCCCTGCCTCTCCCTTTCACTCTCTGGGTGCCTGGGTGGCTCAGCTGGTTAAGCTTTGACACTTGATTTTTGGCTCTCACGTCATGATCTCATGCTTCATGGGATCGAGCCCTGTGTTGGGCTCAGCGCTGAAAGCACAGACCCTGCTTGGGATTCTCTCTCTCTACCCCTCTCTCTCTCTCTCTCTCTCTCTCCCTCTTGCTCTCACTCTCACTCTCTCTCTGACCCTCCCCCAACTGTCTCTCAAAATAAACATTTAGAAAAAAAAGATTCTCTCTCTGCCTCTGCTCCTCTCCCCCAACCTGTGCTCTCTCTCTCTCTCTCTCTCTCTAAAATAAAACAAAACAAATACTCCTATTATCCATACTAAAAATTTTTATACATAAAAAGAGGCTAAAAACTAGATCATCACCAAGATAATTCCTAACCTAGAAAATCAGTAATTGTGACTTCACTATTCACTGTACATATGTGAGAATATATACTTATTGTGTGAAATAACTTTCTACTAATATAGTACTTACTCCATGTTAAAATTTCTTCCGTACTAGTACTAGTACATACTAGTATACAGTGCTCTATTTAGAAATTCACATAACTTTTGAACTCATTGAAGAATCCTGCCTGAAAATCTTACTAAACACCAAAACTGTCAGAACATTAGATTTCTTTCTGTATTTAACCATTCCAAAAGAAGTTTCCCAAAGCTAGAACAACTGATAGGAAAGTGATTCTAGAAGCCCACACAGCAGCATCAATCCATGTTTCCAGGTTCAGGGACAAAAGGTTCTGCTTTGTAGGACTTTCATCTCCCTTCTGCCTAACCTCGCCCACTGGGTCCAGTCCTGCAGAGCATCCTACCACTCAGCATTCTCCTTCTCCTAAGTTCCTTCTGCAAGCTCTTTCCTCCCTAGACTCTCACTTCGGCCCCAGAATCACAAACATCAGGAATGCATAACACAGGTGTTCTGGACCTCTGCATTCCCCATCAGCCTCACATTCTGTCCAGCCATCTATGTAAGAAATAGAGTTTTGCCAATTTTTCTTTTTTATGAAAATTAAAAATAATAAAATATAGTACTAACAACAAATGGTATGGAAAATACACCAGAACCCAAGAAAGAGTGGGGAGAGCACCCCGGTGAATAGGAGGGAGAGACTCACTTTACCTCTAAAGTATGTTTTCTGGATAAATTAGTGCCAACAAACACTTTGGGGCTCAAGTATATTTATAAAGAATCATTCCAAAGACTCACCCAAGAAATTAGGATACAGATGGTCAATATTATCCACAACATAGTTACACTTGGGACATCTATTATTATCCTCCAAACTCTGATGAATACACTTGTAGCTATTAGCAAGAAAAAAAAATAGATTTTATTAAATCAGTGAAGAATTAAATAAATTGGTCACAAAACAATGCCTATCAGTCTTCTATTTCTCATTTAAAACAAGTAATGTTATCAAATTTATCTCAGCTTCTATTTTTTCATAATGAAGAACACCTAAGGCATTTATTACATAATAGTATACAAAAGTTGTTTAAAAATGAACTTGAGTAGTAAGTCAACTGGATATAGAATGTTTAAAAATGTACTAACTTTTAAGTTTGTGTAATTTAAATATTATATAACAACACCAAAAAAAGCAAATGCCTATGATTTAGTTAAGCAAATAGACCATTCATGTTCTTGGAGTGCTGATATTAATACAAAAAGAGTACATTCAAATAAAAAAAGAAAAGAGAAAAACATAAAAATCAATAAGAAACATTAGTCAATAAGCATGAGAAAACCATCACCTTCAGTAGAATAAAAAAACTGATTTTAAATTATATAGTAGTGTTTACCAAACAGAATGGAAAAATAAAGAAAATACTGTCAAAGTTAAGGAGCACATGTTAGTAAAAACAACTTCATGTACTGATGAAGAAAATGTAACTACCACATTCCCTTTGATGTAATGATTTTATTTCTAGGAATGTATCCTAAGGAAATGAGCAGAGATGTATATGTAGAAAAGTATTCAAGATTATCTGTAAATAGCAATTAGAAGAAACCAAAACACTAGGACTAAATTGACTAATTTGTAAACATTAATCCAATGCAATATATATGAAAAAAAATCATATTGCAATACATAATATGTCATGAAAAATAACCTAATAGTTATAGCTAGAAAAGATTACAAGAAATTTTTCCTTCTTTATATGTTTCTGTAATGTGTGACTTTTTACAATTGTCTTATTATAAACTTCTTAAATACTGTTCTACTAAACCACAGAGAAATATCAAACTGACATTTTAAAAAGTCACTATTAGGGGCGCCTGGGTGGCTTAGTCGGTTAAGCGTCCGACTTTCGCTTAGGTCATGATCTCACGATCTGTGGGTTCGAGCCCCACGTCGGGCTCTGTGCTGACTGCCAGCTCAGAGCCTGGAGCCTGTTTCAGTCTGTGACTCCCTCTCTCTCTGACCCTCCCCTGCTCACGCTGTCTCTCTCTCCTAGAAATGAATAAAACATTAATAAATAAATAAATAAATAAATAAATAAATAAATAAATAAATAAAATAAAATAAAATAAAAAGTCACTATTAGTTTCTACTAACTAAACATCTCTAACATAGTGCATACAGTACAATCTCATTTCTATTTTTAAAAAACTGCATATGTGTACATTTAAAATAAACCAAAAAAAGACATTCATCCTTATGTTAATAATGTATGTCTCTGGATGGTATAATTATAGGAAATTTGTTCTTTGTAGATGTATACAAGTATCTATAGTTAAATAGTACTGCTCCTACAATCAGAAAAAAAATTATTTGTAAGAATTTACAAGGGTGATTATAAAGATGATTCCTAAAAAGATAGCACCTCTCTTATTCTGTATTCAAATTACTATAAATTTTTAATTTTTGCATCTACTTATTTCACTCTACCTTATCAAAACAAGAAACCTACATCCATTAGGTTTCCTCTGTTCTAATTATCAACTGCTTTCTCACCTCACATTTGTTTTTAAAGATAATAAAAAGAGGGGCGCCTGGGTGGCTTAGTCAGTTAAGCAGCCGACTTTCGCTTAGGTCATGATCTCGCGGTTCGTGGGTTCGAGCCCCTCGTCGGGCTCTGTGCTGACTGCCAGCTCAGAGCCTGGAGCCTGTTTCAGTCTGTGACTCCCTCTCTCTCTGACCCTCCCCTGCTCACACTGTCTCTCTCTCTCCTAGAAATAAATAAAACATTAAAAAAAAAAAAACATAATAAAAAGAAGACATCACAGAGAACGTAGCAGTGGTCTCTGGCACAGCACAAGGACATAAAGATCAGAGTAAATGGCTGGCACATAACAGGCACTCAAATATATATTAAATAATGTGCACAGCATTCTAGAAATAACATCACGTCTTGCAACTATGATAAGGCTAGGATTCCCATATTCCCACAAGATAGGCTGTATATCTGCTAGAAAGTTTCCTACATGGAAATTTCAATGAAGGAAATAATACACTAAACTTTTAGAAGCATAAAGCAGATATACAATTACAATATATTAAGATTCCATGTTCCCAACATGGAAACATTTATAGTCTGCTTAGGGAAAACAAATGAGTTAATATTACCAGAAAATATGCCCACATGACAAGATTTAACCGTTAAAAGAATCTGCAAGTTGAAAAAACCCAAGTCGTGAAGTAGAGTAACTGAGAACCTGAGTCATGAAGTAGAGAACCTCATTAAATGTGAGAGAAGGGGTTGACAGATAAGCAGGCCATTTTGGGTTTTACCAAATGGGTTTTATAAAGAAATAATAGCTAGAAATAGGCAAATATGACAAGGAGAACAAGCTAAGCTGTTAACCCAGTGAAAGAGTTTGTCAATATTCCCAAAATTATCCCAGAATCCAATAGAATGTTCTCCTCTCCTATCTTCAGCATCTTAATCCCGTCCCTTGTTAGTAGGCTTACTACCACACTCCTAGAAGAAAAAACAGCCTAGGACACAGTCGCAAGAAACTGTCCTCAGGAACAAAAGTTCAACTGATGTTTCCACACAGCACTGACAATATCCATCTATGCTATAAAATGAAAATGCATCAGTTACATACCACTGTATAAGCTGACATGACGACAAGATGAATCAAGTTTATCTTATAGCAGATACTACCTCACTATCACCCCAGGGCAGACCTGCCCTAGTCTAAGAAACAGTAACTATCTTATTTTGTACTGATCTGTGTGTCTGTCGTCCCCTGTTCTATTTGCTCATTGAAAGCAAAATTTTGTTTTAATTCATCTCTGTACCTTCAATGTCTAGCACAATATCCTCTTAGAATTGGAACTAAATAAATATATTAAATGCATGAAAAAATTAACTCTACTTGACCATCACCAGCCCAGATGCAATATTTTGGAATCTAAAAGGAGCATAAGTATCTAGACTAGTGTCCAAAATAGGGAGGATAAAAAGATATATATCTGGGTCTATCTGAGAAGTTTTCAAAAGCTACTTCACACACCAGCCATTAAAAGTAAGAATTCAGGGGGTGCATGGGTGGCTCAGACAATTAAGCATCCGACTCTAGCTCAGGTCATAATCTCATGGTATTATCATGGTTCGTGAGTTCAAGCCCCATATTGGACTCTCTGCCATCAGCACAGAATCCACTTCAGATCCTCTGTCCCCCTCTCTCTCTCTGCTCCTCCCCCACTCTCTCTCTCAAAAACAAAATAATAATTATTATTATTATCATTATTAATCAGAGGGTACCTGGGGGGCTCAGTCGGTTGAGCGTCCAACTCATGGACATCCAATCGTGGGATGGAACCCGCACTGAGTGTATAGCCTGCTTGAGATAGTCTCCCTCTTTCTCTCCCTCTCCCTCTGCCCCTCTCATGCTTTCTCTCTAAATATAAATACAGGCACCTGCGTGGCTCCGTAAGTTAACTGCCCACCTTCATCTTGCAGTTCATAGGGTCGAGGCTCAAGCCTCGGTCTGTGCTGACAGCTCAGAGCCTGGAGCCTGCTTGGGATTCTGTCTGCCCCTCTCTCTGCCCCTCTTCTGCCCACGCTCCATCTCTCTCTCTCATTCTATCTCTCTCTCAAAAATAAACATTTAAAAAATAAATAAACTATAATTAATTCTGTGCCAGAGTGTACTGACATAAATGGGTGCCTACGTCCTCTACTAAGTGTATATCTGATTAATGAAGAATGAGTATTTTGAAGTTTTGCCCTTTGCAACAACGAGATGCAACGGGATGGACCCAGAGGGTTTTATACTAAGTGAAGCAAATCAAAGAAAGGTAATTACACCATGACTGCACTTATATGTGGAATCTAAAAAACAAAACCAATGAACAAACAAACAAACAGAAACAGACTCATATAAATACAAAGAACAAACGGGTAGTTGCCAGAGGGAGGGGGAGATAGGCAAATAGGTGAAGGGAACTAACAGGTACAAACCCCCAGTAATAAAATAAGTTATGGAGATGAAAAGAACAGCACAGGGAATGCTGTCATAATATTATAATAACATTGTGCAGTGACAGCTGGTAACTACACTTATTGTTGTGAGTACTAAGTAATGTAGAGAATTATTGAATCACTATGTTGCACACATGAAACTAATAAAACACTGTCAACTATAATAATTTTTAAAAATAAGTACTTCTCTATGTATGATAGCTATTTCTTCTATTAAGTACATGCCTATTTATAAGGTTTAAATATATTTTTCTTCTTTTTTTTTTAACTTTGAAAGCATAATTTTTTTGAGAACTGCCTCTAATGTATAGAAAACTATGCCACTTTAACCATCCAAATACCTCTTCAAATGTTTTCTGAAATTCTCTATTCACCTACCCCCAACACACACAAACTTTCTGATTTCTCTTCATTTTTCTATAAGTAACTGTAGATACCAGGATAAACAGAGCCTTTATCATAAATATCTTTTTCTGTCTCTGAAAATAGGGATGAGTACATATAGAAAAAAAATCGAATAATTTTTGGAATAATTCTGATTATTCTGTGAATAATCAGAAAATTCTTGAAAAAGAAGAGACTATAACAACAGCAAGGGCAAATCAGGACCAGTGGTCATATACAATAACCAGGTATAAAGAAAGACTAGGGGCACCTGCATGGCTCAGTCAGTGGAGCATCTGACTCTTAATTTCAGCTCAGGTCATGTTCTAAAGGTCATGGGGATTAAGCCCCAGGTCAGGCTCCACACTGAGCATGGAGCCTGCTTAAGATTCTATCTCTCCTTCTGTCCCCTCCCCCCACCCCCAGTAAAATGAGGGGGACCTGGGTGGCTCAGTCAGTTAAGTATCTGACTTCAACCAACAAGTGTTGGCTAGAATGTGGGAAAACTGGAACTCTTGGGTACTGCCAGGGAAACGTGAAATGGTACAACACCTATGGAAACCAGTATGGAGGTTCCTCAAAAAATTAAACATTGAACTACCTGATGATACAGCAATTCTGCTCCTGGGTATATACCCAAAAGAACTGAAACAAGGATCTCAAGGAGACATTTATATACCAGTGCTAAAAGCACCATTCTTAACAAGAGTTAGGAAGTGAAGGCAATCCAAGTGTTCATTAACAGATAGATGAATAAACAAATAAAATATAATACACACAGTGGAATACTATTCAGCCTCAAAAAGGGAGAAAACTGACATATGTCACATGATGCTAGGTGAAATAAACCAGTCACAAAAATAAAAATACTAATTGATGCCACTTATATGAAGTATCTACAACAGTCAAACTCACAGAAACAAAGTAAAATGGTGACTGACAGAGGCTAGGGGGAAAGGGAGGAGCCTTCAAGTAAGGGTATAGTTTAAGTTTTGCAAGATAAAAAAGTTCTGAAGATTAACTGAACAACAGTGTGAACAAACTTAACGTTATTTAACTTCAAAATGGTTGAGATGGTAAAATTTATGTGTATTTTACCAACATTTTTTCAATATACAGATTAATGTGGCATATATGTAAGACTAAACAACTAAAGATAATACTGAGCAAAATGTTAAAGAAGAAAACAGATCTTTTTAATCCCCTAGATCCTTTTCCAATGACTTTCTAAACTCCTTTCCTGGGCCTCACACCTATCCCCACAAGTGAGTTAAAGGTGCTTCATGCTGAATCTAATTATCCAACAACCCCAATTTTCTAAAAACAGTAATCGAAGCTCTCTAACAATCAACCCAAGTCTTAAAATCCATCTGCAAGAGCAATGGTAAAAAATTTCACAGAAATTACCCACCAACCATATGCTTACTGACTTGAGCTGTTGAACCTGTAAAAATATATCAATCAAATAAATTATAAAATAACCAAAATTATTTTAAAAACATAACTTCTTGCTGGCTACATTTATACACAAGCTAAAAATCAAGACAATTTTGCTAAATAAAATCATCTTACCAAAAGCTGTGGCCACATTTCGTCATGTATGCTTCCTCAATCATATCAAAGCAGATAGGGCTAAAAAGAAAATAGAAAAGTAATTGATACATTTTTTCCAGTAGAGTGATTATAAATTGGCAAGGCTGGTAACAATACCAACAAAATCATATTTCAATATGTGGTTAAGCCTTAAAACATCATATCAATGAAACAGAATTTCTATTGAGTTGAAGGTACGTTAGGGGATTGGTGGTAAAATGGCAATTTGTTCAAAATTACTTAGACAATTTGTTCTAAGCAATCAAGTTCTAAGGTTGATTAAATGAGTAAATTAAAATGGCTCCAATACTTTAACTCACCTATAATTTTAAAGAACGCAAGTCACGAGAGTCCTTAGAGTTCTACCACATTTTACAACCATCCCTGTATTCAAAAGCACCTAATTCAACTGTTGTTTTATTTCCTATTTCAAAAAAAAAAAAAAAAAAACTTGTTCCCTGAGTAACAAACTTACAATTCCATTATCAATAACTCTTCTAGATAAGGAAGATGGTAATTATAGCTAATACTTGAAAGAGTACAAATAGTATCCATTAAAAAGAATACTAGCTCATTTAATCTTTGCAACAACAAAGTGTTGGTAGGTACATATTACTAGACCTATTTAATGAGGAAATTGAGGCACAAAGATGCTAAAGTCATATAGTTAGGCAGTAACACCCAATTTTCAAACTTAGGTCCATGCTCTTAACAACCATTCTATACTAATTCCAGATACTGCAAGTTAAACACCAAGTCATACCAACATAACAACATAGCTCTGGCCAACAAAAGGTTGTTATCAGTCTCTGAGAGGCCACTATCTACCAGAAAAATGAGAAGTCTTGTAAAAAGAGATCTCCCTTTATCCTTGCCTCTTTTTCCCTCCAAAACCTCTGATGAAGTCTCCAGAGATACAGCGGTCATCTTCTGACCAAGAAGACAAAAATGGTAAGCTAGGAAAATAGGCGATTTCCTTGATGACATCCTTGAGCAATTTCATCAACTATGGATTGCCTACCTCTGGACTTCTCATTATTTAAGAAAAGTAAAGCCTCACTTGTTTAAGGCAGTATTTATCATGTTTTCAGCTACTGGCATTCAAATCCAATCCCTACCGATAATACATGACACTTAAATTATGAAATGAAAATTTACCCACTTCTTCAAGAAAAATTACCTGGGCATAACTACTATCTTAGAATGTGAAATCATAGGGGCACCTGGGTGGCTCAGTTGGCTGAGCATCCAACTTCAGCTCAGGTCATAATCTCACAGTTCATGGGTTCAAGCCCCATGTCAGGCTCTGTGCTGCTGGCAGCTTGCAACATGGAGCCTGCTTTGGATTGTGTGTGTGTGTGTGTGTGTGTGTGTGTGTGTGTGTGTGTGTGTGTGTGTGTGTGTGTGTGTGTGTGTGTGTGTGTCTGCCTCTCCCCTGCTCATACTCTCTTTCAAAAATAAACATTAAAAATAAATAAGGGGCAACTGGGTGGCTCAGTTGGTTAAGCACCAACTTCAGCTCAGGTCATGATCCCACGGTTCGTAGGTTCGAGCCCCATGTCGGGCTCTGTGATGACAGCTAGCTCAGAGGCTGGAGCCTATTTCGGATTCTGTGTCTCCTTCTCTCTCTGACCCTCCCCTGCTCATGCTGTCTGTCTGTCTGTCCCTCTCTCTCTCTCAGAAATAAATTTAAAAAAATAATAATAATAAATAAACGAATGAATGAATGCATAAATAAATAAATAAATAAAATGTGAAGTCATAAAAAAAAAGTTCTCTCTGCTGGAATGAGAAAAAAGAGCTCTCCTAAATACGAGCATTTGGTAATTTCTCTTTTGAAACAAAGCCCATCTTGCTCCTGTTTGATGGAGTTAAGAAAGCAGGGCTGAGGGTCCCTCCTAGAGCACGTGGATGAGCTATGCAGGCGGCTCTGTGGTCCCAGTTTGTGGCTGAAGGATTTTGAAGAGCAAATGTGGAAAGGAAGGTTTTACTTCACAGGTCCAGTTGGTCACTGGCTGCTGAAGCAGATGTCCTTTCAGAGTAGAAGGTACGTTTATGCCCTCTTCTTTTTTTAAAAAAAACTTTATGTTTTTTAGAGCAGTTTTTTTTTTTTTCCTAGCAGAGAGAGAGAGCGTGAGCAGGGGAGGGTCAGAGAGAGAAGGAGTCACAGGCTGAAACAGGCTCCAGGCTCTGAGCTGGCAGTCAGCACAGAGCCCGACGTGGGGCTCAAACCCACGAACCGCAAGATCATGACCTAAGCGAAAGTCGGACACTTAACCGACTAAGCCACCCAGGCGCCCCATAGAGCAGTTTTAAGTTTACAACAAAACTGAAAGGAAGGTAGAGATTTCCCGTGTATTCTCTGACCCAAACACATGCATTGCCTTTGCCATTATCAACATCACTCACCAGAATGGTACACCTCCCCACTCCTCTTCCCCAGGGATGAATTTAAACTGACACATCAAAATCAACAACTCCACACTTTACCTTATGGTTCACTCTTCATGTTGTACATTCTACGGGTTTGAACACAAGTAAAATGACATATAGTCATCATTATAATATACAGTTTATTTCTCACTCTCATAAAAATCCTCTTTGCTCTGCCTATTCATCTCTCTCTCCTCACCCACAACCACTGATTTTTGTCCTGTCTCCATAGTTCTGTCTGTTCCAGAATGTCATATAGTTGGGATCATACAGTATGCAGCCCTTTCAGAATGGCTTCTTCCACTTTGTAATATAGCTTTTAAGATTTCTCCATGTCTTTTCAAGGTTTGATCGCTTATTTCTTTTTAATGCTGAATAATATTCTACTGTCTGAACGTATAACAGTTTATTTATCCATTCATCTACTGAAGGACATCTTGGTTGCATCCAAGATTTCGTAATTATAAGTAAAGCTGGTATAAGTATCCAAGTGCAGGTTTCTGTGTATATTTAAGCTTTCAACTCCTTCGAGTACATATCAATGGGTGCCCAGTTAAATTATACGGTAAGAATATGTTTCACTTTGTAAGAGATCACCAAACTGTCTTCCAAAGGGGCCATACCACTTTTTCATTTCTACCAGTAAAGAATAAGAGCTCCTGTTGCTCCACATCCTCCTCGCATCTGGTGTGGTCAGTCCTCTCAATTCTAGCCGTTCTAACAGGCATATAGTGATATCTTGTTGTTTTGATTATGTTTCCCTGATGACATATGGTGTAGAGCATCTTTTCATATGCTTATTTGCCATCTGTGTATCTTTTCTGGAAAGGTGTCAGTTGAGATCTTTCGTCCATTTTTTATTATTGAGTTTTAAGAGTTCTTTGTATATTTTAGATAAAACTTCTTTATGAGATATGTCTTTTACAAATATATTCTTCCGATCTGTGGCTAATATATCCATTCTCTTAACAGTGTGTCTCATAGAGCAGAATTTTTTAAAATGCTATTTACTTACTTTGAGAGAGAAAGAAAGTGAGCAAGCGCACACAAGTGGGGAAGGAGCCGAGGGAGGAGACAGAAAATCCCAGGCAGGCTCTGTGCTCTATCAGCATAGAGCCTGACACAAGGTTTGATCCCAAGAACCATGAGATCATAACCTACCCGAAAACGAGAGTCCCACCCTGCATACCAACCTTTTAAACATCTCTTCTAATAAAGCATGTTTAAAATTTGGGGCAAAAAGGGGTGCCTGGGTAGCTCAGTCAGTTAAGCATCTGACTCTTGATTTCAGTTCAAATCATAATCTCAGGATTCATGAGATGGAGCCCTGCATCATCAGGTGCTGTGCTGACAGCATGGAGCCTGCTTGGGGTTTCTCTTTCCTTCTCTCTCTCTCTCTCTCTCTCTCTCTCTGCCCCTCCCCACTTGTGCATGTACTCCCTCTAAAAATAAATAACCACCAAAAAAAAGGTTTGGGGAAAAAGATCTGTCTGTTCCCAAAGTAAATATGTTTATAAATTTAAGTAATAATACCACATATCTCTCTGTTATGCTGTATTAACTGAGGCTCAGAAGCAAGATGCAAAATGTCTTAAGAGACTAACTCCTAGTCCAGACTTCTACTAGTGCCACCAATGAACATTTTAAGGTTGGTCCCAGCACTTAGAAGAAATCAACTGTAAATATCTATCAATACTGTCTCAGAAATTCCAAAATTTTTTAAACATTCATACATTCAACAAACTATATACTAGTTACAGACTACATACTAGACGCTGGTATGGATACCAAAGGCAAAGAAGTGAATAACAAAAATTGCTTCGTGGTTCTATAATCTAGTGGAAAAGACAGACAATGAACACGATAAATAAAGAGGCCTTCTATAAGGTTAGATAGAGACAAACGATAAGGAAAAAATTAAGGAAGGGAGGAGGATAGGAAGTATTAGATTGGGTTAGACAGAATAGGAAGAGAAGCCTCGACGAGAAGCTGACATCTGAGGAACTATTTCAAAGTAGTAGGGAAATGATCTGTGCAGAAATCTGGAAAAATAGCAACCAAAAAGTAAATGCAAGTACAAGTGCCCTGAGGCAGGGCAGGAGTATTGATATGGTCAGACTTTCCAGGTGGTCAGTGTAGAGTAGAATAACCAAGTAGGAAACTAGTAACGATCAGGCCAGAGAGATAGAAAGGGGCCATATTAAAAACAAAACAAAACAAAACAAAACACACCTCTCTTAAAACATGTTAAGGACTTTGGCTTTTACAGTGAATAAAACAAGAATTTACTGGGCAATTTAAAACAGAAAAATGGTCCAATTTGACAAAGTGACAAACCAGATCACTCTACCTTATATATACTAAAAGACGACAAAAGGGAAGCAATTGTAAAAATAAAAGCTTTTACAATAATTTAGCTGAGAAATGGTGCTGGATTAAACAACGGTAGTGGCAGTGGGGTTGATGAAAAATGATCAAATTCTGGTATAATCTGAAGGCAGATCTTTGGTTTGCTAGGGATTAGATATTAGGTATCAGGAAAATGAATCATATTTTTTAACCTGTAAACTGGAAGAAATGACAGTAAGTTTACTTCACAGAGAACTCTAGCACTCATTAGTTTATTTAAAAAAGAGAGAGAGAACTACATACATGTCATATCAGTGTTCCTTTAATACCAAAAGGTGCATGCAGTACCTAAAAATTAGCATCAGATCAGTTTAAACAAATATTTAAAGAATGGCTTCTGAGTAACGTGTAAACTGAGAAGAAAATTTCCATTCTTTTCACCAAAGCTAACTTTTTTAATGTTTATTTATTTTTGAGTTAGAGTAAGGGGGGAAGGTGCAGAGAAAGGGATAACAGAGAATCTGAAGCTGGCTCTGCACTGACAGCAGAAAGCCCCAATGCAGGGATAGAACTCATGGAACTGTGAGATCATAACCTGAGCCAAATTTGGATGCTTAATCGACTGACCCACCAG
This sequence comes from Proteles cristata cristata, assembly GCA_017311185.1. Taxonomy (NCBI): domain Eukaryota; kingdom Metazoa; phylum Chordata; class Mammalia; order Carnivora; family Hyaenidae; genus Proteles; species Proteles cristata. The sequence goes on along the minus strand of JAESUZ010000008.1, from coordinate 664,917 downwards.
GTACCCCTACCAAAACTAACTTTTTATCCCGGTTAAAGATCAAGACCTCCAGGGCGGTGAGGAAAAAAAAAACAAACGGGGAATTCAATTGAAATTAATCCTAGCTATACCACCTACAACTTTCTGACTTTGAGCCAAGTGTTAAATCTAATCCGTTTTCTCATTTGTATCACTGGAATGATAGTTACATCATACAATCACTGTACTGATTAACAAAATATCTGTGAAGTCCTCAGTACAATTCCCAGTATGCAACATTCAATAAATAGCAGAATAGACTGAAAGAGATTATGGAAAAATCTGTACCAGTGATAGAAACTTGGGAAGAGTGGTATCCACCCAAACTAAAAACTTTAAGGAATTCCTACCAGCAAACGGTAGAGCAAAGGAAGATGAGGACTGACCAACCATTCCCCTTCCCAAGAAAGGGATGCAATATCACAGGAAATATAGAAAACACAGAAGACTCTAACAAAACACCACTGACTCTTCCCAATTTGAGGGGCAAGAACATATCCAAAGTAGGATCTGGGCAAAACTGTAAACAATCCATTTAGAAACCCTTCCACTCCGCCAGTCCACGGCAATCAAGGAAGATGAGCTCGAAGCCCTAAACCCAAGTACAGGCACAGCATGTATGTGAATTGGCAGCCAGGCCAGACATTACAGATACGTGAAATTTTACACAACCTCAAAAACTTTATACAGATGCCTCAAAAAAAAATGTTTATAGATCGCTCAAACTCTTTATGGACTCCTGACACAATGGCATCACATAACAAGAGGTAAAAATAACAAATGGCTTACAGACCTACTGGGACTGTTCATGTAACACAAAGGACTCCTAAAAAGAGAACAAAAGAAAATCCAACAGCCAGGTCACCTGGCAGGCTCAGTTGGTGGAGCTTGTGACTCTTCATCTCAGGGTTGAGAGCTTGAGCCCCATGTTGGGTGTGGAGATTACCTAAAAATAAAATCTTTAGGGGCACCTGGGTGGCTCAGTCAGTTAAGCGTCTGACTCTTGGTTTCAGCTCAGGTCATGATCTCACGGTTTCGTGAGTTTGAACCCTGTGTCGGGCTCTGCACTGGCAACTCTCTCCCCTTCTCTCTACCTCTCCCCCACTTACACTGTCTCTGCCAAAATAAATAAAATAAATAAGTTTTAAAAAACTTAAAAACAATAAAATAATAAAATCTTTAGGGGCACCTGGGTGGCTTAGTCTGCTGAGGATCTGACTCTTGATTTCAGTTCTAGTCACGATCCCAGGGATCATGGGATAGAGCCCCCACATCAGGTGTGGAGCCTGCTTAAGATTCTCTCTCTCCCTCTGTCCCTCACCCCCCCACTCACAAGCTCTCTCTCTCTCTCTCTCCCAAATAGACAAATAGTAAATAAATAAAATCTTAAAAAAAAAAAAGAAGGGGGGAAATGTGAATTCCTAATTCACAGAAGGGGAAAATACACCCTTTCAAGTGTATGAAAAAAATATTCCAACTCAGTAGTAATCAAAAAATGCAAAAAACGAAAAGGGGGGTGGCATCTGGGTGGCTCAGTCAGTTAAGCATCCGACTTTGGCTCTGATCACACCTTGCGGTTCATGGGTTTGAGCCTTGTGTCAATCTCTGTGTTGACAGCTTGGAGCCTGGAGCCTGTTTCAGATTCTGTCTCCCCCTCTCTCTCTGCCCCTCCCCTGCTCACGCTCTGTCTCTCTCTCTCTCTCTCTCTCTCAAAATTAAATATTTTAAAAAACATTTTTTTTAAAGAGGTGCCTGGGTGGCTCAGTTGGTTAAGCAGAGTCCAAGCTCAGGTCATGATTTCATGGTTCCTGAGTTCGAGCCCACATCACTCTCTACACTGACAATATAGAGCCTGCTTGGGATTCTCTCTCATCCTGTCTCTCTGCCCCTCCCCTGCTCTCTCTCTCACTCAAAATAAATAAACTTAAAAAAATTTAAATATATAAAACACAACAAAATAACAATTTATTGTCCTTAGGTATTAGAACACTGGAATATCACATGTAAGGTAAGACGAAAAACAAATATTTTAGCAAGCAACCTACATTGACTATTCATATATTTACGACCCAGTAATCCCACTACTGAGATTACATGTAAATAGCTAAAGATATATATATCTGCACATACTTGATTATACGTATGTATGTAACACATGTATTTAAATGTATAAACGCATATGTATGTAGGTACTTATATATACATACGCAGCTGCGCATTTGTGTGCATGTGTGTTTGTGTGGAGCCATGCATGACGATACCTCCAACAAACCACACACTTAGGACAACAGGGAATTAGAAGGAGCCCTAATGCTCATAATTACTGGAATGAAGAAGCAAAATGTGCCTGAATTGAATATACACTATAAAATTTTATGCAATAGTCAGAAGGAATGAACCAAAGGTACATGGAGACATGACTAAACGCTTTGTCAAGTGAAAATAGAAATGAAAAGATCTGTGGCATAATGCAACTTATATAAATGTAAAACATCCAGAAAATATATTTCACAGGGTTACATGTATTCAAGGACATATATAAACCAACAAGAAGTCCAGAGAGTAAAAAATGAAATGGGGAAAGGAAGAAAATTTCTTATTCAATAGGATCTAAGAATGTCAAAAAATTGGGAAAAAAAAAAAAAGAATGTCATCCACAGCAAGGTGTAACATTACACCACCAAAAAAGAAACAACTCTGCTAATGAATAGTAACTTTATTTATGTTTCTCTAAAACACTCTTTTAAACAAGTTTTATCATATACCACTGTTGTGAAAAAAATACACACATGCATATAATTAGAATTTTCCTACAAAATTCTCATTCTTCAAAGTCTATCTTTTCTGAATCACTTTTGACTAAGTTACAGATATCCAGATTTTCCACACAATATTCTCCATGACTTTGGGGAGGTAACATTTATTGGTACTGGGATCTTAAGCCAGGTTTACATTTAGCCAGCTAACCTACAACTGACTCCAGCTTTAGGAATGTTGCTAAACATGTCTAATTCACCACATCCCAGAACCTCCTCCACCCTTCACTCCCACATACAAATATTTCGTTCACAGGGAATAAAACAATAATTCACAACTGTCTCAGAGAATTTCTCCTAATCTGCTGCAACCTAAACTCAAGTTTTGAGGCAGGCATTTTTCTCTGTTCACACAACCACATGAAATGACATGAAGCTACATACAACTACCACCTACCAAACAGGAATTTTTTTAAATTATAAAACCTATAAAACATAATCCAAGTTTCAGATATGTCAAAGTGTAAAAGAAGAAAAAAAAAAAGTTCAGTTTAGAATCAAAGAAGTATGACAAAGTAAAAAAGCAAAGAAAACAAAGCCTTGAATGGGCCAAAGGGCACTGAGAAACACAACCCCCTCACTCTGTGCTTGAGGTAAAAACCTAACTGTAAGCAGACTCACCCTCTTGCTGTGTACACTTAGAAAACAAGAAGGGGCGGAGGGATGGGGCAGGAGGCAGCACGGTACTGTGATCTGAGCGAAGGGGAACAAATGAAGAAAACACTGTATCACAGACCCAGCTTTTTGCCTTCACAGAAACCTTCACAGGCCGAAGAAGGGAGAAACCAAACAGCACCACAATCTCACTGAGTCTAGTAAAGATAAAGGCAAAAGACTTTACAGGGCAGGACACCAAAGACAAAGAATTCTAGAAATCTACAAAGGGTTCTCAAGTCTGCTGTTGAAAATAAATCATATATGCCCAGGGTAAAACTCAACAAGATCAGTTAAAAATGACTAAGAAACAATAAAATACAGGGTATTTAATAGAAAACCTGGAAGAGTCATTAGCGTGGAACTAAACTAGTTCTAGAAAAATGGCTCCTCATAACCCACCCTCAAAAAATGTTTAACTTTATTTATAACAAATGAATGTGAATCTATAATTTTCTGAAAACCAAAACTTTAATTACAAAAAATTAACTTAATTAAAAAATATAATACTCAAAAGGATCAAACTGATCTGCAAGGAACTTTACTTCCTGCCAGAACAAAGTCCAATACTCTGTGTAGAAGAAGAAAACAAAATCCAGCATTCAGTAATGATAAGTTTATAATGTCCACACTCCAATGAAAAAAATTACTAGACATGTACAACAGCAGGAAAATGTGACCCATAAAAAGGAGGAAAACCAGTCAAGAGAAACAAAAAGACAGTAAACAGAATTAGCAGAAAAGACTAAAAACATATATTATAAATATGCTCAATGATTTAAAGGATCACAAAAGTATAATGAGGAAAACAGAAGATATACAAAGGACCAATTAAAAGCCTATAGCTTAAAAATACAATGTCTAAAAATATAGCAAAAGACGTGCATTCATTAGAGAGTAAAATATAATTGCTAGAAATTTTAGAAACACATCAAACACAAAGAATTACTTCCATGGGCTCATCAATACATGAAGCATAAGGAAAGAAGGTATGAATGTACAAAGATCGGCCAACAGATATTATCTAAATTAAAACATAAAAAGGAAAAAAAAAAAAGACAGAGCATCCAGAAAACATTACTGGATAGCTCAGTTTGGTTAAGTGTGTGAACTGAGCTCAGGATGAAGTGTTCAAGCCCGTGTCAGGCTCTATGCTGACAGCTCAGACCCTGAACCCCACTTTAGTTCTGTGTCTCCCCCTCTCTACCATTCCCCTGCCACTCTCTCTCTCACTCAAAAATAAACATTAAAAAAATTTTTAACTTAAAAGATGGAGCTCCAAGAGCTCTTGTGAAGACATTTCCATATCCACACCTACAAAACTAAAGGCAGATATTATTATGCTGCACAGCCTTACGGTTGCCAAGGTTATCCATGTCATTTAACTGCATGTAAAAACCACCATTGCTGGGTGTACTGGGTGGCTCATTTGGTTAGCGGTCCAACTCTTGGTTATGGTTCAGGTCATGAAGACGTCATGGTTATGGGACCGAGCCCCCCACTCAACACTGGGCATGGAGCCAGCTTCGGGATTCTATCTCCCTGCTTCAAAAACAGCATCCAAATTTACTGACTAGTACACAATATAGTCTCAAAACTCTTCAATAAAACAGTAAGTACACTGTTCAATCCCGCAGATCATGGTACTGACATGAACCATTATGCTGCAACAAAAGGTTTCAAATGCCTGCATAGCAGTTTTGTTTCTAACTAACAAACCATTCAAATGTTTAAAGGTTAGGTACTAAAAACATACCGTTACCAAGATAATCAGAGCAAGGTACAATCTAGAGTGGTTTAAAAAAAATAAAGAGTGGTTACATCCTTTCTAAACCAAAGAACCACTTTCATAGTTGGGTACCAAATGCCAAACTTTAACAATTCTTTTCAGTAATTCTATAATTCACAATGTATTTGTACATGTATTCTATAATCTAAACTTCATAATCCTATAATAGAATATTGCTGTATCTTAATTTATGAAGAAAACAGACTCTAAGTCAATCATATATTTGCCTAAAGTTAAATTTCAGGGTTTCTAAGTCAGTGCACTTGCATCACGCTGCCATCTCAGAAGATAAGGGAAACAAACAATATGCAGCACTATGTGGAAACTATCAGCACATAGAAAACCTTAGAAGGAAAATTATTTCAAATAAACAAATCTTATGTTCATCCTTTGAGAATAAGACATCCAAGCAAAGTCAGTAGCCACAGGAATATTTCTTTTTCTTCCTCTCAAAATATCCAAAACTTCCAATTTCTCTAGCCTCCTCCCACCCCTTCTACCAGTAGCCATGTAAGCATCCCAAGCCATCCTCTATTTTCAGCTGGCCCCAGAGAATTTCCTTGAAAGACAAGGAAATGAGTGAAAGGAAAGTAAACGGTAAATCCTCCTTTCAACCAGTAGCGTGCAATCTTCCACAGCAACCTTCAGAGAGGGCCATGCAGTTCCAGCCTCTGTCCCATCACCACACCTTCCTACTTTCACTTGGTAGGATAAAATGCCCCAAAGAAACAACTAAATATTTTTTTCAGAAGTAGAGATTAAATTTATTTGGTATTTCTACCTAACCTATCTCCATTAAGACCTGGGTTTAACATCTTACGTCACTTATTCTACAAATAAAAGCAGAACATGCAACTCTTGATCTCAGAGTCATGAGTTCAAGCCCCATGCTGGGTATAGAGTTCACATACAGACACACATACAAACTTAAAAACTTAAAAAAAAAAAAAAAATAGTAGTGGCCCAGTCAGTTAAGCGTACAGCTTGGGCACACTCGGGTCATGATCTCATGTTCCGTGGGTTCGAGCCCCATGTCAAGTTCCAGGCTGGCAGTGCAGAGCCTGCTTGGAATTCTTTTTCTCTCTCCCTGCCCCTTCCCTAGTCAAGCTTTCCCACTCTCTCAAAAATAAATAAAGGGGACAAGGGAGACTCAAAACAACTTTCTTCTCCTAAATATTAGTTAATTTATTTTGAGGGGCAGAGATTTTAAAAGGGTAAGACCACAATGGGCCAGGATAGAAAGGACCATGATTATTAAAACCAGTAACAGGTGGGGCACCTGGGTGGTTCAGTCACTTAGGCATCTGACTCTTGATTTTAGCTCAGGTCATGGCTGGGCCAGGTCAGGATTCCTGACTCAAGCCCCAAGCGGACAGCACAGAGCTGCCTGGGATTCACTCTTCCCTCTCCCTCTCTGCCTTCCCCCACACTCACACGTGTGCAATCTCTCTCTAAATAAATTAGTTAATTAAAACTTTAGGGGCGCCTGGGTGGCTTAGACGGTTAAGCGTCCGACTTTCGCTTAGGTCATGATCTCACGGTTCGTGGGTTCGAGCCCCGCGTCGGGCTCTGTGCTGACTGCCAGCTCAGAGCCTGGAGCCTGTTTCAGTCTGTGGCTCCCTCTCTCTCTGACCCTCCCCTGCTCACGCTGTCTCTCTCTCTCTCTCTCCTAGAAATAAAAAAATTTAAAAAAAAAAAAAACTTTAAAAAAATACAAGTAACAGGCATGAAAAGATAAAGGAGAGCCAACCTCTGGTATTCACCAGAAAAATAAAAAATAAAAAGTAGCTGCGATCAGGAATCAAACATGACCAAGAAGTGTCACTATTCCTCCAGGATGAAATTACCTAATACACTCTCAGTCTTGTCCTGGACGCTTTCCTTTCACACATTGCCAGGACTCCTCCTCAAGCAGAGCATCAGTTCTAACTACCATCAAAGGCTTAGAATTGGAAAATTTTCATTCGGTTTGTATACATTTAACATAGGTGGAGGAATTAAGACAAAGGCCTTGTTGGGGAACACCAGGACTAGCCCTCATAAGATCTAGAGGGGTGGATTCAAAGTGGATCTACAGGCTTCAGCACAGCAATACAGATCTTCACTAGTGCTCTACCATTAACGTGACTAACAGCTGCTATCTTCTGCTTCTCAAGGATATTAGTTTGCAATATACAGTCCTTCCAACAATACTGTATCAAGAACTTTAATCAAAATAGTCCTTTCAGGTGTTTACTTATTTCAAATTCCTAAAACTTGACTGACCCAAAACATCCTTTCAAGCCAATTCCAAGATGACGTAATTGCTCTATTTTAATCACACTTCAGAAGAGGCCAATCACAGACCAATAGGCTGAAGAATAAGATACCAAGTTCACACAAAAGAAAAACACAGATGCCTACAGAAGAGGGGCCACAGAAACAGAAATCTCTATCATAAGGAAGTACAGACAAGTGAGGTGTCCATATCTTATACGGACAACACCTCTAGCCCACTACCCAGGGGTAAAAGACAGCTCTAAACTGCATGCAAGATGTATCCTTTGTATCCCTATGTGCATTTTTTAAAGTAACTTACTTAAAAAATTGTTTTAATGATTAAGTTTTATTTTATAAATACAGTACTGAATTTAAATTATAATCCAATTAAATTAGCTTTCTGTTCCTTTTTTTTTTTATGTTTATTTTTGAGAGAGTGCACGTGCACATGCACCTATCGTGGAAGTGCAGAGGTGGGAGGGAAATGGAGGACCTGAAGCAGGCTCCAAACTGTCAGCACAGACCCCAATGCGGGCTCACAAACTGTGAGATCATGACTTGAGCCAAAGTTGGACATTTAACCGCCTGAGCCCCCAGGCACCCCCAGCCTCCCATTCTTGAATGAAAAACCCAAAACTATAAATAACACATACCTGCACAGAAATTGCATTCAACCAAAAGGTGAAAATCTGGACAATGACTTTTCTCTGAACTTTACTTTGGCTTTGAAAAGGTATATTGTTGACTGACTCAAGTTAATTATTGAAGATCAAAACACAACCTTCAAAAAGTAGTAACAGAATAGCCAGTAAGTCCATAAAAAGATGTTCAATATCACTAGTCAATACAAGAAAATAAATCAAAGCCACAATGAGATACAGGACATGCACTACATTGAATATAATCAAAAAAATTTTAGGGGCACTTGGGTGGCTCAGTCCGTTAAGCACTTGACTTCAGGTCACGATCTCGCCATTTGTGGGTTCAAGCCCGGCATCAGGCTCTGTGCTGACAGCTAAGAACCTGGAGCCTGCTTCAGATTCTGTGTCTCCCTCTCTCTGCCCCTCCCCTGCTCACATTCTGTCTCTCTCAAAAATAAACATTAAAATTTTTTTTTAAATAGGGGAGGCTGGGTGGCTCAGTTGGTTGGGCATCCGACTTCAGCTCAGGTCATGATCCTGCAGTTCATGGGTTCGAGCCCTGCATCGGGCTCTGTGCTGACAGCCAGCTCAGAGCCTGGAGCCTGTTTCGGATTCTGTATCTCCCTCTCTCTCTGGCCCTCCCCTGCTCACGCTGTCTCTCTTTCTCTCTCAGAAATAAATAAAACATTAAAAACATTTTTTAAATAAATATTACCAAAAAAATGAGTATTGTAAACCCTAGAGCAAGCATTCCATGCCAAACACACACATACATGCACACCCCACACAATTATCACTAATAAGAGTGGAAATAAAATAGAAATCTTAAAAATATCAAATTAATCCAAAAGAAGGAAAGAAAGAAGAGACAAAGAAGGAAAAGAGAAAAACAGAAAGCAAATAGCAAGACAAAACCAACCATATCATAATAATGTTAAAATATAAACTACCTAACCAATTAAATGGGCAAATCCTCTTATTAAATTAAAAAGGGAAACTCAAATATATGTAATCTACAAGAAACCTACTTTAATTAAAACAGATATAGAAAAGGTGGCTCAGTCGGTTAAGTGACTCTTGATTACAGCTCAGGTCATGATCACACTTCATAGTCATGTGTTCAAGCCCCACATCAGGCTCTAGAATGACAGCATGGAGCCTACTTGGATTCTCTCTCTCCCTCTGTGTCTGCTCCTCCCCCACTTGCACTTTCTCTCAAAATAAATAAATTTTTTAAAAAATTAAAAGGAAGAACCAAAATGGAGGAGAAGGAAGAAGAGGAAGGAGAAGAAGAAATTAAGAGAGATGCTTGAGTGGCTCAGTTGCAGTCAGCTGGCTCAGGTCTTGATCTTGGTTTTGAGCTCCGCATGGGGCTCTGTACTGGCAGTGCAAAGCTTGCTTAGGTAATCTCTCTTCCTCTCTCTCTGCCCCCCGCAATAAATAAAACTTTTAAAAATCAGTAAAAAAAAAAAAAAGAGAGAGAGACTAGAATACAAACAACACAGATCACAGGGGTGACCATGTGAAGACAGAGCAAGGTGGCTGTCTGTAAGACAAGGAGGGAGGTCTCCGAAGAACCCAAACCTACAAATACCTGACCTTAGACTCCTAGCCTCAAACTGTAAGAAAATATATTTCTGTTATTTACACCACCCAGTCTGTCCATTATGTTATGGCAAACCTAGCAAATTAATAATACACCTGATATCAAAACCAAATCCTTTATATATCTAAGATAAACTTCACATACATACATAAACACACATATATATACATATATATTTCTTACAAGAACACCATAGACCAGTATCACTCATGAAAATGCCAAAAAAACAAACAAACAAAAAACCGCTTTAAAAATTAGTAAGTGGGGCATGCAAATTGGAAAAAAAAACTGTTTAGGTAAATTTATCAATCATGGGATACAATGGTAACATACAAAAATAAATTTTATTGGGGCACCTACATGGCTCAGTCAGTTGAGTGTCCAACTCTTGATTCTGGCTGAGGTCAAGATCGCATGGTTCATGAGTTCAAGTTCCGTGTCAGGCTCTGAACCGACAGCATGGAGCCTGCTTGGGATTCTCTCTCTCCCTCTCTCTATGCCCCTCTCATGATCTCTCTCAAAAATAAAATTGGGGGCACCTGGGTGGCTTAGTCAGTTGGGCGTTCGACTTTCGCTTAGGTCATGATCTCGCGGTTCGTGGGTTCGAGCCCCGCGTCGGGCTCTGTGCTGACTGCCAGCTCAGAGCCTGGAGCCTGTTTTAGAGTCTGTGTCTCCCTCTCTCTCTGACCCTCCCCTGCTCACGCTGTCTCTCTCTCTCTCTCTCTCTCCTAGAAATAAATAAAAATATTTTAAAAAAATAAATAAATAAATAAAATTGTTATTTCTATATATTAGCAACAATTAGAAGTTGACATTAAAATAACATTTACAACATCATCAAAAAATGAAACACATTGGGCTAAGTTTAACAAATTACATGCAAGTTCCAAACACTGAAAACTACAAAATCATAAAAATGCTGCTGAGAAAAATTTAAGACCTAAATATTTGAAGAAATACACTATGTTCATGGATAAAGATTCAAAATTGTTAAAATGTCATTATCTTCCCAAATTGAGTCATAGATTTAAATTAACCCAAATTATGGGGCACCTGGGTGGCTCAGTGGGTTGAATGTCTGACTTCAGCTAAGGTCATGATTTGTGAGTTTAAGCCCTGCATCAGGCTCTCTGCTGTCAGCCAGATTCAGAGCCTCTGTTTTCTTTCTGCCCCTCCCCCCTCAAAAATAAAAGATTTTTTTTTTAAAAAGACTACATATTGAATGAAAGCTCCCTTAATACAAAATCGTAGGAAAAGCAAAACTATGGTGCTAGAAAAATCACTGGTTGCCAGGCGTTGAAGTGGGGGGAGAGAATACAGTGCAAAATGTTGGCACAAGTGAACTTTCTAGAGTGATATTAAATGTTCTAGATCTTGATTAGGGTGGTGATCACACACATGTATTCACTTATCAAAACTCACTAAACTATACAATTAAAACTAGTTATTTCTATTGTATACAAAGTATACCTTAATAAAGCTGATTTTAAGCAAAATCTCCAGGGGCGCCTGGGTGGTTCAGTCGGTTAAGCATCTGACTTCATCTCAGGTCATGGTCTCACACTTTGTGGTTTCGAGCCTCATGTCGGGTTCTGTGCTGACAGCTAGCTCAGAGGCTGGAGCCTGTTTCAGATTCTGTTATCTCCTTCTCTCTCTGACCCTCCCCTGCTCACACTCTCTCTCTCTCTCTCTCTCTCTCTCTCTCTCTCTCTCTCTCTCTCTCTCTTGAAATAAATAAAACAGGGGCGCCTGGGTGGCTTAGTCGGTTAAGCGTCCGACTTTCGCTTAGGTCATGATCTCGCGGTTCGTGGGTTCGAGCCCGCGTCGGGCTCTGTGCTGACTGCCAGCTCAGAGCCTGGAGCCTGTTTCAGTCTGTGACTCCCTCTCTCTCTGACCCTCCCCTGCTCACGCTGTCTCTCTCTCTCCCCTACAAATAAATAAAACATTAAAAAAAAAATTTAAAAAAAAAAAAGAAATAAAACATTAAAAAACATTTTTTTAAATAAATAAAAATAAAATCTCCAGGGGTGCCTGGGTGGCTCATTTGGTTAAGCATCTGACTTCTGCTCGGGTCATGATCTTGCAGTTCAAGCCCCATATCAGGCTCTCTGCTGACAGCTCAGAGCCTGGAGCCTCTTCAGATTCTGTGTCTCCATCTTGTTCTCTGCCCCTCCCCCACTCACATTCTGTCTGTCTCTCAAAAATAAACATTAAAAAAAAAATTAACAAAATCTCCAGCCTCTGAATTAAAGGCAAGGTAATACAGTGGTTAACTTCAGCTCTGGGCCAAAATGTCTGGATATAAATATTGATACCACCACTATTAACTATATGAACTACAACTAATTTCAAAACCTCTCTGATCTTCATTTCCACATCTATAAAATGGAAATTATGAAAGTATCTGTATCAAGCAATCATCCTGAAGATTAAATAGGTAATGTTAAGCCATTAGAACAATGCCTTGCAGGGGCACTTGGATGGCTTTGTCCATTAAGCATCCAACTTCAGCTCAGGTCATGATCTCACAGTTTGAGTTCAAGCCCTATGTTGGGCTCTGTGCTGTCAGCCCACTTGGAGTTCTTCCTCTCTCTACCCCTCTCTCCCCCAAGTAAATAAACATTAAAGAAAAAAAAAAAAGAACAATGCCTTGCAAATAGTAACAGCTTATGGTAGAGCATGTATTTTATCAGGAGTATGTATACCAAGCCAATAGTTAGTACAGCAAGCACTTTAGAGCGGACTTGGCATTTATTAACTCTGAATTTGAAGTATATAAAAGAGTCCCCAAAATAGTTATCTGTAATTTTTACTTAACCCACTTTGCCTCAACACGTCCATTAAAGCCAAAATGCCCATCTATGAAGTAATACTGATGCCAGGGAATTCAATACACGAGATCACTTGGGCCTGGCATCATGTGTTGCAACTCGGGATTTGGTGAAGAACAGCACCCACCCCAAACCGCACAGACTGGGAAGACAGAAAGATGGACTTCCACAGTTAATACCAGAATTAAAATGAAAGAAATCAGACCACCTATTTTACAACCCTACTTTCTCTCTACATAGAATGAGACAAAAACAGTTCATGAAACTTACTTATGAAAAATGGAAGAACAATTAACTTATATGAAGAGAAAACGTTACTCTCAATGAAACTATTAGGTGAGATGGTAGGAACCTATACATCTAGAAAGTGGCACATACATGTATGAAGAAAGAAGGCAAAGAACAAGCAAAGTGAAGGGCAAAGATGGGGAAATGCCACATATTAAAACAAGTTAAGAATTTAAGAAGCATTTTATTTTATATAGTACAAATTTTAACAGGAAAGAAAAGACTGAATAATTCCACCATTAAAGCTTTTTTCCTAAAGCTTTTTTCCCAAGCTACGGCAGCTTTGAGGAAAAGGACTGCAGGCTAAAGTAAGTATTCAAAACAAAAAGAAAACACCAGTAACAATATATACATTCAAGGAGAAAAAATGAGCAACAAGGTTTAAGGCTTCAGTTACTTTCATCAATAACAATTTTTAGGGGCTCCTAGTTTGCTTAGTAGTTAGGGCATATGACTCTTGATCTCCAGGTCATGGATTCCAACCCCACACTGGGTGTAGAGATTACTTACAAAAATAAAATCTTTTTTTAAAAAAAAAAGAAAGCAATTTTTAGAATAAGTAATGTCAGTTTATTATCAGAAAAGGTTTGGGGGCCATGATTTCACCGTTCCTGGGTTTGAGCCCTGCCTGGGCTCCATGCTGACAGCTCAGAGCCTGGTTAGGATGGTCTCTCTACCTCCCCTGTGCACTTGCGCTCTCTCTCTCAACAATAAACTTAAAAAAGAAAGAAGATCTGTAAAAAGGAAAAGGTAGCTATTAATCAACACATTCTTTAGTAATGAACTGCACCAGTACCCTCCTTTCAATTTACAGACCAGAATTCAAGTTGATCAGTCTTTCATATGCATAATCTTCTCTTTCATTTGCTCTACCATTTGATTGACCTAATAAGTCTTCTGCTGACAATGATGCTGATGACATACCATCTGACAGCCAGAAGGAGCAGGATGAACTTCTATGATTTAATATCATTCGCCATCACTGTCATCCAAATGGTTCATGCATTATAAAGCAAAAGATTCATCAAGTTTCAGTTCTGCAGATTCAAGGAAGTTCTTGCCTGATGCTACTACAATAACAACATAATGAATTCTACAGTTTATTTCTGTAGTTGGAATACGCTTTAACAGCTCTTTAAAATATCACTATGGTTTCAAAAGTCCACCTCGATTTTCCATTTACTTTTTGGTTGCAAGGGAAATTATACATCATAATTCAGGGACTTTCAAAAAATTTTCACCCTGATACTCAGTAAAACATATATTGCACATACACTGTATATAAGTATGTAACCAAAAGTTCAAACAAAGTTGTCTTTTTCATGACATGTTATGTGACTTTTCCGATTTTATTTCACTTTTTGACAGCTAGGAAAACACAATAGCAAGGATGATCGATAGGTTTCATCTTTAGTGCTAGATGTGATTAGTAGGTAATGGCTTCCTAGAGTGCTGTGTTGAGGACTCAGACATACATGTGAATTCAGAAGAATAACGTCTGCCATGGTACTAACAGAAGGAACGATGCCAGCATATGGTACTATAATTATATAAGTCTCTGTCTCTGCATTAAATCGTGAGTTCCTCCAGGATAGTCTATTATTAATAATATGACACAAGAAAGAGTGTCACATATTTATTTAACAGATCTATTCAATGTACATCCTACCTAGTTTGTATTAGGCAGGTGATCAGAATTAACTTTCCCACAAGGGGGCTTACTATCCACTTGAAAATACTTATTTCTGGGGCGTCTGGGTGGCTTAGTCAGTTAAGCATCTGACTTTGGTCTAGATTATGCTCTCACCGTTCGTTCCTGAGTTGGAGCCCTGCATCCAGTTCTGTACTGACAGCTCCAAGCCTGGAGCCTCTTTCAGATTCTGTCTGTCTCTCTGTCTCTCTCTTTCTGCCCCTACCCCACTCATGCTGGCTAGCTCTCTGTCAAAAATAAACATTAAAAAAATAAATAAATAAGAAAATACTTGGGGCACCTGGGTGGCTCAGTCGGATAAGTGTCTGACTAACGTGATAGAAAAAAGTCATCTTAGACTCATTAATTTAGTTAAACAGATCATATAAGAAAAATTAGAAAAATCAAAGTAACAAAGACTTTCCTTTAAATAGTAAAGATTTATCCAACTTCAAGCTAAATACTACTCTCTCCTGTAGTACAGATTCTCCAACTATAACACAGAATTATCTGCAACCTGGGGCACCTGGGTGGCTCAGATGGTTAAGTGTCTGACTCTTGATTTTGGCTCAGGTCACAATCTCATGGTCTTTGAGTTCGAGACCAAAATCAGATCAGGCTCTGCGTAGTTCCAGTGCGGAACCTGCTTGAATATCTCTCTCCCTCTCTCTCTCTCTCTCTCTCTCTCTCTCTTCTCTCTTGTGCTCTTTAATCTCACAATAACTAACTTTTAAAAAGGATTATCTGCAACTTAATACTTCCAGTTCTTTTGTTTGAAAACAATATTTAAGTGAAAACCATAAATCCATAAAATCAATTACGCAATTAAATATAAACTTACTTACAAATATGATAGAAAGCAAGAGAAGCCAATGTGTGTTACTGAAAATCAGGCATTTGATTTTACTATTCTCAAAAAAGGGAAAAGACAGGTCATTATCACCTAGGTAGCTTTTGCAAATGACACTACAACTCAAGCCTCCAATTCCGGTGTATCCTCTTAGGATGTGGCAGGGAGTGGTCAGGGATAAACAGTGTATCTCATGTGGTTATGAAACATCTGTTTCCCTCCGACCTACCACATTTAAGAACCACCAGGCTAAGGGTGCCTGACTGGCTCAACTGGGGGACGATGCAACTCTTGGTAGACCTTGCAACTCTTAAATTTTGGGACTGAACATTCAAACCCCGAGTTGGGTGCAGAGATTACATAAAAACAAAATCTTTTTAAATTTTTTTAATGTTTTATTTATTTCTGAGAGAGAGAGAGAGAGAAACAGCATGAGCAGAGGAGGGTCAGAGTGAGGGAGATACAGAATCTGAAACAGGCTCCAGGCTCTGAGCTGTCAGCACAGAGCCCGACCCAGGGCTCGAATCCACGAACCATCACGGTATCATGACCTGAGCCAAAGTCGGGATGCTTAACTGACTGAACGACCCAGGCGCCCCATAATAAAATCTTTTTTTAAAAAGGGGGAGTGCATAGGCTAAAAAATACATATAAAGCACTAAATTGAGAACTGGGAGATTTGAGTTCTCATTTTGCCCTTAGCTGTCCAATCTGAAACAAAATTACTTATCTGTGCATCCATAGGAATACAATTATATTTGTATCATATCAAAATTGGAAGTTCTCAGCGCCTGGGTGGCTCAGCGGGTTCAGCTCAGGTCATAATCTCATGGTTCATGGGTTCCAGCCCTGCATCAGGCTCTGTGCGGACAGCTAGCTCAGAGCCTGGAGCCTGCTTCAGATCCTGTATCTCCCTCTCTCTCTGACCCTCCCCTGCTCATGCTGTCTCTCTCTCAGAAATAAATAAAACATTAAAAAAAAAAAGTTGGAAGTTCTCTATAACTTCACAGAACTGTTCTAAGGACAAAATGAAATGTAAAGTATAAACATATGTTTAAAATGCGACGAATAAGGAATTATCACCATTATTCAAACATTAGCTTCATTTACATGTAAAAGCATCAAGCAATTTCTATTGGTTCAGTTTGACCTTGGAAGTATACAGGACAAGAACCACCACCCAAAGACAATTAGAAGTGACAAAAGATTCCTTGGGCTCCGCCTAATCCTAATCCCCTTCTTCCCCCAAAAGGATGGCCACGACAAATCTAGTTTGAGAATTGGGAAGATAGATTCCTATTAATGAATTCTTCTGAATATTCAGCCTCACCAAAAGAGAAATAATGGACTAATGAGATTCTTGGAAAGAGAAATATTCACAATTTTTAACTAAAGACTTTCACTGGGCACTTCCAGGTTAGGACTTGGGGGGAATAGACTCAAATTGTTAAAAAGTAGGTAACAGACTAACAAAAACTTTAATAATCTTACCTCTCCTAACCCCCGCAAAAAAAAAAATCAATGCCAGCTGTTTATATTACTCTGTGGTTCTCCAACTCCCTACAAAACGGCCAATAGTAAGTACAATGCAACCCATGTGGTGCCTCGCACACAATGTGAACCGAACAAGTATCTGTTCAACGAATGATGGATCCCCTTACTTCTCACATCTTCTATACTACTTCAGGATACCTAGATGAATGCTGGCATATTTGTTTTCTCTCAGCCTTCTGAAAATTAAAATGCAAATGGTGGCTAAAAAGACAAATTCTGAAAATGCTTATTTCGTTTCATTAGCTTCTACTTCATCATATGGCACTCTCAACAGGATACGAGCATAAACACCTCTCAGACTCATTCAACCATCAACTGGTTAAATGATGTATACATAACAGTCACAATTCTGGCCAAATTTCAATGAAAAATGAATTCTGAATCCAGAATAATTTAAGACCAAAGCAAAAATATGAATTTCTTCATTCTTCAGGATGCTTGGGTGGGTCAGTCGGTTAAACAACCAAATTTGCCTCAGGTCACGAGGCAACTCAGTGAGTTCTAGGTTCATGAGTTCAAGCCCACCATTAGGCTCTCTGCTATCAGCATGAGATCCACTCTGGATCCACTGCCCGCCCCCACCCCCACCCCCCACCCTCCCCCTACATGTGCTGAGTCTCTCACAGAATAAACAAACATTTTAAAAAAAGGAGAGCCTGAGTGGCTCAAATGGTTGACAGCTGACTCTTGATATCAGCTCAGGTCACAATCTCACCATTTGTGAGCTGGAGCCCCACATCAGGGTCTGTGCTGACAGCGCAGAACCTGCCTGGAATTCTCTCTCTCGCAAAATAAATAATTTTTTTTAAGAAAATATGTTTACAAAAAAAAGAACTAGACATAAATCTAATCAATGTATTTCCTACAGTTCCAACTTCTAGCCCTATCTTATTTGACGCCAATTCACGTCATCCTCACCCTGAAGTAAATCAACTTCCCCTATAATGACAGTGCAGGCCAACTTCCTACATCACTAATACACTAAGTCCATCAACAATTTCCTCCAGAGGAAAAGCATAAAATCCTGCCAGTTCTCACTTGGCTAAAAGTAATTCCTTTCTCATAATCCTACCATTTGGATCAGGTTCTGGATACAAAACTCAATGAACATCCCAAACACTTTCAGTAAAACAATCAACTCCATCTCGCACTTAATAAGGAAAACCCATCTATGCCAAATATCGTAACTGAATACTACTGTTTCATTCGAGATGCTAACTATGATGCCAAATGTGTAATACCTGGCGTTTCTCAAATCAGAAGTTCCAAATCAAATAGTGTGTTATGCAAATCTAATAGTTACCTCTGACACATGGAGAATATTTAATACACGTGGTGGTTCCCTTTTTCAAGACATCGAGTGACAAGTGGAATTTTTTTGTGAACAGATTCTAAGACTACAGTAGCCTTAACTGCAGATTTAAAAGTAAGTGGCCTACCCTTCGAAGTGGGAGGATATTTACAGACATACGCAGGGAGAGAGATTTACAAAAGTTACTACTTCTTAAAATGCTTATAACCCATGTCTAGAGCACCATCTACCATACTTTCAATAAGCAAATTCTGACCAACTCCACCATGGGAAGCTTAATCCTCTCCCTTTACAAGTTTAATTCACTTCAACAAGCAATCTGGACCTATAAGTGTCTAACTCACCAGACAGCCAGAAAAATCCAAGGCCCAACTTTCTCCTTTTACGCACAACCATCTGTCTGACCTTCCTTCTCGCCCCCTCTCATTTAATTATTCCCTCGACTCCTCTCACTTCCTCCTCTCCAGCACCGTCCCCTTTATGACCCGTACCCTCTCAGGCTCGGGGCTCCCCATCTTCCCCCATCAACCACCAGCCTCGATGTCCGCAGGCACGGCCAAGGCACCAAGCAGACCACCCTCCCACCGGAGCCCACCAGCCTGAGCAAGAGAAACTCCCCATTCAGAGCAGGGGAGGGCGATGCTCTTCCAACTCACCACACGAAGTCGTTGCTTTTGTCCTCGTAGGAGTTGATGAGCCCGTTGCACAGCGGGGGAAGCAGAGGTCGCTTCCTGCTGCCGCTGCCGAGGCTGGAGCTGCTCCCTCCTACGCCGGCGCTGGGCCTGGCCGCGCAGCTGAGCCGAGACTGGCCGGCGGACACCGCCCCGCCGCCGCTGCCGGACACGGCGGCCGCCACCAGCACAGGCCGCGCCGGGCCCCCGAGGCCGCCCGAGCCCGCGGCCTGGGCCGCCCCGCCAGACGCCGCCGCCGCGGCCGCCGCGGAAGGGGGCGACGGGGAGGAGGACAAGGACGAGGAGGCGGAAGTCACCGAGGAGGCCGCCGAGGAGCCAGGGCTGGTCCCGGCAGAGCCCGACCCGGCCTGGCGGCTCCCAGACATCGTGACTCCCCCCACCTCCGGCCGGGCGCTCAGAGGAGAGAGGGACCGCGACCCACCGCCGCCTCCCTCCGCTCAGCCTCAGTGCATCCTGAGGCCGCGCGCCGCGCCGGGAGGTGGGGCTGAGGAACAATAAAGTTGGCTTTTTCAAGGCTGGCACCCGGCAGCGTCCGACGGGAGGGGGCGGAGGAACCTAAAAGCGGAGGAGAAACCACTACCGCTGTCGAGACCGCCGCCGCCGCCGCCGCCGCGGGCCCCGCCGCAGCCAACCCGGGCGCGCCGGGGACCGGCCGTGCGCGCACACGCGAGGCGGAAGGGGCGGGAGCGGCGGCGGAGACGACTCCGCGGGCCGCCCAGACCCGCGCAGCGCGCCGCCGGCGGCGGCCTAGCAACGCCGGTCGCGCTCCGCGGCAGCTACTGCGGCTCAGGACGAATGGGGGGCAGGCTGTCCTAAAGGGTGAAAGGGCTGCGGATAGAGGAACGCATGGTAGGGTGGCCAAATGGTTTGCGAGCGAGGGGGAGAGAGGAGTGCTCGCGAAGCTCCTGCGCACGCGCTCTGGGTGCCGACCGTCTTGGTGGCCTGGGGTCTCCGCTCCACACGGGAACGGCGCCGGCCTGGCGCGGAGTCCTGCACCGCGCCAGCTGGGGGCGAGCCGCATTCCCAACCTGAAGAGGGAGCGGTCGCCGGGGTGTGACCCAGTGGCGGGGGCCCGGCAGGTGCTTCCAGAGTCGCGGTTTCAAGGCTCCGTAGACTGGGACGCAAGGAAAAAACCCCAGAAGCCCTGAGCTGTTGAAAAGAGCACTGGACTGAGAGAGTCCAGGAGTCCGGGTTCTGCTGTTAAGCTATGTCACAGTATCGTGAGGAATAAATTAACATGAAGTCAGTGAACGGTGCTTTGTAAATTACAAACGCTGTGCCAAATATTACCAATTTTATTCGACAATGCTCTCTTGTATTTTGGAAAATTATTTACCAAATTAAGCATAACAATGATGGGAAAAGAAATTATATTTAATCTGAACACATCTCAGTGGGAACCTCTATTTAGTGTGGATCTGGTATAATTCTCACAAACCAAGGAAACCTGGCAGTTAATACCACGAAAAAATGTGCAGCTTCTGGAAGATTTTGGGAATATCGAAATTTAATTACGGGTTTTCACTTGCTACTTTGAGCACCCCCAAGATTTCTGAGCATGCAACTTAGAAACAACTGGGTGATTTTCAGTATCCTTTGCAACTCTGTCATCCTATGGTTCTTGGAAGGAAAGATCCCAGATAAAATTCTGTCCTGTGTGTTGAAGACCATAGGGGCAGCTGGGGCCTTTCCCTGAGTACCTTTATCCATGCTGTAGGGACAGAACTTACGAAGGGCCTGGATGAAAGCCCAGCGGTAAGACATAGCCATTCACCCCAGCAGTGTTCCATCGTAAGGCTGTCATCCTCCTCAGCTCTGCCTTAGCTGCTTACCATCCTGTTCCTAACTCAGGATAATGATAAACAAATAAACTTATCAGATTTCCAAGGATCACCCTTCTTGTATGAGCAATACGTTACCCAACCCCTTGTTTAACTTGACTCAGAACACCCAACTGAAATGTGAAGACTTACTCCTGGGCACAGATATTTACACCCTAATTTGTGCTCCCAGGATGTTTGCACTTATAACATTGTATTTTAGTGGTTTATATAGAATTCTCCTCTATTAGACTAGAAGCTTCAGCTTTGTATTCCCAGCATGTAACATACCTAGCCCATGATAGGTGTCTATTAAATATTTTGTGGGGTGGCTCAGTCAGTTGAGCATCCAACTTGATTTTGGCGCCAGTCATGATCTCAGAGTTGGTGAGATGGAGCCCCAACTAGGGTCTTTACTTGGGATTCTGTCTTTACTTGGGAATCCTGCTTGGGATTCTGTTCCCTCTCTCTCTGTCCCTCCTCCACTCACTCGCATGCGCTGTCTCAAAATGTTTATTTATTAATAAATTTTTAAATTTTTTATTTATTTATTTATTTTTGAGAGAAAGGGGGGGGGGGAGATATAGAACCTGAAGCAGGTTACAGGCTCTGAGCTATCAGCACAGAGCCCGACATGGGGCTTGAACCCACAAACTGTGAGATCATGACCTGAGCTAAAGTCAGACACTCAGCTGACTGAGCCACCCAGGTGTCCCTATCAATAAATGTTGGGAGCCATTTCTGAATTCATAAGTTGAGAAAAAAACTCCTTGTGAGATTAAGGTAAATTGCACAGACTCTTACTGTCAGATTGTGACCGATATCCACCCCCACTCAATTGTTTCTGTTTGAGCATCGACCCCCCCAAGGCACCTTGTTGATTGGTATTTGGAGTGACTCATTCTGACCTTGATATGCTGATTACACTTTGTGAAGGAACTTACCATAGGAACTTCTTTTCTGGTTATGGGAATAACATTGCGTTCCTGAAAGACCTGTTTTTCTTAATACCTCCCATTTCAGGGATAAACAGGCTATTGAGCCCTGCTCACAAAGAGCTAACTTTTGCCTTTACTAAGCTAATGCCACTTCTGGGCTGTTCCCCATACACCTATGCATATCAGTGTTCTGGAAAGTATTTACTGATCAAGGAATTTATCATCAGAATGCCACTTCTGTGCCCTCACCCAAACACTAAATCATAAAATAGAGTTGAGTCTCATACAGTGTGGAGAGGCCTGTCTGGTGACCAGAATCTTGTGCCTCTCCCATCCCTCCCTCACTGACACCGTCCATCCTTCAGGGCCCCCTGGACCTGGCCAGAGCTGGACTCCAGCAAATAAATATTTTAAAAAATATTTCTTGGGGCACCTGGGTGGCTCAGTCAGTTAAGCATCCGACTTCGGCTCAGGTCATGATCTCACGGTTTGTGGGTTCAAGCCCCACAAACGGCTCTGTGCTGACAGCTCAGAACCTGGAGCAGTTTCAGATTCTGTGTCTCCCTCTCTCTCTGACCCTCCCCTGCTCACACTGTCTCTCTCTCTCTCTCTCTCTCTCTCTCTCAGAAATAAACATTTAAAAAAATTTTTAATAGGGGCGCCTGGGTGGCTTAGTCAGTTAAGCGTCCGACTTTCGCTTAGGTCATGATCTCGCGGTTCGTGGGTTCGAGCCCCGCGTCGGGCTCTGTGCTGACTGCCAGCTCAGAGCCTGGAGCCTGTTTCAGTCTGTCACTCCCTCTCTCTCTGACCCTCCCCTGCTCACACTGTCTCTCTCTCTCTCTCCTAGAAATAAATAAAACATAAATAAATAAAATAAAATTTTAATAAAAAAAAGAATGTAAAGAATCTGATGAATAGTTATTGAATATTTTCTACACATTGGCCTGGACTAGGCAAGGAAGAGATAAAGAAGTACATAAAGTGTTGCCCCTGCATTCAGGAAGCTTAAGGAATAATTGAAGAATTAGAAAAGTACATTGAAAGATAAGTAATATTGGAGGGGAGGGTCTGAGGTGGGAAGGGGAAGATAATTAATGTTACCAAAGAACACACACTAAATGCTTAATGAGTAAAGCAATAGAATAACCTATTTGAACAGAAACAAGAGCAAATGCTAAGGGTCTTTCATGTTGGGGGGTGGGAGGGATAGGACTTTAAGAGAAAAGTATGGCTTGCCCAATCAGAAAGTGTAATTAAAGGGGCGCCTGGGTGGCATAGTGGGTTAAGCGTCCGACTTTCGCTCAGGTCATGATCTCGCGGTTCGTGGGTTCGAGCCCTGCGTCGGCTCTGTGCTGACTGCCAGCTCAGAGCCTGGAGCCTGTTTCAGTCTGTGACTCCCTCTCTCTCTGACCCTCCCCTGCTCACGCTGTCTCTCTCTCTCTCCTAGAAATAAATTTTTAAAAAAATTAAAAAAAAGAAAGTGTAATTAAAGTCATAAGCTCAGAAAATAAGTAAAAATGCTTATATCAAATTCAGACATCTACTTCATAGGGGGGAATGGTTATTCAGCAGAAATGCATTTGCAGCTCACTTTGGAAAATAACCTATAAGCACCTGCAAACAATGAAAGCATTACAAAGGGGTAAAATATATTCCAAGTGTTGCTTTAAAGATTAAGTTTTCAGCACATTAATCTTTCAAAAGAGGTGGGAGATTTGGAGCAAAGAAACTAATTGGGAAAAAATGATGGCATTCAAACATAAGTGATGAAATTATAAATGAAGGTGCTGGTGAGGAAAATAAGGGAGTATTCTGAGAAAATATCTATGGGATTAAATTACTCTCTGTAAAAGAATCTTTAGATCCCTGAGGGCATAACCCATGGTCTTGCTCATCACTGTCTTTCCCAGTGCTTCACACAAAGGCCCATAAGTTGATTAAGTAAAAAATGATGGGATACAAAGACAAATGACTCTAAAGATGCATCCAGGCATAATAGCATGATGATGTCAGCCTTGGAAATGGCCAGTGAGTGCTTTAGTTTCAGATGTATTAATTAAGTGGGATGAAAATATATTCAAGTATGCATATCCAGGCAGTGACCAAAAATTCAGGGAAAGGCCCAGGAGAAAGTTTAGGACATGAAAACTGAAACTTCAGGTTCCAGAAGTTCTTCTTATAGGTCTAGGGCAAGGCCTATGAATCTGAATATTACCAGCACCCCAGTAAACCAAACCCTTTGAGAAACACTATGATTGATATTGTAAGGAATGTAAGAGAAATATGTAAACGGCTTCTTCCTTCCAGGCAGCTTATTGAGGGGACAATAATGGTATTGCTAGGAGGAAATAATCCATGCTTAGTATTACCTCTTTGGAACCTTGCTTTAGTAAAATCTAAACATGCAAACGGAAACTGAGAGGACAGAGGATGTGATGCAATAGAATTTCCCTTCTTTATCAGTTAAATGTATAAAAACTATTCTGAAAGTACACAGTCCTTAGTAGTGTCTACTGGCAAGTTGCTCTGGAAAAGCAGAAGAGAAAAGAGGAAGCATGGCAGAACACACACACACACACACACACACACACCCAGGAAGCTAGACAACTCAGGAAAAGAAACAAGTAGAAAAAAAAAAAAATGAAAGTAAATGTAAAATAAAAACTAACCCCTAATCATTGAAAGAATTCTATCGTGTTGTTAAATATTAATATTGTCAAAAATGACAAGACAATATCCAAAGTCTTTTGTAAAAATCCTGAAGTGAAATGTAATGGAGTTTCAATGGAATGAAATGACCAAGAAGATTGCACTTCCCAGACACATTTGTAAAGTGACTTATCCAAATATGATAGGGAAATAAGGCCGCTGGTTTCTGCCTCCAGCTGGTCCTCCCCTTTGGTAACCAGTCTCTCAAAAAGATCCTTTCTAAAATGCTTTCTCTGCCTGAGTCACCTGAAGACTTTGCTACTTGTTAGCCCTGTTTGCTGTCCAACCAAATCTCTGAGTGATAACAGCGTCCTGTTATGTTTATTTTTTAATTTAATGATGTTGCCTTGTTTATTAAAAAAAGGTATGAAATAAACATGGTATTAAAAAGCTAAAGGGGGGGAAAGGAGAAAATATATTGTTTGTCAGTGTGAATGGCAGGAAAGAGAAAAGTTTCTGTAATGTAATAGCATGATAATGCATCTGGGAGATAATAATCTATAAACTACCGGTAAAATGAAAAGCTCCAATTTAGACATTAAAAATCAGTGGTAGATGGTTACCTATGGTGAACTGTAATTTCTCAAGAGTTACTGTTTGCAGACAATCTCCTTTCCAGAAATGTCTACCACATGGTTTTCATTGCTAGAATTGCATTTTTAGCTTTTATCCTCTTCTCCCAGTGTTCCTATGTAAAATCATAAGCACTGCTCAAAAAAGGCAAACTAATAGTGCTAATATCTTGGTAAGTTAATGTCTGGGGCGCCTGGGTGGCTCAGTTGGGTTAAGCGTCTGACTTCAGTTCGTGAGTTTGAGCCCCATGTCAGGCTCTGTGCTGACAGCCTGCTTCGGAATCTGTCTCACTCTCCCTCTGTACCTCCCTCACTCCCGCCTGCCGCACTCTGTTTCTCTCTCTCTCAAAAATAATAAACATTAAAAAAACTTTTTAAAAAATAAGTTAATTTTCTTTATTAAAGCACTTCTTTGACAAGCTACTGGTAGCAATTTTAGTCAAAGCAGTTGTCAAAGACGCCAAGAGGTATTTTAACAGTGAAAGATTTTAGGTGGAACTTTGAATGTAAATGCAAGTTACTGAATAGGGTTAGTCAGTTTCAAACAAAAATGCAAAGTCTGGGAAAAAACAACATTGACTAGAAAAACATTTGCTCATTCTGTGTATGGCAATATGTAGGTATTTTATGAATATATGGGTAGGTTTAGATGCGCTCAAATGGAATAAACCAAAACAAACTGACGTCTAATGAATTATAAAGAGAACAATTGGTGTCATCATTAAGTGAAACCCAGGTAATAAGGATTAAAAAAAAAAAAAAAAAAGACACCTCCAGTTGAAATGGAAGCAGTCCTTGCAAATCTTTTCCTCCATGGATTTGACCAACCATGCATGCAATGTAGCATAACTAAACAGTTTGGGAAAGTGTAGATAGCTAGAATCAAGAAATGGTTAAAACAATAAATTGTTCATTACAATTTGCAAGAAGACTCCTTCCTGGTGTGTGATATTTCTTCCTGCCTAGTGCCCTGAGCATTCTGATGTAATCGCCGGCAAGTCCTACCGTGACTCCTTCTGCAGTGCTCACTCCTATTAGCTACTAAATTCTGTTAAGAAACTGGGAATGCTCAAGAAAGAAAGAAAGAAAGAAAGAAAGAAAGAAAGAAAGAAAGAAAGAAAGAAAGAAAGAAAGAAAGAAAGGAAGGAAGGAAGGAAGGAAGGAAAGAAGGAAGGAAGGAAGGAAGGAAGGAAGAGAAACTGAGAATGCTAAAGTAGCACTGAATAGTGAATTTGTGCAAACAATCTAGAATGAATGAAGAGTGAATAATATTTTTTAACTTTCTCTTAATGTTTTATTTATTTCTGAGAGAGAGAGACAGCGTGAGCAGGGGAGGGTCAGAGAGAGAGGGAGACACAGAATCTGAAGCAGACTTCAGGCTCCAAGCTAGCTGTCAGCACAGAGCCCGACGCGAGGCTCAAACCCACGAACCATGAGATCACGACCTGAGCCGAAGTTGGACGCTTAACTGACTGAGCCACCCAGGCACCCCAAGAGTGAATAATATTTGGTAATGATAATTATAAGATTTATATCAGGTCACAAAAGAAATTACTTTGGGAGCTTTTTAACCCTTGAAGGTGATGTCAAATAAAACAAGGATTCCTTCTTCTTTTTTATTTTTTTTTTTCTGGGAGCAAGAGGAGAGAGCAAAGGAGTGAGGGGCAAAAAGAGTGGATGGTGGAGAGAGAATCCCAAGCAGGCTCCTTGCTGTCAATACAGAGCCCAAATAGAGGCTCCACCGCACAAACCGTGAGATGGTGACCTGGCCCAAAATCAAGAGTCGGACGCTTAACCAGCTGAGCCCCCAGGTGCCCCAACAAGGATTCCTTCTGACATGTTTCCTCTTATTTCCTGAGTCCATATGATAATTCTTCTATTTTTAATTTGTTTTACTCAGATAACAATGTGTCTTTCTTTTCTCACCCTGTTGAGCCCTCCCACACTGAGACTCGGGCATCCACCATCACAGAAGTTCATCAACTGTATTTGCACTTATCAATTTATTGTGAGATAGTAGAAACTCACCTTCAGTTGGAAAAAAATCAAGCCAGCGGTAAAGCTGCTGGCCCAAATGCTGGTACCCCACCCTATGTTCAAAAATTGAGGGTTGCTGAATCTGGGTGATCTCTGACAATAGTTCAACTGATATAAGAACATATATTAGTTTTGAATCATTAAACCAAAGTCATAAGTAAAAACTGAGTATCCTACACCATTCTTTGTTCTTCCTTCCTTCATCATATGACACTACATCATTCTCAAATACTTGGTTTGTACCAAAATGTAGCCAATGTTGATAATATACCTGAGGACATTATAAGCTGAATCCCATACTAAAAATTGAATTCAGTCTTGGTATCCACTGCCGTGTCAATAGAAGTATACTACCTTTCCGTTGCTGCCGTAACAAATTACCACAAATTTAGCAGCTCAAAACCACAAAATTTACGCTTGCTGATTTCACTGCCAAGTCTCACAAGACTGAAATCAAGGTTATCAGCAGAGTCGCTTTCCTTTTTGGAAGCTCCGGGGGATAATCTGCCTCTAACTCCTTCAAGTGGTTGGCAGAATTGAATTTTATGTGGTCATAGGACTGAGGTCACAGGTCTGTTTCCTTCCTGGCTGTCAGCTCAAAACTATTCTCCGCTTCTATTCACCTGCATTCCTTGGCACATGGCGCCTTACCTTTCTTACCAGCAACAGTGGATCAAGTCCTCCTCACCCTGTATCTCTCTGACTCTTCTGCCTTCCTTCTCCATATTTTAAGGGCCAATGTTATTAAATTGGACCAACCCAACTAATCCAGGGTAATCTCTCTAAGAGTCAGCAAATTCCATCTGCAAAGCCTCGTTGCCTTGTAACATAATATTGACCCAGTTCCAGGGATTTGGGCATGGATATCTTTGGCAGGGCTTTAATCTGCCTGCCATATGCAGTATAGACTACATATTGCTAAATGACTACTTCTTGGTTGATCAGGTGACATGAAGTAAACCTGGCTTATCTACACAGATTAGAATTTCCTTCTTCCAAAGAATCAGTTATAAGAGAATCATTCCTTTGAATGGTGTCTTTAGAGAAACAGGATACTGAGAAAATATGTTTCTTTTCTTGTAGGAATCATCACAGCCTCTGACATTAAGTGGACCAGTTGCCTTCATTTAGTACACTTATTAAATATTGATTGATTTAATAACATATCAATACAAATGTCTATTGACTGGTAAATTTAAGTACCCACCTCTAGATATCATTACTGAACATTTCTTTGTATATCATGACAGAACAACGCACTTGTTTCCTTGATAGGAATTTCTTTCCATTATTCTTTTTATACTTAAAGCATAATATATTCCAAGAGATTCTTTCACCTGAGAAATACACAGGAAAATCTGGGGAGCTTTGAAAATTGGTTTGTTGAGCCAGCATGTCATTTATTCCTCCTATTCTACTCTACAAATGAATACAGAACTTATGACTAAAATGAAAAACTTGTGATTGCTAGTTCAAGACGGCAGACTGAAATCACACATTTACTTCTTCTCTTTTTTTTTTTTTTTAAATTTATTTCTAGGAGAGGGAGGGAGAGAGAGAGAGAGAGAGAGACAGCGTGAGCAGGGGAGGGTCAGAGAGAGAGGGAGACACAGACTCTGAAATAGGTTCCAGGCTCTGAGCTGGCAGTCAGCACAGAGCCCCACGCGGGGCTTGAACCCAGGAACCGAGAGATCATGACCTAAGCGAAAGTCGGACGCTCAACCGACTAAGCCACCCAGGTGCCCCCATTTACCTCTTCTCTTGATGCAAATGCCTTGAAAAGGAAATGAATGAGATCCCTAAAGGAAAAAATCCTTAACAGCACCACACAACGGAATGGAAGACCAATAGTCAAGAAGAAAATTGGGGGAGTTTCTAAAATATATATGTATATCTGTATCTATATGTACATATGTGTACAATAGATATTGCATATAGTAACTAATCTATGCAGCATATACTACACCAGGATATATTTATAATATAGATCTTATGATACACATGTGTATCATACCAATGAAGATCTAGAGTAGACAAGGTCACGTACAAAGTATATTAAGGATAAAGTTACCAGAGAGCAACAAGCCTTTTTTTCCCCAATAGAGCCCCAAGCATGATGAAGCCTTCTAGCATTAGTTATGATAATTAATTAAATAACTACCTGTGGAACAGTTGGTCTAAGTACATACAGATGGTACAGCAAAACTATAAATGGCTCATTAAATCAGTTATGTTTCCTTTGGCTCTTCCCTCCTCTCCTGCTCGAATAACTATGATAATTTTAGAACTAATACATGCCAGTGGCAGGTGGGCATTGACCCCCCCCCGCAACCCCCTTGAACAGAGGTGTATTCATTTATCAGATCAAAACCAGGACCTCTGTGATTAAGCCCCGCCCCATTCAGCTATACCTAAAAAGCCTAGCAATAAGATTTGCCTCTAGGCAAAAGACCAGGAAAAGCTCTCGAAGAAAGTGAATCCTCTAGAAAAGCAGGTCTCCTAATACAGGTAAAGCATACAGTTGAGAGAAAGGCTGAATAAAACTTTAGATAACGCAGAATCGCATAATGGACAAGGCAGAAGCGGGGAGAAGGGGGACGATGGGAAGTACTCAACACTCACGCGGTACTCTCCCGAATGCAGGCCTCCTTTCTTCAGCACGTGTGGAGGTGCCCAGCTAGCCACGCTTCCTTCCACGTCCATACACCCTGAGGAGATAGCTTATTGCTAAGTGTCAGAAGCCAGTCTAAAAGGCTACATACTGTATCTTTCTTTTTTTTAATTATTTTTTTAATGTTTTCTTTATTTCTAGGAGAGAGAGACAGCGTGAGCAGGGGAGGGTCAGAGAGAGAGGGAGTCACAGACTGAAACAGGCTCCAGGCTCTGAGCTGGCAGTCAGCACAGAGCCCGACGCGGGGTTCGAACCCACAAATCGCGAGATCATGACCTAAGCGAAAGTCAGAAAGTCGGACGCCTAACCGACTAAGCCACCCAGGCGCCCCCATACTGTATCTTTCTAACAATATGACATTTGGGAAAAAGCAAAATATAGAGACAGTAAACATATAAGTGATTTCCAGGAATTCAGGGAAGAGGGAAGGAGGGATAAATAGGTGGAGCCCCATAAGGGGATTTCTAAGGCAGTGCAACTATTCTAAGGAATACTATAATGGTTGACACATGGCATTATACCTATATCAAACCCACAGAACTTTACAACACTAAGATGGGACCCTAATGTAAACTATAGGCTTTACTTAATAATAGCATATTGCTGGATGTCTGCTCCAGCTGGTCCAGGGGTCCCTGAAGGATGGACGGTGTCGGCGAGAGAGAGTGAGAGAGCCCCGACATTCTTTCTGACCACCAGGCAGGCATCTCTGCACTGTCGGTTTTGGTGTCTTTATTTACAGGTCAAACGATAACATGACATCAGAAAAAGGAATTTTTACAATGGAAAACTCTTTGTGATAAGATGCTTTAAAAAGGGTACAGAAACAGTTTTTATGGAAGTATTCTTGCAGAATTACCCCAATCATAGTGATGTTGAGTAAATCTTACAACTAAGGAAACAACAGGATGTTCTTAGTGAAAAACAGGATGACATACATTATTTGTTCTAAGTTAATAACGCTAACATTAGGACATAGGTTAAGTTGTATGCAGATAGGCTAGGAGGCATTCTGTCTGGCTCTCAAGAGGATGAATGTTTTTGAGCGGGTTAATAAGTTGTTTGTGGAAACCTTTTTGACCTGATGCTGAATGTGTAAACACCATGGAGGCCCTAAATGTGTCAGCCTTTGTTTTGGGGTTTATGTTTTAGCTACTCTTATCGATCCTCATCCCAGCTGCCAGTGTAAGGGAGGGTGTTTGTGGAAAGTAGGCCTTAGGGAAGGGATTGCCATACATCACCAGTTAGAAAACGTATAAGTATTAACTTAAGTTCCTTAACTCTCAATTAGGCTCTTTGTCTCCGGGCCAGGCTCAATTGTAACTCTTGTGTTCTTGACCCCCTTTATTATCTAAGTCTTGGATCTGCAAGGCCCATAGGAAGAGCCTTTCGACAATCACCCACAGAGCTTTCATCTAAAATCTCAGTTGAAGAGGCAGGAATATGCTTTTCCTTACGAGGAATCTGTATGGGGAATATTGCTCTGATTTGGAATATTGTGAGGCCTGGTCAATACCAGAAGGCTCATTTCCAGCAGTGGCAGAAGGAGATACCAGTTTTTCATTTCTCATGGCAGGAGCTGTGCAAACGCTGCCATTACCTTGCTGTGACTATCATCCAGCGAGGCCAGTGCGGCTCCCAGCAGTGTGTCAATATTCCATTCATCAATATGACAAATGTACCACACTAATGCTGTATGTTAATAAGTAGGAGAAACTGTTGGCAGGGAGGGGAGATAGGGAAGTTCTATGTCCTCTCTGCTCAGTGTTCCTGTAAACCTAAAACCACTCTAAACAATGAAGTCTATCAATTTTTTAAAAATAGGGGCGCCTGGATGGCTCAGTTGGTTAAGCATCTAACTTCGGCTCAGGCCATGATCTCACAGTCTGTGATTTTGAGCCCCATATTGGGCTCTGTGTTAACAGCTCAGAGCCCAGAGCCTGCTTTGTGTTCTCTCTCCCCCTAACTCTGGCCCTCCCCTGCTTGTGCTCTGTTTCTCTCTCTCTCTCTCAAAATTAAATAAACATTAAAAAAATGTTTAAGTTCATGTTAGTGAACATATTATTTCATTTTTAATCTTCATGTATTTATTTTTATTTCTTTTTTATTTATTTTTAATTTTTATATTTTAACATTTATTTATTTTTAAGAGAGCTCAGGCTCCAGACTCCAAGCTGTCAGCACAGAGCTCAACATCGGGCTCAAACTCAAACTCAATAACCGTGAGATCATGACCCGAAACGAAGTCAGATGCTTAATCAACTGAGCCACCCAGGTGTCCCAAACTGAAATTTTTAAAAAATGAAATAAATTTTCAGAGGTTTAAGAAATAGATTTTGGGTAACTAGGGAAAAAATAGGCAAATGTTGCACCCCAAGCTGGCTAAGAACGATGTGATATAAGGAACTCTAGAGACTATTAGAAAAAATGCCTACCGCATTCTGAGGGAAAACTATTTTTAGCCTAAAATTTTAAAACCAATGTATAAGTCAAGCGTGAGGGCAAAATAAAGATATTTTCAGACACAAAACTGCTGAAATACTTACTACCTGTAGTGGATACTGATGGAACCCAACCCAATTCCTTTTACCCAGCCAGGTGGCCTGGCTGCTGAGTGATGACCGTGAACACAGCCTTGTTTTCTGGAGGGTGCCTTGTGTGTGCTGCAGCTGGACCCGAACCCGCCTTGATCCTTCCACCTGCCTCCCACGCCTCCCAGAACCCTAGACTGAACTGAGTTGCCAGTTGAAGTCTCATTCTCGCCTCATTGTCTTCCCCTGGTCTGTCCTGCTTTCCTCCCTCCCCTCCTCCTGAGAAAAAAAAGTCTTTGAATCATTTTCACAGAGCCCTTCGTGGGGCGTGGGGCTCAAACCCTCAAACCGTGAGATCATGACCTGAGCTGATGTCGGACACTTAACTGACTGAGCCACCCAGGTGCTGACAGCTAGCTCAGAGCCTGGAGCTAGCTTCAGAATCTGAACTTCGGAAGCTAGAACTTCAGATTCTGTGTGCGTCTCTCTGACCCTCCCCTGCTCATGCTGTCTTTCTTTCTCTCTCTCTCTCTCAGAAACAAATAAAACATTTAGAAAAAAGAAAAAAAAATGAATCATTTTTCAGAAGAATTCCCATTTCAGGCACTGCTTCTAGAGAACACAAGCTAAGGTCCTACACATTCCCCAGAAAAGACTGCTTAAGAATAAACTCTATCTGGGGCACCTGGATGTCTCAGTTGGTTAGGCGTCTGACTCTTGATTTTGGCTCAGGTCACGGATCCAGCCCTGGGTCAGGCTCTGTACTGACAGTGCAGAGCCTGCTTGGGATTCTCTCTCTCTGTCTCTCCTCTGCATGTGCACTCTGTCTTTCAAAATAAATAATTGCACTTAAAAAAAAAAAAGAATCCAAGGGCCTTCCACTTCTGACCAAAATGGAGTAACATGGACTAAATTTACCCTCTCACATAAAACCGCTAAAAAATTAGGCTTACTGTGTGAAACAATGCTTTTATCATTTTTAATGTTTATTTTTTTATTTTTGAGAGAGAGGATGAGTGGGGAGGTGCAGAGAAAGACGGGACATAGGATCTGAGTTAGGCTCCATGCTGACAGCAGAAGAGCCCAATGCAGGGCTCAAACTCACGAACTATGAGATTATAACCTGAGCTCAAGTCGAACACACCTGACTGAGCCATCCAGGCGTCCCTGAAACAATGCTTTTAGACATTGGATGTCAAGTAGCACAGAACAGTAGTCCCCAAGAAATGGGAAAGAAATGAGGTAAGCCCTAACATTACCCCAACTTACTTCTTGAGGAATATCTCCAGGCTACTCTATAGGGAGAGGGGACCCAGGCAGCACCAGATGGTCTTTCACAGTTGAGGAAATGGGAGTAGGAGTCTAAGAAGTGGCTGAGAATCCAGTGGCTAGAGTTTTCAGGGTAGGGCTGCAGAAAGGAAGACATTACAGGAAAACCTTCAGAGATCTAAGGAGTATAAGAGTATTTTCTTAGGGTCGCTGGGTAGCTCAGTCGGTCTAGCAGCCAACACTGATTTGCACTCAGGTCATGATCCTAGCTAGGGTCATGGGATAGAGCCCTGCATCAGGCTTCAGGCTGAGCATGGAGCCTGCTTGGGATTCTCTCTCTCTCTCTCTCTCTCTCCCCCTCTGTTCCTCTCTCCCACTTATATGCTCTCTCTCTAAAATAAAATAAATAAAATTAAATTTAAAAATATTTTTAAAAAAATAAAGAAAGAGTATCTTCTTTAAGTCTTCAGCTAAATACTGATTCATGCCAGTATGTGAGGCAAATGCCTGAGGTTGGGTAAGAGTCACCCAAAGGAGCAAGATTGGAATCACTCCCAAAGTTTGTACTGAGCCAGGCAGAGACATTGAAATGTGAGGGTTTTTCTGTTGCAGCAACTAGTGCAAATTACTCTAGCTCATTCACCAAATTTCATCATGGTCTTAAATTCCTAGCAAGCACTAAAAAAATAAAAATAGCAAGACATAAAACATGGAGAACAAACAGAAGTTTGCTGGAGGGGTTGTGGGAAAGGGGATGGGCTAAGTGGGTAAGGGGCTTTAAGGAATCTACTCCTGAAATCATTGTTGCACTACATGCTAACTAACTTGGATGTAAATTAAACAATAAATAAATTAATGTATTAAAAAAATCACAAGACATAATAATATCCCATAAAGAGGCAGTGCTATTGTTATTCAACAAATACTGCTGGAAACATTGTCCTTTTAGAAAAATTGTAAATTAAATCCCCACTTTGTGCCATGCAAAAAAAATGTATTCCAAATAAATTAAAGTTTTAAATATAAAATAGTAAGGGACGCCTGGGTGACTTGGTCGGTTAAGTGGCCAACTTCCGTCCAGGTCATAATCTCATGGTTCCTGAGTTTGAGCCTCTCATCAGGATCTGCGCTGATAGTGCAGGGCCTGCTTGGGATTCTGTCTCTGCCCCTCCCCAATTATGCACGCACCTGCGCTCTCTCTCTCTCTCTTAAAATAAATAAACTTAAAAATACATAGATATAAACTGAGAATTATCAAGTAATAGGTAGTATTTCTGAACTTTCATATTGAGGCTGACATAATCTTTTCCAGAACTTTATGAAATAAGTAAACTAGAATGCTTAGGTCGTAGTAAAGAGGTTTGCGGGCTTCGAAGTAAGACTGCTGATACCTGTCATTCCCCACCTCCAGCCTTCGCTCTCTTCCTGTTTTGAAACCTGAGATCATGTCCTTTGTTCTTATGTCTTTTGTTTGCCACTCTCAGGCCCTCTTCAAACTGAGTAATTTTTTCTTATTTTAATTCTGGGAAATTAATAATTATAATGAACTATCACAGTTCATTATATTATTTCACCATATAGTTCCTTCTTTTTCTTTCCTTCTGAGATGTCAATTAATTGGATTTGGCACTTTTATTTCTCTTCACTCTACCTCTTACTTGTATACATATACATATATGGTTTACATGTTGTTATATAGATCTACAATTTATGTATTTATAGTATTATCTATGTACTTATATTCTCCTTCATTTTTTACATTCTAATAGAGATCCTCTATCTTATTTCACTAATTTTCATTATTTGCTATTCTTCTATTATTAGACATTTCCTACAAAATAGTTCCACTTTTTTTTCCTAAATAATTTTTGGTTCCAGGGGTGCTTGGCTGGCTCACTCAGTAGAGCATGTGACTTTTGATCTCGGGGTTGTGAGTTCAAGCTCCATGTTGGGGACTGAGATTACTTAATAAATGAAAGTAAAATAAAAATAATAATAATAGGGGGGAGGGGGCAAGATGGAGGAGAAGTAAGGAGCTCCGTACTTGCACTTGCGCCCATACATCACACGGAAAAGATCTGAAGCCATTGGAAACCTTACAAAACCTGAGAGATTGGGAGAAAAAGGATGCAGAATCCACTGAGAAAGCCTTCTAACGGCTACCTCAAGAAACAAGCCAGAGTACACAAGGTGGAGAGTCCCAAATAGCACTACGAATAGGAAAATAAAATAACCAAGGTCCCAACAAGAGGCACCAAGAGATACCATTCAAAAAACACTCTCTGAAAGGATAGGCCCTGGACAGTCAAAGAGTCTTCTTGGATAGAGCAGTGCTCATAGGTACAGAGAGCATTAAGAGGTCTTTAAAACCAACAAGAGCTGGGGCACCTGGGTGGCTTAGTCGGTTAAGCGTCTGACTTTTGCTTAGGTCACGATCTCGGAGTTCGTGGGTTCGAGCCCCGCATAGGGCTCTGTGCTGACTGCCAGCTCAGAGCCTGGAGCCTGTTTCAGCCTGTGACTCCCTCTCTCTCTGACCCTCCCCTACTCACGCTGTCTCTCTCTCTCCTAAAAATAAATAAAACATTTAAAAAAATTAAAAAAAAAACCAACAAGAGCTGGAAAGCTAACTAAAACGACGAAATGAAAGAGCTCTCCTCCAAAGAAACTCCAAGAACAAGTGACAGCTAATAAACTGCCCAAAACAGATATCAGCAGCATAACTGAACAAGATTTTAGAATAATAATGGTAAAATTAATAGCTGGGCTTGAAAAAAACATAGGGGACATCAAAGAAACTATGGCTACAGACAGAATGGAAAATAAAAATAGGCATGAAGAATTTAAAAATGCGATAAATGAGATCCATAATAAATTAGAGGCCTCCAATGCACGGATTGAAGAGGCAGAAAGGAGAATAAGTGATTTAGAAGACACCATTCTAGAAAAACAAGAAGCTGACAAAAAAAGAGACAAACTGATCCAGGAACAGGAAAGAAGAATTCGAGAGCTCAGCGATACGGTCAAATGCAACAATATCCATATCATAGGAATCCCAGAAGACGAAGAGAGAGGGAAAGGTGCTGAAGGAGTCCTGGAACAAATTATAGCAGAGAACTTCCCGACCTGGGAAAGGAAATAAATGTTGAAATACAAGAGGCTCAGAGGACTCCCCTCAGATGTAACTTGAATCGATCTTCTGCACGGCATATCATCGTAAAAATGGCAAAATACAAGGACAAAGAGAGAATTTTGAAAGCAGCTAGGGAGAAAAGGGCCCTCACATACAAAGGGAAGCCTATCAGAGTGGTGACAGACCTATCTACTGAAACGTGGCAGTCCAGAAAGGAATGGCAAGAGATCTTCAATGTGATGAACAGTAAAAATATGCAGCCAAGAATCCTTTATCCAGCAAGACTGTCATTCAAAATAGAAGGAGAGATAAAAACCTTTCCAAATAAACAGAAACTGAAAGAATTTGTCACCACTAAGGCAGCCCTACGAGAAATCCTGAGGGGGACGCTCTGAAGGAAGGTTGCAAGGAACAAAGATACCAGAGACACCACCACAAACATGAACCCTACTAAAGATACAAAGACTCTAGACCCACATATTTCAATAATAACACTGAATGTAAATGGGCTGAATGCTCCAATCAAAAGACATAGGGTAGCAGAATGGATAAAAAAACAAAACCCATCTATATACTGTCTACAAGAAACTCATTTTAGACTGGAAGATACCTTCAGATTAAAAGTAAGGGGATGGAGAAATATATATCATGCTACAGGAAATCAAAAGAAAGCTGGAGGAGCTATACTTATATCGGACAAACTGGACTTTAAATTAAAGACAATCACAAGAGATGAAGAAGGGCACTACATAATAATTACAGGGTCCATCCATCAGGAAGAACTAACAATCATAAGTCTACGCACCGAATATGGGAGCACTTAAATATCTAAAACAATTAATCACAAACAGAAACAAGCTTATAGATAAGAATGTGCTAATAGCAGGGGACTTTAATACTCCGCTTACAGCAATGGATAGGTCAACCAGACAGAAAATCACTAAAGAAATAATGGACTTGAAAGACACATTGGACCAGATGGATCTGACAGATATATTTAGAACTCTGCATTCTGAGGCCAAGGAATTTACTTTCTTCTCAAGCGCGCATGTCACATTCTCCAAGATAGATCACATACTGGGACATAAAGCAGCCCTCAATAAATATAAAAGAATAGAGATCATACCATGCACACTGTCAAATCACAATGCTTTGAAAATTGAAATCAATTACAGGAAGAAGTCTGGAAAACCTCCAAAAACATGTAGGTTAAAGAACACCCTACTAAAGAATGAATGGGCCAATCAGGCAATTAGAGATGAAATTTAAAAATATATGGAAACAAACGAAAATGAAAACACAACAATTAAAAATCTATGGGATGCGGCAAAGGCAGTCCTAAGAGGAAAGTACATAGCTCTCCAGGCCTATTTCAAGAGATTAGAAAAAGCGCAAATCCAAACTCTAACAGCTCACCTAAAGGAACTAGAGGCAGAGCAACAAGAATGCTCCAAACCCAGTAGAAGAAGAGAAATAGTAAAAATTAGAGCAGAAATAAACAACATAGAGACCAAAGAAACAATTGAACAGATCAATGAAACTGAGTTGATTTTTTGAAAAAATAAACAAAATTGACAAACCTGTAGCCAGGCTTATCAAAAAGAAAAGAGAGAGCACCCAAATAGACAAAATTATGAATGAAAACGGACTTATTACAACCAACCCCTCAGAAATACAAGCAATTATTAGGGAATACTATGAAAAATTATATGCCAACAAATTGGACAACTTAGAAGAAATGGACAAATTCCTAAACACACACTCACTACCAAAATTCGCATGGAAAGAAATAGAAAACCTGAACAGACCCATAACTAGTGAAGAAATTGAACCAGTTATCAAAAATCTCCCAACAAATAAGAGCTCTGGACCTGATGGCTTCCCTGGGGAATTCTACCAGACATTTAAAACAGAATTAATCCCAATTCTTCTCAAGTTATTCCAAAAAATAGAAATGGAAGGAAAACTCCCCGACTCATTTTATGAAGCCAGCATCACTCTCATTCCCAAGCCAGTCAGAGATCCAGCCAAAAAAGAGAACTACAGGCCAATATCCTTGATGAATACGGATGCAAAAATCCTCAACAAGGTCCTTGCAAATCGAATCCAGCAGCACATAAAAAGAATCATCCACCAAGATCAAGTGGGATTCATTCCTGGGTTACAGGGCTGGTTCAACATTCGCAAATCAATCAATGTGATACATCATATCAATAAAAGAAAAGATAAAAACCATATGATCCTGTCAATAGATGCAGAAAAAGCATTTGACAAAATACAGCATCCCTTCTTAATAAAGACTCTAGAGAAAGTCGGGATAGAAGCAACCTACTTAAACATCATCAAAGCTATCTATGAGAAGCCTTCAGCTAACATCATCCTCAATGGGAAAAAACTGAGAGCTTTCCCCCTGAGATCAGGAACACGACAGGGATGCCCACTCTCACCACTGCTGTTTAACATCGTGCTGGAAGTCCTAGCATCAGCCATCAGACACCAAAAGGAAATCAAAGGCATCAGAATTGGCAAAGAGGAAGTCAAACTTTCACTCTTCGCAGATGACATGATACTCTACATCGAAAACCCGACAGACTCCACCAGAAGCCTACTAGAACTGATCCAAGAATTCAGCCAAGTTGCAGGGTACAAAATCAACGTACAGAAATCGGTTGCATTTTTATACACCAACAATGAAACAAAAGAAAGAGAAATCAAGAAACTGATCCCATTCACAATTGCACAAACAACCATAAAATACCTAGGAATAAACCTAACCAAAGATACAAGAGATCTGTATGATGAAAACTATAGAAAACTTATGAAGAAAATTGAAGAAGACACAAAGAAATGGAAAAACATTCCATGCTCATGGATAGGAAGAATAAATATAGTTAAGATGTCATTACTACCCAAAGCTATCTACACATTCAATGCAACTCCCATCAAAATTGCACCAGCATACTTCTCAAAACTAGAACAGACTATCCTAAAATTTGTATGGAACCACAAAAGACCCCGAATAGCCAAAGTAATCCTGAAAAATAAAACCAAAACGGGAGGGATCACCATCCCAGACTTTAGCCTCTACTACAAAGCTGTCATCATCAAGACAGTATGGTATTGGCACAAAAAGAGACACATAGACCAATGGAACAGAGTCAAGAACTAAGAAGTGGACCCAAAAGTATACAGCCAACTAATCTTTGACAAAGGAGGAAAGAATATCCAATGGAAAAAAGACAGCCTTTTAAACAGATGGTGTTGGGAGAACTGGACAGCAACATGCAGAAGAATGAAACTAGATCATTTTCTCACACCATGCACAAAAATAAACTCAAAATGGATAAAGGACCTGAACGTGAGACAGGAAACTATCAACACCTTAGAGGAGAAAGCAGGAAACAACCTCCTTGACCTGCACCGCAGCAACTTCTTACTTGACACATCCCCAAAGCAAGGGAATCAAGAGCAAAAATAAACTGTTGGGACCTCATCAAGATTAAAAGCTTCTGCACAGCCAAGGAAACAACCCACAAAACTAATAGGCAACCAACGGAATGGGAAAAGATAGTTGCAAATGACATATCAAATAAAGGGTTAATATCCAGAATCTATAAGGAACTCACCCAACTCCACACCGGAAAAACAAACAACCCCGTGAAGAAATGGGCAGAAGATATGAACAGACATTTCTCCAAAGAGGACATCCAGATGGCCAACAGATACATGAAACGATGCTCAGCATCCCTACTCATCAGGGAAATACAGATCAAAACCACACTGAGATACCACCTCACGCCAGTCAGAGTGGCTAAAATGAGCCAATCAGAGAACTCGAGATGCTGGCGAGGATGTGGAGAAGCGGGCACCCTCCTACACTGTTGGTGGGAATGTAAACTGGTACAGCCCCTCTGGAAAACAGGGTGGAGGTTCCTAAGGAAACTAACAATAGAACTCCCCTATGACCCAAGAATAGCACTGCTAGGAATTTACCCAAGGGATACAGAAATGCTGATGCATAGGAGCACATGTACCCCAATATTCATAGCAGCACTCTCCCCAATAGCTAAAACATGGAAAGAGCCTAAGTGTCCATCAACAGATGAATGGATCAAGAAGATGTGGTTTATCTATACCATGGAATACTACATGGCAATGAGAAACAATGAAATCTGGCCTGTGTAGCAACATGGATGGACCTTGAGGGTGTTATGCTGAGCGAAATAAGTCAGGCAGAGAAGGACAAATATCATATGTTTGCACGTATAGGAGGATTAGGAGGAACTTAACAGAGGAACAAGGGGGAGAAGAAGGGGGAAAATGGTGGGGGAAAGGGAGAGAGGCAAACCATGAGAGACTCTTGAATGCTGACAAAAACTGAGGACTGATGGATGTGGGGAGGAGGGTGGATAGGCATTGAGGAGGGCACTAGTGGGGATGAGCACTGGGTGTTATGTGGAAACTAATTTGACAATAAACTATTTGTAATAATAATAATAATAATAACTTTTGGTTCCAGAGAGACGTATGATTAAATGATATCTAATCACAACTTATTTACTAATGTGTAGAAGATTCAGTGTGTCAGTCTTTCTCTGTTCTTCAGGAATGACATTTATTCATTCAACAAACATTTATTGGAACCATGCTGTGTATCCACCATTATATCAAGTTCCGGAGATGAGGTCGTGACACAAGCTTCCTCCCTCATAAGCTTTTTGTGCTAATATATTAAGTCAAAAATTATGTCAATAAATTATGCGCTAAATAAGTCAATAGATAAATTCTGTGAAACAAAGTTAACTGATGGAAATGATATTTTGATTGAATTGGTCAAAACCATCTCTAATAGGACTAATGTTTGATCAGAGTCCTGAATGAAAAAAGGAAGTGGGCCAGGGAACAGCAGGGGAGGATCATTCCAAGCAGAAATTATCACAGCATGTGCAAAGGCCCTTTGCAAAGGGAATGCTTAGTAGTTGAAACTCAAAAGCCAGTGTGCTAAAGCAGCATGTCAGGAAGAAGGGCGGGGGGGAGGGAGAATATAAGGTCAGAAACGTGGTGTTATGGGCTAAATTGCACCCCTTGCCATTCATATGTTGAAGCCTTAACCCTTAGTCCTTCAGAAAGTGACTACATTTGGAGATAGGGTCTTTATAAAAGTGATTAAGTTCAAATTAAGGCCTTTAGGGTAAGCTGTAATTCAATATGACTGGTGTATTTGTAAGTGGAGGAAATGTGGACAACAGACAGACACCAGGAACATGTACAGAAGAAGGACCATGTGTGGACACAGCAAGATGGTGGCCATCTGGAAGCCAAGGAGGTAGGCCTGAGAAGAAACCAATCCAGTCAACATCCTGATCTCAGACTTCCTGCTCCTACAGCCATGAGAAAACAAATATCTGTTGTTTAAGCTACCTGGTCTGGGGGGCACCTGGGTGGCTCATTTGGTGAAGTGTCTGACTTTGGCTCAGCTCATGATTTCATGGGGCTCTGTGCTGACAGCTCAGAGCCTGGAGCCTGCTTCAGATTCTGTGTCTCCCTTTTTCTCTGCCTCTCCCCCACTCACACTCTTACTCTCAAAAATAAATAAACCGTAAAAAAATTTAAGCCCCCTCGTCTGGAGTATTTTGTTATAGTAGCACTTGCAAACGAGTACAGGTAGCCAGGAACCATTTTTATCAGTAGCTGTTACAATTTTAACCGAGATTTTATTCACAGAAACTAGGCAAAATTACATGTTCTTGTTTTAATGGTGTACCTGATGAGAATTTCTTGAGAAAAATATTTAGACTCTGTAGGGATCAAGGGGAGACCACACCAACATGTGCCACTTTGGTATATTGTTCATTTTAAATAAAAGTCACTTAAGAGATAACATACAAAAGGGATACACAGACCCTTCTCCATCCCTCTGAAGGCAGGAAATGAATATCCAACGTGAAAGTTACCCTCCCTGTATGAGGAGGTAAAGAGGCCTTCTTCTCACTGGAGATGGGAAATTTAGAGCTCAGGAGGTTGTATAAATAACTCCTGTTACTATTTCTTTTTAATTTTAGAAGTTTTAATTACAGATTTTATTTTAAAGTAATCTATACCTGGTGTGAGGGCTTGAACTTACAACACTGAGATCAAGAGTCACATGCTCGACTGACTGAGCCTGCCAGGTGGCCCGACTCTACTTTTTACTAATTTACTATCCCAGCCCAGATTCTGTTTAGAATTCCTTCACTGAAACTCTCAAAATTAAGAAGGTTTTTTCCCCTGTCAATTCCTCACAGATTTATTGTTTCTTTGGCTGAAAAGTATGAAAATTATTGCCTCGGTCATTTTTTTGAGTCTCCATTTCATTATTTAGCCCGTGTGTGCACATAATAAAACTTTGTGTTTTTTCTCCTTTTAATCTGTCTCATGTAAATTTAATATTTTTTTGGTCTAGTTAGAAGACCTTGAAGGTAGGGAAGCATTTTTCTTTCCCTTCAACTCACATTTTGTTTCCACTTTTTTCCCCATAAGGAAAGGAAGCATAATCAGTAGTATGGTAAGAATTGTTAGGAGTTTGGTTAACGGTCCAGAAGTAATCACTAAGAAAAAAATGGACATATTTAACAAGAAGAACAATAAAAATGTAACTCCCACCTGTCAAAAGAAAAAAAAAAAAAGAAAAAGGTCAACATAACAAGGTAAATCATGAACTGTGGGTAAATGTTTACAGTAAATAAGAATGACAAAACATAGGCTCTCTGTAACCTATAGTAATTGTGTTTTGTCTTAGTTTTTAAAAATGTTTTATTTATTTTGAGAGACATAGTGTGCATGAGCCCAGAGGGGCAGAGATAGAGGAAGAGAGAGAATCTTAAGCAGGCTCCATGCTGTCAATGCAGAGCCCAATGAAGGACTAAGGGCTCCAACTCACAATTTGTGTGCTAATGACCTGAGCTCAAATCAGGAGTCAGTTGCTTAACTGCCTGAGCTGCCCAGACTCCCCAGTGATTGTGTTTTGAATACCACCATCCATTTCCCCTACCTCTGGTGAACACGGAGAGCTGTGCCCTTCCTTTCTTGTTTTCCATCCATGTGGTCCTGGAAAGACACAAACCCCCAAACTAAATTTAACAGTAATCCCGACTTAACTAATCGGTGAATCACATTCTTGGTGTCTCTCCCATACCTCCAACCAGAATGGTTGGTTCAGGAATGGACAAATTTTTCAAGAAAGAGGAGCCTTTGCTGGGACATCTAGAAAGGAGAGGGTTGATTTGTTTTGTTTTGGTTTTTAGCTAAAGAGGTCATAGGGACTGAAACTGTTGCCACCATATTGATACCATCGGGCTACCATATGGAATCCAAGAATGAGTCCCACGCAGAG
Source organism: Proteles cristata cristata (assembly GCA_017311185.1). Taxonomy (NCBI): domain Eukaryota; kingdom Metazoa; phylum Chordata; class Mammalia; order Carnivora; family Hyaenidae; genus Proteles; species Proteles cristata. The sequence continues at coordinate 620,868 of JAESUZ010000008.1, read as the reverse complement.
GAGAGCAGTATAAACACATGGAGAGAGGAAATTCTGACCACTTCATTTCAGCCCCTAATCCAGCTATATCTGATATTGGCACTAACCTCAAAGTATTTAGTTATACAGGCAGTAAATATCTTACTGCTGATATTGCTCTTAGCATTGTAATTGTCAGTAACTTTCAACAAGATTGTCAGGTTCTTGATTGTAATGACTATTCTGATATATTGTTAGCATCTGGCAAAGTGCCTGGTATTTTAAAGGACAAGGCACATATATTTTTACTAAATGAATATTGAATTAAGATGCTGTCCTATTTTCAAGATGCCATAAAGACTAATCCCCAACTTCCCCTGTGGTCTTGACTTTTCACAACATCGTGAAGGTATTTTCTAGTCCAAGGTGAATGCATGACTCACACAGAACTCACTAAAATCTTCTTAGTATCACGACTCCATATTTTTGGTGGGTGATACATTTTATACACTTCCAAACACCCCCATAGCAACTAGAGTTTCAAGAATATACTCGAAAGTCCTATTTTTATCCTCATCAGCTCATATACTATGTATCATCTCAGATCGGAAGCCCCAGTGGCAATCTACTTTAGAAGTCCCTGTTTGCGTCCTTCTACTCAGGAAAGAACACAATCTCCAGAGTCACATTATTCGTTTGCTCATTCTTTCCTTCATGTGTTCGCTGTATCATTATTCTACTGCTACCTATCAACTACCCAGAAACTTAGAGGCTTAAAACACCACTTACTGAGTTCTTTACTCTATAGGTTGGCAGTTTCCTCTGAGCTCCACTGGGCAGTTAGTCATTCCCATCTCAACTGGACTCTCTCATGTCATGCTGAATTGGCTGGAGCCAGCTGCTCTCTGAGGACCTTAGCTGGGACACCACAGTCTCCTCCATGTACTGTCTTATTATTCTATCCTGAATGTTAACTCAAGGTAAACCACAGAACATAAAAACTGGATGTTCAGGATGTCACAGGGTAGGCAATACCAAAAGAATTACTGATAAGACCGGAATAAAAATCAAATCTGGATTAATGAAGGAGAGACTGTATTCAAAAGCATTATTGCAAGAGAGGGGAAAGAGTTATTGCAAGTGGGGGAGGGCAATTATAGCAACAGGGAGACTTTGACCACAAGGTGTACAAGCGACACGCAAGATTTAGGCGAAAGGGAAGAATAAACAAAGCTAAAAAGAACTAGGTGTGAGGAAGTGGGGTGAATGGGTGGTGTGAAACATAATTATTTAAAACCTCACTAAAGTGGCATTAGGAGGTTTTGGCCACACCAATCTTAGTCAGTTGCAAACCCAGCAGGAAGAGATGGACTTTGACTTTAGGACTTGACCTTGCATTGACTTGACCTTGCATGTGGGTACTAGTCTACCATCCCAGCCAGAGGAAGAGTTTTTCTCCCCCACTCATCCTTCTCCGTAATAGTTCAGCCGATGAGAAGCCACCACACTTCGAACTTCCAGTTTACTCCAATGGGAGTTTAGTTTATAACAGCTTTCCCAACTTACCTTTTTTAAGGAGAAAAAAGTGTCTCTCTGGGCACCTGGCTGGCTCAGTCTGAAGTGTATGCAACTCTTGATCTAGGGGTCCTGATTGTGAGCCCCATGTGGAGTGTAAAAATTACTTAAATAAGAAAAAAAAATTTTTAAATCCTGCCTCTCTCTTTCTCTATCTCTCAGTTTTTAAATTTCCTAATGTTTTATTATTGAGAGACAGAGTATGAGCATGGGAGGGGCAGACACAGACTCTGAAGGAGGCTCCACGCTCTGATCTGTCGTCACAGAGCCCAACATGGGGCTCAAACTCACTAATCGTAAGATCATGACCTGAGCTGAAGTTGGACACTTATCCAATTGAGCCACCCAGGTGCCCTGGTCTTTTTTGTTTTTTTTTTAAATATTTATTTTTGAGAGAGAGACAGCGTGTGAGCAGGGGAGGGGGAGAGAGAGAGGCAGAGAATTCGAAGGAGGCTCTAGGCTCCTAGCTGTCAGCACAGAACCCAACGCAGGGCTCAAATTCACAAACCGTTAAATTGTGACCTTAGTCAAAACTGGATGCTTAACTGACTGAGCCACCCAGGCGCCCCTCCTGCCTCTCTTTTATTCCCCAGACTTGGGCAAGGGTTTGCTGTAGCCTATTTGTCCCAGATTTCATTCTCTTTTATTCCCCAACAGCCCCATCTTTGGTTGATGAAGTAACCGGCAGTCTTTATTTTTAAGGTTAACAGTGGTATGTTCAACTAGTAGATCAGAGAGTATTTTATTTTACCCTGACACCTGTTTATTCTCAGGGGAATGTATACTGGTCAGGCTGAGGATCTGAAGCAGGCTCCACACTGATACCAGACAGCCCTACCCAGAGTTTGAACTCATTAACCTTGATATCATGACCTGAGTCAGTCACTTACCTGACTGAATCACCCAGGGGTCCCTGCCAACCAAAATTTTTTTAAGTGATGTTTTAGTTACTGAATGGGAGCCCCTCAAAAATAGGAGACTCAAAGGGTCCTAGGATTGAGGCTTATAGACCACCATGAGCTAAGGTAAGGTTTAGGGGCTTGGGGTTTCAAAAAAACAAGAAGGTAATTCACAGGAAGTTGAGAAAAAATGTTTGGTAAACAAAGTTTGCCAGGCCAGGCAGGTAATAGCTCCCTTCTTGTCAGAGACCCCCTTTCTAATGTAAATTTCCTTTACAAATGTAGATTTCTCTTACACAAGGGTAATTTCGGTTTTCAGACCTTCTCCTGGGTCTACAGTTTCTTAAAAATAATCAGTTCAAAGTAATCCATCTGCCAAAAAGGCACATTTTGGGGTGGCATATTCTGCTACTCTCCAAATTGCTAAGTTGTTTTTATGATAATAAGTCTCAGGAAGTCCTCCTGTCTTTTAGGAATGGATAAGTAAAAAAGAGCCTCAAGAAAGGTGATCCCTCATTCTGGTAAGAAAAAGCCTTGCATGTCAGGGAAGACATGATTATTTCATACTTTCCGAAGGAAAAGGGCAGGACAGCTAACTTTTCCTGAATTACCTGAAGTTAACTGAAGAATTCTTGGTTGTTAGGAGGGAATAATGTGTAAATGTGGACATCCTTATGGCAGGAGGCAGCAAGAGAATGAACGGAGATGTTCTATTAATATCAAGGGAACGTATGTGGGTGTCTATGGTACAGCCGTGACTTAAATCACTGCTAACTTGGGAAGTAGGGGCTATCGTGTGAGTTGGGCACAGGTCAGGGTCTTGATCACAGCATCTGGTAAGACTGGGGCCCAGCAGTCCTTGCCACAGCGTGGGAGCGAGGGTTCCTTGCAGGAGAGACAAGCCCGGGGTCTCAAGCTGTTGCTTTCCCCCACTCCACTGAACACTCAGCACCTGCAGCAGAGGCGGGAGCCTCAGAGAAGCATGCTCTGCTCCTAACCCCCGCTCAGGAGCTCTAGCTCAGAAATTTTGCTTAGGGAGAGAAGCAGTCCCCAGAAGCTTCTTCCTAATCTCATCATCGGGAGAAGATGGAAGCTCCCCATTTCCAAAAGAACTGACTTCATTCTTTTTTCTTTTTTTAAGTTTTTATTATTTATTTTGAGAGAGAGACAGAGAGAGCCAGTGGAGGAAGGACAGAGAGAGAGGGAAAAAGAGAATCCCCAGAAGGCTCAGTGCTGTTAGTGCAGAGCCCAATGTGGGATCTAAACCCGTTAGATCGTAACTGGAGCCAAGCCAAGAGTCAGAGGCTTAACCAACTGAGCCACCCAGGTGCTCCTGAACGGACTTCTAACTTGAACTTGCAGAAGTTCCAGCCTAAGGGCTTGAACAGTGGAGGTTGTGGTGAAAGGCAATGGGAAAGAGATTCCTGCATTTCGTGAAGATACAGACTAGACTGTAGGCTGGTTACTTTGTGAGAGAGATTCCGGGAATAGGACAACGGGGAGGAATTCTCTTTGAGTCAGAAAATATATCACACTCTAACTTCAGAAACTATTTCTTTTAAGGAGACACCATTTTGGGGCACCTGGGTGGCTCAGTAGGTTAAGCGTCTGACTCTTGATTTCAGAGTAGGTCATGATCTCACAGTTTGTGAGTTTGAGCCCCACATTGGGCTCTGTGCTGATGGCGTGTAGCCTGCTTGGGATTCTGTCTCTCCTTTTCTCTGCCACTCCCCAGCTTATGCTCTGACTTTAAAAATAAATACATAAATAAATTTAAAGAAAAAAAAAGGATAGGGTGCCTGGGTAGCTCAGTCAGTTAAGCGTCCAATTTTTGTTCAGGTCATGATCTCATGGTTTGTAAATTCGAGCCCCACCCACATCAGGCTCTGTGCTGACAGATCAGAACCTGGAGCCTGTCTCGGGTTCTGTGTCTTCCTCTCTATCTGTCTCTTCCCCACTCATGCCCTGTCTCCCTTCTGTCTCTCAAAATTGTTGAAAAAACAAACAAATAAAAAAGATACAATGTTATTGAATTAGTTTGCAGAACAATTTATGCCCAAGGACAGATGGGAAAAAAAATAGAGCAATGGCTGGCAATTGTGTTTAAAAGCTGAATGTGGTGAAGGAAAATAAGGGAGAGTGCAAGGTGACCATGAGCATATGCAAAGCACTACCTCGTTAAGCAGCAATGTCAAAGATTTAGTACTCTGTGTGTGTGTGTGTGTGTGTGTGTGTGTGTGTGTGTACGTATTGAGGAGTGGGGAGGGGACTAGACTTCCCTAAAATAATCTGGCCAACCACTGAACAAATTGAAAGAGAGGTGCTTGCTGCTAGAGTTGCTGCTAGCAATCTGGACCAGCATGGTGGCCAAAATTCATGCTCTTTCTAAAGGTGGATAAGTCTGAGTACAAATAAATGACAATTAAATGACAAATGAAAAGAAGGAGAAATAATAGCTGAGTATAAAACACATATAAGTGGGTTAGGAAATGATTGAAATCCAACATTGTATTAATACCTTGAGAGAGAGGCTCAAAGCAAGAGAATAGTATTGTCTCTTAGCACAATTATACCAGATGTCTGGGAAGTTGAAGCCGTGTTTCCTGAGGCTATCTTGGCTTTTGGAACCTGACCAGGTTGGATGGGAGTCTGCAAACCTGAGTCTGGGAGACATTCTGGTCATACAATCTGTTGATGAACTGGATCCACTGTTAATGGTTAAATTGAACACTAATAATGTGCTAGCATCTTTTGACTGGTATTTTCAGGCTACATCTACTACACAGGACATCATTTGGGAGGGAACTTTCAAGAATTGCTTCCTACTGAGACTTTAAGCCATACGGTACATAGCTCCCAGCATACTGATTGTTGTGTGACTATAAATCTTGATGATCAAATGCTTGCAAAAGTCTCTGATTATAAAGGCAAAAATGTAATGGCAGCATGCCCAACATGCCATAATGTGTTATGCACACTCAGAATCACTGTTGTTTTGGGGGATAGAAAGCTATTAATTAGAATAAGGGGAAACAATGGGCTCCTGATGAGTTTAAAGCATTGGGCATCAGGTGGTAGGTCTGAGATCATCTAAGGAAGGGTCCCATCCTGAAAGAAGGAAGACTATGGGAAGCCTTACGGCATACAAAACCCACATTACAAATGGTTTTGACTACCACTCATTTAACTCTATATGGGGTGCCCAACATGTTTGGGTAGAAAATATGTATCCTAACCATACCCAGGCCATTAATACACAATGGAAACAACACATGGTTTATCAAACAATGGCCCACAAGTCAGAAAAGAGCCTTAGAGGATATAGATGCCAGTCTAGCTATCCTGAGACAATAGAATTTGTTTTTGATGAAAACCAGCAGTCAGAGGAAAAGAAATGAACTAGGGTAGGCCGATTAGAGGGAGTTCTCTTCCTGGAGGAAGACAAAGGATAGGAGTCAGCCTGGAGAAGTAACAAAGCATTAGGAAAGTGTGTCTGGCCAACTCAATAGATAATGCTGATAGTGCCTGTTCTCTTGACTAATTTAATCAGATAGAAGCTGAAATGGCCATAGAGCAAGAAATCCTAGCCTGAGGTTTAATAGACAATCCCATACAGATCTTTCTTTTTTTTTTTTTAAGTTTTTTAAAAAGTTTATTTATTTATTTATTATGAGAGAGGGAAAGCAGAGAAGGAGCAGAGAGAGTGGGGGGGGGAGAGATAGAGAGATAGAGAGAGAGAATCTCAAGCAGATTCCGCACCATCAGCATGGAACATGATATGGGGCTCGAATCACAAACAGCGAGATCATGACCTGAGCCAAAACCAAGATGAATGCTTAACTGACTGAGCCCCCCAGGTGCCCCAAATCTTTTTTTTTTTAATGTTTATTTATTTTGAGAGAGAGAGAGCATGAGCAGAGGAGGGGCAGGGAGAGAGAGGGAGAGAGAGGATCCCAAGCCGGCTAGGCACTCTTAGCATGTAGCCCAAGGCGGGGCTCGTTCTGGGGAACCAGGAGATCATGACCCCCACTGAAATCCAGAGTCGGACGCTTAACTGACTGAATTACTCAAGTACCCCCACGCCTGTGTAATCTTAGGACCTCCAGGCTTATGGAAGTTCTCTAGAGGCACTGGTAATTTACATTGAGGTGTCATGACTGCTTATGCCCCCACATAGGTTGAAATAAAACATATCCTGCAGTACAATTAGTAGGAATAGTGAAACTGCTATAGAAATGTAAAAATCATTGGAAATTAAGATGGACACACTAGTGTTTCACCAAAGCTACACTTTAAACTGAACAAATTTTTCTCTTCCTCATCTTGAAGCCCCTATATCTTCACTTAATTTTTCTGTAGAATCCTTTGTTTCAGGAACTCGGTATCAATGTTGATACTTAGTAACATAACTCAGATAGCCCCAGCCAGTGCTAGTCATGAGATCACCTCAAAGATAGAACGAATGTGGCTGGCAGCATGTACCAGACCCAGTTTCTGTATTTTCCTATAAAACCCCTCAGTCTTTTACCCTGGCTTGCAGTCTTGGAGGCATCTCTTGCTGCAATCTCTTTTGCCTGGCCAAGTAATAAACTATATCTCTTCTTCTTTTCTTAAAAAAAATTTAAAATATTTATTTTTGAGAGGTAGGGCAGGGCGAGGGGTGGGAAAGAGAGAGGGAGATACAGAATCTGAAGCAGGCTCTGAGCTGTAAGCACAGAGCCCAACACAGGGCTCCAACTCACAAACTATGAGATTATGACCTGAGCTGAAGTTGGACCCTTAACCAATTGAACCGCCCAGGCACCCCTGTCTTCTTGATATCTAAACTCTGCCTTTGTGTTACGTATTTCAGCTCCAGGGCGCAGTGGCTGGTTTTCAACAACAGTAGGAACTATTTGAAAGACCCGAAAGACCATGTCCTACCCTTTGGAGAGAGGAGGTCTCTGCTGTGTTAACACACAATGAAAACCAGTCTCGGTATAAGAGGTGAGGCTGATGGACTTTTTCCTCTTTTTTTTTTTTTTTATGTTTATTTTTGAGAGGGTGAGCACAAGTGGGGCAGGGGCAGAAAGAAGGGGACAGAGTATATGAAGTAGGCTCTGTGCTGACAGCAGCGAACCTGATGCGGGCTTGAACGTGTGAACTGCAAGATCATGACCTGAGCTGAAGTCAGACACTCAACCAACTGGGCCACTCACGTGCCCTAGTGATTGACTTCTTTTTTAATTAACTTGGATTAACCCATGTGAAACCCAATAAAGGAAACCTTATTTAAAATGGATTCAGAAGGGGCGCCTGGGTGGCTCAGTTGGTTAAGCCTCTGACTCTCGGTTTTGGCTCAGGTCATGATCTCAGGGTTTGGTGGGTTCAAGCTCTGCGTTGGTCTCTGTGCTGACAGTGCAGAACCTGCTTGGGATTCTGTCTCTCTCCATCTCTCTCTAACCCACTAGGACTGTCTCTGTCTCTCTCAAAATAAATAAACTTTTTTTTAATTAAAAATGAATAAAATGGATTCAGGAGGCTAGAGGGGGAGCTCCCACACCCTGCCATTTATCAGTTGCAGACCCAACAGGAAGAGATACACCTTGTTTCCTTCTTCCTGAGCAACAAGATCAATCAATAAAAAATACCACAACTCAGCCAATGAGAAACGCTAACACCTGAACATTTGGTTTCCTGCAATGGAGTTTGCTTCACAGAAGTTCCCCCCAACTTTCTCTCTATAAAGTTACATTCCTCTCCTTTGATCTGTGGATTTGCCCTTGGTTGGCTATAGTGTGTTTGTCCCTCATTGCAATTTCTCTGCTCTTCCTAATTAAATCTGTTTCACTGGCAAAGGAACTGTTTTACTTTTAAGGTCAACACTCAGATATAACCAACTCATGACCAATTGTAGTGATACCTGTCCTTAATATCTGTTAGATGGACAAGGGTAGATTCTGTTGGAATGCAAAGTATGTACCTCTTACTAATTTGTTTGGTAAAGAATCAGAATTGCACTATGACTGGGAGGCAATGTGGTATAACGTTGCAATTGTTGGGAAGATGTGACTATCTCATGTCAATAAGTCTTATGTTGGGGTGTCTGACTGGCTTAGTTGGTAGAGCTCGTGACTCATGATCTCAGGATCATGAGTTGAAGCTCCACATTGGACATGGGGCTACTTAAAATTAAAAAAGAATAATAAGTCCTATGTTAATATTGATATTGATGGTCAAATGTATTGGGAGATTGAGTCAAAGCCTCCTCAGGGTGTAATACCTATGGAAAATGGCTGGCCTGAGAAGGAAATAGACCTAGCTACCCATCATGGATATCCAAGCTAAATAGCTCTGCACATCTTTATCATAAGGTACCAATAGCAGTAGATCAAGGGGGGGAGGGGAGGATAAACCAGTACAAAAATATGAAGATGTTTATAATAGCTTTATAGGACAAATTAGTTGTTTCTTCAATTCTGTCCCTGCTTCACACTGGCCTCTCCAAATGTCAGGCATATTTGTGTTGGTACTATTGCTGGATCTGTCCTATAAATGCTATACCAAATGTAACTGTTTTGATAGGTGTGGCTCATTTTGCTGTAAGGCATCTGTGGGGGGAAAAAAACGCAGGGGGTGGTCTGTGATGCTGTGATATAAAAAGAAGTATATATTTTGGTCTTCATCTGTGGTTCCTGGCTCATAGCTCACAAGACCCTTGTTATTTCCCAAGAGATCAGAACAATAGGGGCATCTTTTGTTATACTTGTTTTTTGTCTTTGGTTCCTGAAACAGTTTTAGAGTGATAAAGGTAAACGGGTGGTTTTTGTTATTCATAAAAAACCCTTTCAATTAGACCTGAGTTTCTGTCAATGAGATGATTTTTGGAAAGCTCTTAGGTGACCTATGCACCGTGGCGAGTTGCCAGGGGGATCAACCAGGGTGATTAGAGGGTTGGAGCTTTAAGCCTCACTGGTCAACCTCTGAGGAAGGAAGGGGGGCAGGAGGTTACAGTGCTTATGGCCAATGATTTAATCAACCATGCCTATATAAGGAAGTCTCTATGAGAACTTTAAAGTATGAGACTCAGAGAGGGGTTCCTGGGTGGCTCAGTTGGTTAGGCATCTGACTCTTGATCTTAGCTCAGGTCTCAATCTCAGGGTTGTGAGTTCAAGCCCCTCATAGGGGGTGCGGATAAGGAGCTTCCTTAAAAAAAAAAAGGTTTGGGGGAGGGTGCCTGGCTGAATCAGCTTCAGACTCTTGGATTTAGCTCAGGTCGTGATCTCACAGTTTAGGGAGTTTGAGCTCAGCATCAGGCTTTGTACTACCAGCTTGGAGCCTGCTTGGGATTCTCTCTCCCTGTTATACCCAGATAGCAGTATCCTCACCGACCAGAGACCACCTGGGAGACCGAGTCACGTGTACAAAAGCAAAGGGCTTTATTACGGGCTTAAGCTCAGGCTCACAGACTTCACCAGTGTATGGGTCCATGCTGAGAGCCTCGAACAAGGGCAGAGTAGGGTTTTTATGGGGTTTGAGATGGGGGAAGTTACAGAAGTTGTGACATGGGAACAGTGATCCAATCATAATTATTCAATATCATTGACAGCAGGTTTGACCATACACATTGTCTAGAGTATTCGTTACTTTTGGCGGGATCCAATTACAACATTTAGAGTACTTTTAAATTCAACCAATCACAGAACGAGCCTAGGGTCTTGTTCGCGACTAACCGGTTAATTTTAACTTTAGGTAACAGGGTCCTATCTATAGTTTCTATCTCCAGGCCTCTCCCTTAACAATGTGGAGGGTGGTCAGCGGCCTTTCCTGATTGGGTGTTGCAAGGGTGGTTACTCCTGCCTTGGGCAATGTGTAACTACCTGATAGTTTCGGGGAAGCCGAAACTCAGGCCTTCTAGTTTAGAGGGGAAACTTAAAGCCTGTCATGGAGTCAGTTTGATTTAGACGTTTAGACTTGTGGCCTTACATCCCTTGCTCTCTACCCCCTTCCCCGACTCGTGCTGTCTCTGTCTCTCTCAAAATAAATAAATAAACTTAAAAATATATAGAAAAAAAGAAGGAGGTTCCGAGAGCAGGTTTTTCAACAAGAGTGCATCCGTGTGTCAAACTCCATGGGGACAGAAACTCCTGAGCTCAGGACCCTTCCAGACCCCACCCTATGTATCTCTTTACCTGGCTGTTCCCTCATATCCTTTAATATCCTTTGTAATAAACTGGTGATCTAGTAAGTAAACTGGTTTTCTGAGTTTGTCTGCTGTTCTAGTAAATCCATCAAATCTGAGGATGGAGTTGTGAGAACCTTTGATTCATAGCCAGTTGGTCAGAATTATGGGTAATAACTTGGACATGATGATTGGTGTCTGAAGTGGCATGTGAGTGGTCAGTCTTGAGGGACTGAGCCCTTAACCTGTGGGATCTGATGCTAACTCTAGATAGCGTCAGAGCTGAACTAAACTGTAGGGCACCCAGCTGGTGTTGCAGAATCACTTGGTCTGGGGACAGCTCCCATGTATTTGGTGACTGGAAGTGAAGTAGTGTTGATAGTATAGGAGTATTCTGTGAGTAGAGTAGTAAGAAAACAAGTGCTTTCTTTAACCAAACAAACAAGCAGTAACAGCCCTGAAAAGGGGGCCTGGGGGCAGGACCAATATGAGAGATGCTAAAATATATTATCAAAAATGTACGTTTTGAGGGGACCTGGTTGACTTCAGTCTGTAGAGCATGTGACTATTAATCTTGGGGTCATGGGCTCAAGCACCATGCTGGGGTTAGAGTTTACTTTAAAAAATAAATTAGGGGTATCTGGGTGGCTGAGTTGGTTAAGTGTCTGACTTCAGCTCAGGTCATGATCTCGCGGTTTGTGGGTTAGGGCCCCGCATCCGACTCTGTACTGACAGCTCAGAGCCTGGATCCTGCTTTAGATTCTGTGTCTCCCTCTCTCTCTCTGCCCCGCCCCCACTCATGCTCTGTCTCTCAAAAAATAAATACACATTAAATTTTTTTTACATAAATTTTAAAAAATTAAAAATGTCCATTTTCCAACAAAAATTTTGGGTATACGAGGAAACAGGACATTGTGATGCATAGCTACAACAGAAACTACCTATGATTAATATAAAAACACTTCAAAGTGCCAGTATAAATATGTTCATAGGGCTGAAGGAAAACATGGTAAGAGAAGTAAGGAAGGCAGGAGACAATGTTGCATTAGACAGAGAACACCAATAAACAGAATGTGAAAGAAAAACCCAATGCAAATTGTTTGAACTTGAAGTTGAAAAGTATAATAATTGAAACAAAAATTTACTAGAGAAAAAAAAGATTTGCATGGTAGAATAAAGAATTAGCAAGATTGTTAGTTTATAACCTTCCTGGGAGCTTCCCAGGTATATTCTGAAACTGTCCCTCATACTCGGAGAGCAGGGAGAGATGGTAAAGAGTGCAAGGTGGCAGTTTCAATAAAGAAAGGAGACTTAACCAGTGAAGCTTGTCTTGGGCACCAGCAAGAGGGATGGATCTCCATATCTGCCCTCTAAATCTTAAAAAGTTATAAAGAGGTCCGTCCTGACTGGGCTCGGTTACATACACCATGCAGGTGTTGTCAACACATCACCATCTTGAGGCTCAGTCCTTGGACCAGCCTCTGGGAGCAGGAAAGGCAAGTGGAAATCACGTTCCAAGTACTAGAGAGGGAGGGAGGAGTCTCTGGGTGCAGCACAGAGGTCAATCAGCATCTTTCTGATGACCTTCCACAAAAAAGATAGACTGAAAAACTTCCTGTAAGTACTCATTAGCTCCATCCCAAACATTTAATATATTTTTGTTACTAGTTTTGAATACATATTAATTTTTCTTCTGATATCTTTTTTGCTTATTTAGAAGTTTATTGTTTAACCCGCAAATATTTGAGACTTTTAACAGTCTTTTTTTCTTTTAAGTTTATTTTTATTTATTTTGAGAGAGAAATAGAGAGCAAGCAGGGGAGGGGCAGAGGGAGGGAGATAGAATCCCAAACAGGCTCCCTATGCTGTCAGCATAGAGCCCAGTGCAGGGCTCGAACTCACAAACTGTGGGATCATGACCTGAGCTGAAGTTAAGAGTCGGACCCTTAACCCACTGAACCTCTAGATGCCCTGGAATATTTTGAGAGTTAAAAGTATCTAATTGCTGTTGAGTTCTGATTTAATTTGGTTGTGTTTAGATACCATATTCTGTAAAATTGCAAACTTACAAAATATTGAAATGTTTTTTGTCCCGATGTTGCGGACGAAATGACACAAAGGACAAGACACACACAAAAGACAGAGACACAACTCCGGCCGGAGGAACAATTCTACGCAAGCCCCTCTTGCGGTTTATTTTATACCCAGTAACTGGAGACAAACGGAAATCTACAAGATGCATTCCTTTACCAATTAAGGGCAAGTAGCCAAACACATTTCAAGGACAGGGGGTAGCAAAGGGAGGAAGCGACCACAACATGTTTCCTAAGAGGCCTGCTCACAATTCCAGCCTTCTCCTTATTTCTAAGGAGGGCATGTTCCCTCGTTTGCGAGCGGACCATTAAACTTGGATATTGTGTGCAGGCCTCCTGGCAGAGCATCCTGTTTGCAGGCATGCCTTGCCCAGGCAGAGAGCCTCGTGTGCAGGCTCATCCCCACGTCCCTAACCACGCTTTCTTGTGGTCACTGTCGGGCTCCCACACTTGACATAAGGGCTTTCTTGGTTAATGTTCTATGTGCACATGGAAAGAATGTGAATTCTGCTGTTAGTGGATAAATGGCTCTACAAAGGTGAATAGAGTTAGAGTGTTCAATAGCTATTTTTAGGTCTTCCACATCCTTCTAGATTTTTATCTACTTATTAAAGGAAATCGATATTTCTACTTCTGGTTGTAGACTTGTCTATTTGTCTCTTTAGTTCAGTCAGATTTGCATTTTCTATTCTTTTTAAGTAGACTTCAAGCCCAGCGTGGAGCCCAAAGTGGGGCCCAAATTCACAACCCTGAGATCAAGACCCTGATCTCAGGACCCCAGCTGAGATCAAGAGTCAGATGCTTAATGGCCCAAGCCACTCAGGAATCCCTTGCTTCATCTATTTTTAAGCTCAGTTATTAACCACTTACATTTTAGGTTTGCTCTGTCTTCATTCATCATTATAAATGTCTCTATTTCTGATTATTCTTCCTGTCATAAGTCCATTAAGTCTAATATTAACATAACTGTTTCAGCTTTCTTTTGCATCCCCTTTATATGAAGTATCTTTTTTCATGATTTTCCTTTTGACCTATTTATGTTTTTGTTTTACATTTAATAAAATCATGAATATGGCAGGATTTAGGTCTATTCTTTTTGTTATTTTCTTGCAATGTGCCAATGCTATTATTTTGCTTTTCTCTTTTTCCTTTCCTGACTTCTTTTGGGTTAACAGAATATTAATTCAGTGTGCTAGGGTAATCATTATGTTGGCTTTTTAGCTATATTTCTTTATGTTATTTTTTAGGGTTACCATCAAGATTACAATATGAATGCCAATCATAGCCCACTTACAGTTAATATTACGCAATGCTTTATAAAATATGTGACCCTTGGGGTGCCTGGGTAGTTCAGTCAGTTGAACATCTGACTCTTGGTATTAGCTTTGGTCTCTCTCCCTCAAAAATAAATAAACATTTAAAAAATTTTTTAAAAAACAGAAAGAAAGAAAGCATCATCTGTGGGGCACCTAGGTGGCTCAGTCGGTTAAGCATCTGACTTTGGCTTGGGTCATGATCACAAGGCTTGTAAGCGGGGGCAGAGAGACAGAACGAGACACAGAATCTGAAGCAGGCTCTAGGCTCTCTCTCTGCCCCTCTCCTGCTCTCTCTGTCTCTCCCTCTCTCTCAAAAATAAATAAAAACATTTTTAAAAAGTGAAGACATGAGCTTCCTGAAGTTCCAAGGATGCTTCTGAGATGCTGGGTTGGGTCTTCAATGTACAATCGTAACTTGACTCTCAGCTCTTGGCAGGCAACCCCTGCTAGGCCTTGCGCAGTTTTGGCCTGTACTTATGGGCCCCATGGTGAGTCCCACACAGACATCTGGGATCCCTCTTCTCAGATACGCTGCTGCACAAATTCTAGTCTCTAACTCTTGTCTGGTTCCTCAGCTGAAAAGACCATCATTCCACCAGGCCTCTGCTTCCCTCTTCTATTGTCTCCTGACAAACAACTGAGATGATGCTGGGACACCCCCTGCCCCTTAAATGTTTCTATTTTTGCAATGTTCGGTCAGAAACTGGCTGTTGTTCATGCCTGAACACAATATTTTGTGCCTATTTGGGTTGGATTTGATGGTCTGTGAAACAGGGTGATTGTCGAAAAGACCACCAAACACTGAATAGAAACGAGGCAATATTTTATTTACAACCGGGCCAAACCTGATCTCCTGATCTCATGGAGAAATGCAGAGAATGGCCCCGAACAAAGGTGGCAGTGAGTTTATGTGGATCTCAGTAAGGCAGAATATGTCATTATTTAGTTAACCAATTACAATCTACAGCATACTATGGTAACCAATTGCATTGTGACACCCAGGTGTTAGTTTTGGCAGAGACCTATCAATTTTAAGTTCTTTGCCTTGAAATGACCAACTGTAATTAGACATTTGAGAAGCCGTGGGGTAGTGACTACGTGATAGACTACCAGGATAGAATGGTGACATGGTGTTCTGTAACCTTACGTACAGGGTGTGGGTGTGGTCAGCCAGAACAGGGAAGTACAAGCTTGCCAAGTGGATTTACAGAAGCTGAAAAAGCATGTTAGTATTTAACCGTGCTTGGGGTTAACCTACAACAGTCTGGTATTAATTTCTCTGCCATGGCTAGAAGCAGAAGTTTCTGCACGATATTTTAGAAATGCAACGGACAAAACGCAATGTGGCATCCTGCATTGGATCTAGGAATAGGAAAAGGACACTTCTTTTCTATTTTTTCAAAGATTTTATTTTTGAAGTAATCACTACACCCAATGTGGGAGTTCTACCCGGATCAAGAGATGCAAACTCCACCGGTCAGCCATACGTCCCAAGGGCATTACTTTAAAAAAACGGGCAAAATCAAAATAAAGTTTGGGATTAATTTAATGATAATGTACCAATATTAATCTTTTAGTTTTGGCAAATATGCCGTGGTTATATATATGTATTAACTTTAGGGAGAACTGGGTGAAAGGAACACAAGAATTCTCTATTATTTTTTTAAAACCTTTTTGTTATCTAAAATTAACTAAAAATAAATTATTTATTAAAAATATAGTGTTGGATTCTAAGGCTATTAATAATCGTAGCTGACACATAGTACTACTATATGCTAGGTATTGTTTTAAGTTCTTCACATATTTTAACTTACTCCTGCCTCACCAGTGAAACAACTCTGTATGGTAAGTGCTCTTAACATCTGCATTTCATAGAAGAAGAAATTTCAGGACAGATAGATTAAGTTAGTAAATGGCAGAGCTAGAATTTTAATCCTGCAATTTGGTTCAATCATTCAGGCTTCTAACCACCATGTATTACTTCCTCAGGTTAGGATTTTAATCTTGCAATTTGGTTCAATCATTCAGGCTTCTAACCACCATGTATTACTTCCTCAGGTTAGGAGTAAGAGATGCTACTTTATTTTATTTTTTTTAAATGTTGATTTATTTTTTAGAGAGAGAGAGAGAGCCAGAGCATGAGTAGGGGAGGGACAGAGAGAGGGAGACAGAATCTGAAGCAGGCTCCAGGCTCTAAGCTGTCAGCACAGAGCCAGACCCCAGGGCTTGAACTCACAAACTGCTAGATCCTGACCTGAGACGAAGCCAGATGCTTAACTGACTGGGCCACCCAAGCACCCTGAGGTGGAGCTTTCTAATATCTACTGCCAGGCCCGAACTACTCTGCTTCAGTTGATGCTGGAGTATATTGTAGGATACAGTGTGAAAAGAGAATTACCCAAAAACAAGAGAGCAAAGTATCAAAGGCACCCGGACCACACATTTCTGTCTAAAACGATATCGCATAAGTCACCAGAAATTTTGTCCCTTATTACCAAGGGATAGGGGCAGAAAAGGAAGAGGGGAAAGAGACACTATATATTTATTCTCAAAAGAAGCTGCATTAATAGAAAAGTAATTAAATTTCCCCCCCGGGTTATCATTCCCCCTAAAAATGTGTCTGTATATCTACTACGTGAGGACTTTGAACCTCTCTGTGTTAACATAAAATAAAGTTTTACTTTTGCAGTGCACTATTATGTGTGAATTTCAAATCTGCGGCAAATACACATCTTGTTATGCTGCTTTATTGTTGAAAACTAGTCTTCTCAGTCTCTTAAAGCCCAAGTTCTTTCAACAGCCTGAAGGGCCCTCTCCTCCGACTCATCTACGATCTCTCCTTTGCTCTCCTTGCCCCACTCATTTCTTTAAAAATTGTTTAATGTAACGTTTTTATTAAATTTGTACAATTTCTTAAAAGAAATGCCCCCCTCTCTGGTAGAGTGCTCATGATAGGGTGGGTGTGGCAGCAGGGGAGTCTGCACCCCGAGAGGGAGAAGTTGTAGATGGTTTTATTTTTTTGCTGCAAGAAGCCTTATTGTTTTCCGTTTGTTTCACAGCTTGGGAGACGGCTGCAGGTGCGGGGGCGTGGGTGGCGGGAAGGGCGGTCAGGCAGATGCTCCGGCTTCGGGGGGAGGCCAGCGCGGCCCCTCCGAGGGTCCTAGTGGGGCCGCAGGGTGGGCCTTTGGAAGAGAACGCGCCTGCGGAGGTAGTCAGGTGTTGGGCATCTTCCGGTGAACGTCACGGCCTCGTGCAGGAAGTGGCCGACCGGAAGCCCCGGAGCTGCGCGTCCGCGCGGAGGCCCCGGGCCCGCAGGTCAAGGAGGTCAGGTTCGACTCCGCTCAGTTGCCGCGGGGTGGGACCCACGCCCTCGGGAGCCAGCGGGTCGTGGCCGAGCGGAAACCCCGAGTCAGGTGGGTGCGAGGCCCGCGGGTGAACCCGGGAGCTCGTGGTCCACGGCGACGGGGCGCGAAGCTCATATGCTGTGCTGGCTGCTGGCGGGGCCAGAGGGTCGCAGAGAAGATGGTTCTGGAGGCCGCGGCTGGAGAGGAGGTTAGGGGCTGGTGGGAAGCGGGAAGAAAGGGGTGTCCTGGGTCACTTGTGTCCCAACTCTGGGGGGCCCGGAGACAGGTTCATGGGTCTCCGGGTGCCATTAGTAAACTTTATTATTTAGAACAGTTTTCGATTTACAGAAAATATATGACCAAAGCACACAATTCCCATACACTATACACCCAGCTTCCTTTATTATTAACATCTTCCATCGTTCAGTATTTTTGTCGTAATTATTGAACCAACATTGATACTTACTTTTTTCTTCGTATCCCTGCAGATCTTCTAAGTTTTCTCTCTATGCAGCCCCTTCCCTGGTACTCTGTCTAGTGGACTTTAGCCACTTCGTTTTCCCCAACTCTCCTTCCTGTCACCTCAGCCCATGGAGCCCACCAGGCTCTGCGGATGAGACCTGGAAACTTCCAGGGCAGCAAGCTGGGACAGTTGGGGGCAACACATTTTCTCTTGCTCCTCTTTCAATCTTACTATCCTTTGTAACCTCATGTCTAGTGTCTTGATAACCATTGTTTCATTTATTGGTAATTTTTGGTTGTTCAGGCACGAGAGTGAATTGGTTTCTGTTCTACGCTGACGGGAAGTGGGATTTCCCTTTTTTTAAAAAATCATTTCAAACACTGTAAGCATAGTTTTTTTAATGGTCTGTGTCAAATAATTTTGTTCACTGAAATTTTGTGTGTCTCTTTTCTGCTCTGTTTTCCTGCTCTTTCTTGCGGATGATTCCTTGTTTACGTACATGGTTTTTTGGCTCACCATAATGTCGTGTCTCCTCCAATTGCATGGGGGCCTTCCAACGTAAAGTGACCAGATTGAGTGCAAGGGGTGGCGCAGGAAGTGACAGGATTCATCTGCGACAGAACAAAGGTGATAGAAGCGTACTGAATACATTGCAAGAGATCTGTGGGCAGGATAGCAAGAGACTCTCTGCGACAAGGCAGTGGGTGGGGGCTGATAAGGCAGTGGGTGGGAAAGTGAGGAGGTATGCTGGCCGATGGAATTTTCTATTTTCTGTTAACTATGCCTGGTTATAAGTAGCCCATGGGTCACTAGGGCCTATGGTTGAGGTGGGCCACTTGATGGGCATGGCTGCATTCAAGCAGATGATCACTGGGAGCCTTTTTGCCTTGATCAAGTGTCTGTTGCCTAAAAACAGCGTCTACACATACTTTATCAGTTATTTGTTGCAATAACATTAGGCCAGGACAGAGTCACATTCCTCCAGAGAGGATTTCCATTAGCTTCTGATGCATGGAGTATTGGGGGGATTATTTGGAGTATTCTCAGTTGAGGACAACCTAAATTTTAAGGATTGGGATTCTCTACATATCAGGCAAGTAGCAGGTAAGGTGAAATTCCATGTGAGGGCTGGGCCACACCCTCCATCCTGGGGGTGGGTCCTTTTGGGGTGCCAGCTGATTTGATACATTGTTATTAATCGAAGTCTGTGCTTATTCAGATTTTCTTAGTTTTTACCTAATATACTTCTGTTCCAGGACCCTGTCCACAGTATACTACATTTAAGGATCATGTACCCTTAGGCTCTTCTTGGGTGGTTTCTCAGACTTTCCGGTTTTTAAAAAATATTTTTATTTTCTATTTGAGAGAGCACAGACTGGGCAAGGGCAGAGAGAGGAGACAGAGAATCTGAAGCGGGTTCTGCGCTGACAGCAGCAAGCTCGATGCGGGGCTTGAACTCAGAAATCGGGAGATCATGGCTTGAGCTGAAGTCAGATGCTCAAGTGACTGAGCCACCCAAGTGTCCCTGGACTTTCCGTTTTTTGAGAACTGTGACAGTTTTGAGGAGCACTGGCTAGGTATTATGTAGAATGTTCCTCAATTGGGATTTGTGTGATGTTTTTCTTATGATTAGTTTGCACTTGTGGATTTTGGAGAGCAAAACCACAGAGATAAATTACTTTTTCATCACATTATATCAAAAATATTTTCTAGGTGCATGACTGATCATTCTGGTCACCTGGTTGAGGTGATATTTGTCTTTGCTCTGAGTTTCTTCCCCTCATTGCCCCTCTCTCTGAACTACAGTCTTTGGAAAGAAGTTCTCATATGCAGCTCAGACTTATGGAGCAGGAAGTTAGGCTTTCCTTCTATGAAGACAGAGTATCTACATAAATTATTTGTAATTCTTCTACACAGGAAATTTGTCTCCTCTCTGCTATTTACTTATTTATTCAGTCAGTCATTTTTTCTTTCCGTATGAGCTCATGGATATTTCTTTTATACTTTGGGTTACAATCTCAGAGTACTTTATGTTGTTTATGCTTAAATTCTTCCAGCTGTGGTCACCGGGAGCTCTTTGAATTGACTCCTAGGTCCCTTTGACATACCCTCATTGTTGTGATTTTGTTTGTTTATTTGTTTTTAGTACTTCTTACTTTCTGGCACTGAAAGATAGTCCAGATTCATCTTGGTTATTTCCTGCCCCAGTTCGAGATTCAGCTGTGTTTTCAAGGCATTCTGGTTCCTTGTATTAGAGAAGATCCAAGAGCTGGATGCTTGGTATATTTTTTTGATGCTAGGGTGACAGATGAAGGGAATATATGTGTGTGTGCTAACCAGTGTATATACACATGTCTGTAATTGTTTTTGTATGTAACTGTTCATTAAGCTAAAGATAAGTTCATACTCTCTCCCACTGTAATCCCTTGCCACAGGGACCTTTGTAGCCTCCTCCTCCTTGTTTGTGTCTGTGCTGCTGAAGTGAGCACTCCCCCTTGCTTATTTGTAAATTCCCATTTCCACAGTGAGACAGTTGGCTCTCCACATTCCTTCCCCCCCGCCCCCATGCTGTCCATTTGCTTCCATTACCGTGGATTGGTTCTAGTGTTCAAGTGTAGGAGTATCAAAAATTAAGCCCCAATGGGAATTAGACTCTGGTGCTATGGACAGTTTCTTTTGACTTTAATCTTACAGCCTCCACTTATTTCCAGAGTTACTTGGATCAGCACCATCTTCCCCCATTAGTGAGGTGGTTGGTTTTGTTGACTTGTAGTACAATTAGATTATTTTGCTACAATCTGCATTTTATTCTAGGGTCTCTCCCCCTGCTAAATAATTTTCCTTTAAATTTTCATACACTAAGATTTACTGTTTATGCTGTGATGTTCTAGGAGTTCTGGAAAATGCACAGTATTATATATCCACAGTTAGGATCATAGGGAATAACTTCATTGCCATGAAAATAATCCCATGTATTTCATCTTATCTCTTCTCCTCATCTCCAGCGACTACTGATCTTTTAACAGTCTCCATAGTTGATTCCAGAATGTCATATATTT